>CM063505.1:94592855-94631028 GCA_032207245.1 Pardosa pseudoannulata | reverse complement strand
AGGGTCAAAATATCGTCTTTAAAAGGCAAGAGCTGTGCATCGAATGTTCAAGAATACACATTTCTTTCCCAATTGTCGCACTCAAGCGGATCACGTAAATTCTTTCCCAATAGACTTAAGTAGAATTTTTTGCTCGTCAAGAGTGAAATTTCATTAGTTAAGATTGCTCGTAAATCACACAGGCAGCAATTTATTTATTTCAGAAGTGAAACTATTTCAAAGGGACAGCTGGAAAATGTGGCGAGTGGACAGAAAAAAAGAATTTAAATTTTCTTGCATTTGTATATTTTTTATTGATAGGTATACATGATCCAGAAAACACTGAAAACTTTTAAATATAATAATTCAAGAATGAATGAGTATAGATTGATATAGTTTGGAATATTATAATGAATGTAAAGTCAGGTAGTTTTTTGCAAATGCATAATGTTTAAATAATTATCTGGGTGACGATAAGTTGTCTCTAAGTCTATTTTTGACTAAAAGATGACTGTTGTTTAAAATCGCTTTGAAATTTCATTACAAGTTATGTAATCTTTAATTCAGCAGTATCGCTATAAGCCGAGATATCAAGTCGTTAATAATATTTAAGGGTAAGTTTCTCTGTATGTCAGACACATGTTTCTGATTGCCAACCGGTTCACTCCCTTACCTTCACTTCCGCATCAGAACCTTAGCTTATTTTTTTCCTTTTAGCCAAAGTAAGTCAAGTCTATGATCCCTTATCATTCATAGAAGTGTATACCCACTATGTCACACTAAAAGCTTCATTATTTTTGAAGTGCAGTTTGTCAAAGATATAAAATCAAAAACTGTGTTATTCCCTAAGAATAGATTTTCGAGACATCAGCTTTAATGCTAGAGTCTAACACAGATGTCATTTTAAACAGTCTACTACACAGGTTCTCAAACATTTTAAGTTACAGAACAGTTTTACAGTTGGAAATTCAACGAAGAGCACTAAATTGTTTATCTTAGCTATTTACTGATTTTAGTAATGACATTTAAGGTATACGATATTCATTATTAAAGCTTGCAGAACATTCAATTTGAATACTTTGTAAAGTTTTATTATTTTAACAATTTCATCCAGTCATTTTTAAGAACAAAAGGTATTTTCTTCGTTGCTAAAGAATGTTGAAGTAAGTAATGGATATTGCTGAATTCCGTAACGTTTCTTTTATTGAGATTGAACCAGATATCTTACCAGTCACAGCTTTTTCTCCATTTGTGGTCCCATTAACACTGTAATCCCGTTGGATACTATTCTCAGCAAAAATATTCATCTATCGACTAATTTGTGTATTTTAGTATCCCTTGTGGTAGCTGGAAATGGCTTGCAGAGACATATATTCTCCGGAAAAGAGTTTAAATATGGATAACGCCCAAATACTATAGTTTTGCCAAGCAATTAATATTGCTTGAATTTTCCATATGAAAACCTAATTTAGTAAATTTTAACCGAGATATTAAAGTAGATTTCACATTCTGTTAAATCCTCGATTCATCCGGAGATGCTAAACAAATTAACATTGTTTTAATTTCGCTTGAAGTTTTTTCGTCAAATTTGCATCTCATAATGTATTTTACACCAGACGTGATAAGGTATTCAACAAGAGCATGAGTTTTTCCAGTTTGAGCAATTCTATAAGTAAGTAAGATACCATCAAAATTACATTGCTGATAAATTTTTAATTCTGAAATGGTGTCGAAGATCGTAATACTTTATGCAAATAAGGAAACATTGGCTTATAATTTCTATCTGTATGTGCTCCGTATTATCTAATGTTTTCTTTTGATTAAAATTTGTTTCCTCGACTTTTTAACGAGAAACTAAAGCCTTGAATGATGACTACATTTTTCTACAGATAAATGTCTCGTATGATCGGTGGTAAATATTTTAACACAACGAGATCGCGTATCGCAGTATTAAATTATTTTTTCTCATTCTTTTCGAGAAAATAATTTTTATTGTAAACTCTTATGTTTATCTTTATATGTATTTTAATTATAGCCTAGCTTTTTACGGAGTACAGTTTGAGAAACTCTAGTCTAGTGATTTGCGAAATTGGATGCAAGAAAACCAGCAACGTGATCTAGTATGAAAAATCTCTTCTAGAATTCTTTTGCTTTTCACTTGGCTTCACTTCCATCCGTTTGGTGTAAACCTCATGCTTTTTTGTACTTTTCTTCGTTGTCTAATAATCAATTAAAAATAATCGATTTTCATCAAAGATACAAACACACAGTCATAATTACCCATTATATCCATACACACATAAACGTGTGCGAGAGAAGAGTGGGTAAGATATCGTGAGAGAAAGAGAGAGATAATTTAAAGATACCAAAGCAAATAATTAAAAAAATACTTAACGTTTGGAAGAAAGATTCGAAATATACTTACCATTTCAAATTAGTGCAAAGTGAACCAATACCAATCCATTTCAAAAATATCTCTTTACTGAGATTAACTTAATTAGATTTTTCTCGTATTTCAAAGGTAAAATTCAATCGATCGGTTAAGTTCTCCGTTTGAACAAGGTAATTTTTCTGCCAACCGTACAGCACATAAAACAAATATTTACCGAAAATTTTGACGGTGAAAACGATTTTTCAAAAATTATTGTGATGCCGACACATTTAAACTCTCTAAACTTTATGAAAGACTTTTATTTTCTTCAAAGAATGTGTTCCAGATACGGAAACTTTCCGAGTTTTGTACCGCAAAAAAAAAAAGGGAGCGACCGATATGATAATTTTCAAGTTCCTCCAACTTCAAAGCTGAGAGCGTGAAAGTAATTCCCCCCCCTCTCCCCTTAATTAGAGAAGAGATGGTATAATGAAAAGGGGTGCTTTACTGAGCCTCCATTAGCATCTACGCCACAAGTCACGACTAAATTCTTTTAAATAGCGGGTAAATCTGTCGCCTCACAACTTTGAATTATAATGTCGATTAAGGCTTGAATTGCAAAGTGTTTGATAATGAGGGCTTGAAGCCCCGTTTCTCCAGGGAAGAGGGAGAGCTCTCCAGAGGTTTTAAATCGTTGAGGGCTGACGAAGTCCATCCCCTCAACTCCCCCCCCATCATATTAGAATTATCAAACTGCTGATGTTAGAGCATACGATGGGAACATTTTTCTAGCGTAAGGCTTGAAAAATTGCCTTTTTGCTGTCAAGAGTTTTTTTGTAATTTTTTTTTCCGGAATGAAATGTTCTGATGTATACAGGAATTGAATTTGGTCTTTGCCCTGGATGGCACGTGTGTTTACTTTTTTTTTCATTCATTTTGATCATTAATAAGAATGAAGCATTTAAAATAAATAACAGACCTTTCTTTTTTAACTTAATTCTAAAAGAGGGCGATGAAAGAGAATATTTAAAAGAACACGAAGAAACGGAAAACATATTTAAGAGACGTCGTATTAAATATATTGTTCTAATTTTTCTTATTACACGTTCTTTTGTTATTTATTACGAATCAAAGACAAATAGAATAAACAATCTTTTAATGCATTTCACTCTAGACATCAAAAGACGAATTCATTTTAAAACAAACATTAGAGAGTAACTGATCTTTGTTCTGTTAGAAACTGTAGCGATTAAATGATATTTTATTCTGTAAACAAGCTACCATCTTGTTATTTATTTTAAAAAATCATAAATATACGATCTATAAAATTTTAACGCACTTAAAGATCGAGCTTTGCATCAGGAAATTTGATTTAGAAATAAGGAAAACTCTATGCTATTTTTGCAAATGTTTATTTCAAATAAATCAGTTTAACTTAATAGATTAACTTAATTTTTATATTATTCACAAAGCAATAGAAATCAATTTTATCATAATTTTTAATGACACATTTTAATTTAAGAAAATAATATTAAACTTTAGGAATTAAGAAAAATCATTTTATAGGAATAGATAATATATGAAATTAACTTCAATAATTTTTATTATTTATTATTCTAAAATATTGAAACCAATATCCTTTATAAAGAATTTGAAAAAAAAAACTACTTATAAATCTAAAAAAACACTTTTAATTCATTTTAATGGTGAAAATTAAATTGCATGCTGAAGACTGAGAAATAGCTTATTAATATTTTACAAAATTGATACTCAAATATTTATTTCAATTTACAAATAGGCTTTTGCAGTTTTGCAAATTTATATGTATATTCTAATGACTTTCATTCTAATTTTCAATAAAATTTTAAGAAGTTTAAGCAAGAGAAAATTATTACAAAATATAAATATAATTTTTTTTATTTTATGTAAATAAAATGGCATCTTTCTTTTTTTAAACTGCTGGAATTAGTTCAATTTGCTATTTTGTAAGATAAAACACGCCAAATACGCCAAGAAAGGAATAATGATTTTAACATTCAGAATATTATTTGTGATAAAAAATATAAACAAGTTTTAGAAAAAAAACTATAATTGTATTTTCTATTTCAATTTTACTATAAAAAACATATTTACAGCTATTGTGCTAATTTTCTAATGTTTAACAATTTCAAAGAATCTGAATAAGAGTATTAACTTTTTTAAGTTTAAAACTAGACGTAAACAGAAACTATTAATCCGGCTAAACATAAGCAATAATTCGAGAATATTCCCTCTCAATATTAAATCTGTAATTAATGAATTTTAAGTTGGATGAAATAAATACAGCCATTTTAATTCTTTCTCAGCTTTAGAAGACAAATTTATAAGAATGGATGGGAAATATCACATTTCTTTTGAACAAAATGTAAAAGCAAGTAAAAATTTCTAAATCAGTAAACATTTCTTTCAACTCGAAGATTAGCGAATATAATTGAATGGGAATAAATTATACGATGTATGATTTTACTCTATTTTAAAATAGTTTCGCAGATTGGAATTTTAAAGATGAAATAAATCATTTTAATTTGATAAAATATAAGGAGAATAATGTTAAAAATAATTCATCTCAGCTCTTAATAACTCCCGAATTGGAACTTATTACTTGACTGGTTATTAAAATATGTTTCAGAGTTATGGGATGGTTAAATCTATATTTATACATACATGAGGAAACATTTTTTAACATTTTATCCTCTCGAATTAGTGCACTAAAATTTAAAAAAAGAACTCCTATACAAAATTTGATTCCAATTTTAAATGCTTTAATTGTTACACGTAACTACTACGAAATATGCCGTATCAGAGAAAATTTCACTAAAAAATTTACCTCCATTTAATTTCTCTATTAAAATTGTAGCTAGTGCTCCGACGTGGCTTGAAAGATTGGCTTGACTAAAGTACTGGGTTTATCCGCCAACTTGGCGAGAATGGCTTAAATATGGTAGCCTAACATTTTCTCCTGACTCACCATGTCCAAACAATCTGTATCTATATTATAATTTATATGATATTTGCATCCAACTCTACTTGTGTAACTCTCCTCTTATATATTACAAGTGCAAAATGCTTAAAAAATTTAGATATTACAAACCATTAATGGTTCCCTATATTTGATTTTTAATAATTTTCAGCTGTTGCGTTTGTAAACTGTTAAGGGATTAATTTCCCATAAATATAAATGTCCGGTTTTCAAGTCGATTTCTTTAATTAAAGTAAGAGTATATAATTATAATGTTGGGTTAATAATTGGGTAGTATAGTTAGTGCGCCATATTAAAGTTAAATATTATTCTTTGTATTAAATATTATTCTTTGTATGATAGTTTTTTGAAAAAGGGGACAACACAAAGAGATACCTGGCATTATGTACACCAGTGTCTGGTTTCTTTTCTTACTGGCTTACCTCTGACATTTGCTTTACGGAAGCACAGAGTACGCTGTCTCGTCGGATTTGATTTTTTTAAATATTATTCTTTGTATGATAGTTTTTTGAAAAAGGGGACAACACAAAGAGATACCTGGCATTATGTACACCAGTGTCTGGTTTCTTTTCTTACTGGCTTACCTCTGACATTTGCTTTACGGAAGCACAGAGTACGCTGTCTCGTCGGATTTGATTTTTTTAAATATTATTCTTTGTATGATAGTTTTTGAAAAAGGGGACAACACAAAGAGATAAGTGGCATTATGTACACCAGTGTCTGGTTTCTTTTCTTACTGGCTTACCTCTGACATTTGCTTTACGGAAGCACAGAGTACGCTGTCTCGTCGGATTTGATTTTTTTAAATATTATTCTTTGTATGATAGTTTTTTGAAAAAGGGGACAACCCAAAGAGATACCTGGCATTATGTACACCAGTGTCTGGTTTCTTTTCTTACTGGCTTACCTCTGACATTTGCTTTACGGAAGCACAGAGTGCACTGTCTCGTCGGATTCGATTTTTTTAAATATTATTCTTTGTATGATAGTTTTTTGAAAAAGGGGACAACGCAAAGAGATACCTGGAATTATGTACACTAGTGTCTGGTTTCTTTTCTTACTGGCTTACTTCTGACATTTGCTTTACGGAAGCACAGAGTACGCTGTCTCGTCGGATTTGATTTTTTTAAATATTATTCTTTGTATGATAGTTTTTTGAAAAAGGGGACAACCCAAAGAGATACCTGGCATTATGTACACCAGTGTCTGGTTTCTTTTCTTACTGGCTTACCTCTGACATTTGCTTTACGGAAGCACAGAGTACGCTGTCTCGTCGGATTTGATTTTTTTAAATATTATTCTTTGTATGATAGTTTTTTGAAAAAGGGGACAACAAAGAGATACGTGGCATTATGTACACCAGTGTCTGGTTTCTTTTCTTACTGGCTTACCTCTGACATTTGCTTTACGGAAGCACAGAGTACGCTGTCTCGTCGGATTTGATTTTTTTAAATATTATTCTTTGTATGATAGTTTTTTGAAAAAGGGGACAACACAAAGAGATAAGTGGCATTATGTACACCAGTGTCTGGTTTCTTTTCTTACTGGCTTATCTCTGAACATTTGCTTTACGGAAGCACAGAGTACGCTGTCTCGTCGGATTTGATTTTTTTAAATATTATTCTTTGTATGATAGTTTTTTGAAAAAGGGGACAACACAAAGAGATAAGTGGCATTATGTACACCAGTGTCTGGTTTCTTTTCTTACTGGCTTATCTCTGACATTTGCTTTACGGAAGCACAGAGTACGCTGTCTCGTCGGATTTGATTTTTTTTTCAGTATCAGGAATAACATCTGGAAAATGCCTCGAGGTTAACCTGAGTAGTAAAGAATTAATGCTGAGTCTTCCTTATGTGGCAGAAAACTCGTCACGATGATTTTCTGAAATTAGATTTCCATCAGTTTAAAACACGTGACCAGCCCCTCCAAAAGAACCGCGAAACCAACAAAACTTGGCAAACTACCCATCAAAGCTGAATATTTCCTTTCTTTTCCTCCAGGAAGAGTAAAACCATGATAAAACAAATCGTACTGCCAAGTTCTGTTTCGCCCGAGTTTTCTCGGGATAATAGTTAACTGGAATATATACGAATCCGAGATAACTCGGAATAATCAGGCAAGCGGTTAAACGAAATAACTACTATTTTCAATATTTTTACATGTATGGTAAATACTAATGTATTACAGTAATTTTTGCTCAAATTACAGGAATAATCACGGAACTGAAATACTTTTTATTTTATTGCCCAAATTCAGGTCGTGAATTAAAAAAATTGTCTCATTTCTGTTGCCCGAACTGAGTTCGGGCGTGACTGGCAAGGGGTTAAGTTGTCTGTTTCTTCACATCCGTTAGTCATTGATATATATACTTTTACTACCAAAAATGCTCCAAATAACATAAGAATTTATTTTATGGTATTTATAAATTTAAAAAAAACTTTTCTGAAGATTACAAAATATAAATTTATAAGTTCCCCTGTACTTTTATAAGATTTAGTAAAAATTTAACCTCTTCTTATACACTGTAACACAGCAGTTGTTAAAAATGGACGGAGATATTCAAATTTACAGTTTGAGAACACCAATTTTTCCCTCTGTGTTTTTCCTCTTTAAATACGTTATTACAATACTTTGAGGTTGAAATCAAGTTGCAACTGCTCTCTAATGAGAAAAGGGAAATATAATTAAAATCTTATTCTACTGCAAAACACAGTGTATTTACCATGGATAAATCCCCAGTTTATAAATACATTCTCCTCTTTCTCATTTAAAAGGAACCTTTTTAAAATGGATGTCACAAATATCTGGTTTAAAAAAAGGTTGGAATGACTGGGAAAGGGAAAAAATCTGCAAAGCTATGTTAATTTAGGAAAATGAGACAAAATAGACAATGGGTATAGATGATATATTATATATTAGTATTTAAAAATATTTTAAACGGCATTTAAAATTATTTTTATTAAGGTATCCGTCTGTGTTCGGAGAAACTTTTTTCTTTAAATGTAGAAACTAGTTCATGTTTTTACATTTTTAGATTTATTTTTTATATTATCATAGGGAATTACACTTAAAAAATTTATTCCTGGAGAAGTTTTTATAAAATTTCTAATAAATGAAGAAGATTTAGTAAAAAAAAATCAACTTTTTTTAAAAGGTCTAATTTTTTAATAAATTAAATTATTTCAATATTTTTTGATGCAACACATTTCTTATACACTGGACTAGTGAATCACCTAAAATCTTTGCTTAATATACATTTGGTAAAAAATGTTGGTCCCTCAAAATAAAAACATTGAAATTTTGACGAATTTTCATTACCTTTATATCTAACTATCAGTGTAACATCCTTAAAAATTATCGAAATTTAAAGCTTTTAGGCCATTCACTAGTAAACACTATCAAAAGCATTCATAATAATTTTCAACAAAATATTTTAAGAACTTTTTGAAGTTTCAACATTTTATTAAAAATACCGTTGTGAGAAAAACTCATTTGGAGTTTATGATAGCAACTTTAACAATTAAAAAATTAAAATACATGTTTAAAATTCTCCCCTCTTTCTTGCTCCACAACTTTCTAATTGCCATGTTGCTAACTTTTAAAAATGCTAGAAAACGTTTAAACTAATCTTCATGAAAATTAAAAAAGTTTGTTCTCTTTAAAAGGCTTTAAATTCACAACTTCCGGTTTCGAAGTCGCTACTTCCGTTTTGTTTTGACAGCTATCGCTGATGTTTAAACAGATGTAACTCTTCTTTAAAATGCCCTAGAGGTAAAACTAAAACAGATTTATAAGCCTAATCGTTGAAATTTTACAATAGAGAAATTAAAAAAAAAAAATATGAATTTTGGCAAAAAATGACGTTTTCAATGTAGACGGATACCATAAAGTACAAAATTGCAAAAAAATATTGTTTCTGTGTCCCCTTCTTCAATCAATCTCAGACATCAACTATCCAATCTTGTGATACCAATTGTTATCAAGAACTAAATCAAAGTCACATTACAGTGTAATCTTGTTATTTTCTAAGGACCGTTACATCTTATTCTAAATCTGCCTTTCAACATCTGGCAAACAATATCACGATGCTTAATAAATGGGTGTTTGTCCGTCTGGTCGTTATTTAGCTGTTGAGCCTCAGTTAAATTTTCATTCTCCCTTCTGCATACAAGTTGATGTTGCTAAGTATTTCATTCAGTCAGTATGTAGTATCTAAAGATAAAAGTGTATTGTTTAGATCATATATTATGATAATCAATGTCAAATGTCTTCCAAAAAAGATGGAACTTGTATAAAATTTGTTAGATGAGGGCATAGAAGAGTTCCACGTGTTTTTTTAATATACTAATATAGAGCATAACCAAATGAGTATCTTTACTGATGTAGTCATGGTTCAAAGTGCTAAATTAATTACCTGTAAGTTAATGTCCTAAGTATAATAAAATCAGATACATTCTGTCATCGATGGAACCACCTTTATCAATAGCAGGGATATTTTGAAATTATATAATCAATCGGGATTTTCTTACTTCGTTCTTTTATTTATTTGAAATGCAACAAGGTATAAAACAAATTTCTGCCTTACTGACTAATGGGGACAGTAGCAGACTGTATTGTTCCTTTTGTTGAGAACAATAACAAAAAAGGGAAAATTTATTATAAATTTTTTTGGCTAATTTTTACTAAAAAATATACATATAGAATATCCCACCACATAAAATATGCATATTTGTTTTTAATTTTAGAAAAACCGAAGCATAAAAAATATAATTATTTTTTTTCAAAAAATTCCAAATACTGATCTGATGTTATAAAAAATGTTAATATATAGTTATCTCTACAAATGTTTCAAGACAACTAGTATTTCATTCATCTTTCAAAAAATTAAATCAAATAAAATATGCAAAATTAGTTAAGAAAAAAGTGCATCTATAGACAAGACTATGGGGAAATATGAATTAAACAGTATTTAAATATGAATTAAACAGTAATTAAAGTATTTGAGTTGTCATTTTTCGATAGCTATCGAACTTCATGCTCATCAAGTGTTGTTATTAAGGGATAGGATTAGAGTAGGATAGTTTAATAGTATTTTTAGAGAGTAGTAAATAATATTCGAATAATGCTCGATTATTCTCGAACAAACCATATGGATTTTTATAGAGAAAAAAATGTATATATATATGTAAATATATTTTCTTTTTATATTTATAAATTATTCGATAATAATTAGTTTCTGTTCTTAAAAATGCAATAGTTTGCTGTAGAAAGCTTTACATAAGTTTCCCAGCAGCTTTTATATACATGTATATCTAAAATATTCAGCTATCTGAGAAATTTAGTTCATTTCATTATTGAAAACACGTGCAGATGTATTTTTACTTTCGTTTAAAGTTAGATATTTTTAACGCTGTTACTTGAAAACTATTGTTTCCAGATATATTGAAAAAGTGACACAGTGTTTCACTTTTTTGAAACAACTAAAAAAAAGAATAAAAAATTATGCTTAATTTTAAATCTTTAAAGTAGATTCTGCCATGTTTAAATTTTTATGCAAATATAGTAAGCGGGAAATAATTTATAATTATCATATGTTGTTTAATAAACAATATTGCAATGGGAGAAAAATCAAATTATTTTTTATGACTCTAAACAGTTAGCCATGTTAAGACAGAGTTTAAAAATAAGTAATTATAGATTATTAGCAAAATACGAAGTATATTTTAATTCTTTGACTGAATAATTAATTCTTTCGGAACGGGTGGTTGATATTTCAACCAGGACGTGGAATCTTGAAAAAGCCGACTATGGTTGGAATATCAACCAGGCACTTCCTGCCCGTTATTTAGCTGTCATCAGAGACATCGTTATCAATTACAGATTTTATGTTCTTGGTTCCGGAAGGCTAAGTTTGTTTTGCTCAACAGAGGGAAAGAACTAAAGCTAACTCTCCAGTCTTTAACTACATAAATGTCGACAAAATTTCCGCCTCTAAAAGGTTAACAATTAGCTTATTGAAAGCAGTGAACAATTATCTAATAAAACAAGTAGTAAAAGGTTTCCTAAACTATTAATTCTGTAATTTATTTAACCCTTTAGTGGACAGTGGTTCCGCAGAGAAACCGCCTGTTAAATATCTTTTTTTTCTACTTTTATAGAGATATATTAATTTTTTTCATTTTTGTTAAAGTTTTTAACATTTTAAACTGACAATAGATAGTACATTTAATTTATTTTTCCTTTTGTAACATGTATTTAAATTTGCTAAACCTGGAAAGTCAGTAATTCGATTTTTCTCACTATGACCCCAAATAAAAATATGTATCCAAAACACACTTATAAATTGTTAAGCTATTTATTTATTATACTATTCTAAGGATATTTAATTTTTTTTCTTCCAATATAATTAAAACTTAAAAATGTATTATATTCAAGCTGTACAAGGGAGTAGATTTGTCAGTTAAACCACTCCTCAAAATCCTAAGTATCCTCTAACGCAAACCTCTCTAAAGAATGGAAAAAATTTCATATATTTTACAATTATAAGATTGATTGATAACATTTATAAACTAATTTCATTAGATTCTAAAGAATTTATGTTGGTGACCTTTAAAGGGTTAATGAGGGATGACATGGGCAAAGTCTTCAGAGAAATTAACCACAATGAAATAAGAGTAAAGTTGAATTTTCTGTAAGATTGTATTTGAATAAGAAAGTTATACTTAACAGTCTTCATCATCTTCAATCTTCTAATTTTCCTTCCATTGATTCTTCAGATAATACAATACATTGGACTCTGCTTAATGTGATCAGTTTGGAACACCATGATTTTGATAATAATCACCAATTGATAACAATAAACGATATGCAAAATTAGATAAATCCCCCCCTTTAATTTACACGTACTAAATTTCAAAACAAAATGAAAGAACACACCTTATATTTATGTACTGTAAATTTTCCTTCAAAACATAAGATTTGTATACATAATTAAAAAAATGATCAATTGTTGACTGTCTACATTTTTTTCTAAGAAGCATATTGATAAATTGTTGGTAATCATAATCAATCTGTCATAATGATTTAAAATTTCGGTCTTTTCTTTTAATGTTAAATCATTTCGCTTTCTGGCTTCCATATCGACAAACTGCATGTAAGCGAGCAAGGCATAAAATGTGATTGTACTCCTTCTCAGTATCGATAGCCCCGTTTACATGTGCCAAAAGCAGCGTAGAATGCAGGGTAGATACGCGAATTGTACTCCCCTTTCAAGAATTATCCCTAGCTAGGGAAAAAATTGAGGGGTAGAAAGAACCCACCTTTCTACCCGGGTAATAGCAGAATTTACTCTCTTTCCCATCATCCTTTGCGCTTACAGATGATTGCCGTTCCGTATGATCACGTGACTTCTAGCGAAGATCCCGGCAAAATGGAGGATTGAAAGAATTGACCATGTAAACGGGTTTCTCCGACCCTCCAAGCAAAATCCCTTTACCCGGGTAAAAAGAAGGGTACATGACTGGAACATGTAAATGTGTTGCCTTCTGATTATCTGACAACCATTGACCACCAGTAGGATGTGCGTATTTCTGAAAAGTTCCAGGAAAGTGTAATTTTCCACTCGTTTGTTCATTCCCCATTTCCCTAGGTTGAAGAGGAGAATTCTCGGAAATTCAAACAACAGCGAAGGGAATGGGTTCCTTCTGAATATATTGTGAATATTCCTTTCCCAGTTAAAATGAGGTCCGAAAACTGATCCCATTAACAGAGAATTTTAACATACAAATGAATAGAGAAAATCGGGCCCAAGTGAAAAAATCGGGACCATTAACAACGATCACTATATCTACTTTTCATTTAATTTATTTAACTTGGAATCAAATACATTTTTTAATAAATCTCTGATATTATAAGCGAAATAAACTTTCTTATATTAAATAAATTCTCTATTGCGCTTCTCGCTTTCTTCTTATGCCTTGTTTTACATAAAAATTAAACAAATAAATTCTTAAAGCCATAAGTTTAGTTAGTTTCTGTTCTTTGATGTAATAATTTTTAATAAATAAAGATACATATCAGACAAGGAAAAATTAGTAGCTGGTGGTAGAATAAAAATGTCGAAGGAAAAAAACAGGCCAAAATACTCATTAATAAGATTTCCCCAACAGTTGGACATCAAAATAAAATATCTTTCACATATAGAAACTAGGGGAAGTTTAGTGGGAAGGTACTGTTTAAGATTAGGTTATAATTTTAGGCTGCTTAAAGTCTTGCTTACTATTAAATTTGGGTTTACAACTCAAATAACACTCATCTCTTAAAATAATGAAATACTTTATGCAGATGAACCCACTTTCGGCTAACACTTATATTCTTAAACAATTGTGTATATTGTGAACTAAATTATTACATAATACTGTAGTAAAACATCTGTTTTATGCTATAAATATAAGCTTAAGATTAATCTAAAATTTTAAATTTAAATAAAAATGTATAAGACCTGCTATGAAATTAAATATCCCCTAAAATAATAGTCTAAATTGTCTGTCCTCGAATTTATGAAGCGGTTGTACCTGGAACGGATACAAGCATCCATATTGGATTTTTATGAGTTAGGGTTAGCAAAATTCAAATCGAGTTCGAAATCCACTTCATCCCCCCCTTTTCGAGCGTTTAATGCTATTATTTCAAGCCTTATTCTCCCTCTTATTCTGTACTAAATTTATTCTTGATAGGATGGTGATGGCGGAGAGCAATATTTATAATTCTGGACTGTTTCTAGTCGACCCTCATATACTCTAATCATAATCTTAACCACGTGTAGACTGGCACATGGGGTAGAGGTCTGCCAGTTTAATCGTCGTAGTTCTCGGGTTGATGGTTCTGCCCCCGATGCAGCCAAAGTTTCCTAAATGTCTAATTAATTTAATAACTTCTCCTTTTTCTTTTGAATTCTTATTCCTAAAGTTGTTTTATTATTCTTAACGTTTTATTATTTTTAAAGTAAATTTTTACTATTTTTTCAAATTTTAAGATTTTTATTTTATTAAATTCCCGTATTGCCATTATATCAAGCCCCATTTAAAGAGCAGGCAAGTAAATTTATCAATTTATCACATAATAAATAGGTAAAAATAACTTTTTCTAAAATAGGTAAATAATTTTTTCCAGCATTATAACGTCATTCCTTTAACCATCTCATTTAATAATTTATTTTAGATTAATTAATTTATTTAACCATCTTCTGCATTATTTTCATACTTTTTATCACTAAACATAGATATTACTTAAATAATTTTCTTTTATATTTGGCTTAAATAATAGATTAGGTATATATATGATAATTTTAATTGATTATTTTAGTTGAAAGATAATTCTCAACCAAAAAAGAAACCATTATTTTAACTGGTACTTTACAATTCTGGAAAATTAAAAATTTTACGGATCCCGTGATATGACGGGCTATATGCTAGTCCCTTATATAATAATAGCCTAAGTTATCTGTCTGTATGTCCTCGAATTTATGAAGCTGTCGGACCTGGAATGGATAGGGACAATCATATTGGATTCTTCGTTAGCTTAGGGTTAGCAAAATTCAAAGCAAGTTTTTAAAACGTTCAAAGTCCACCCCTTCTCCATTTTTTGGGCGTTAAATGCCCTTATTTCAAGCACTTTTTCCCCGGTTAAGATCTATTAATCAATTTATCATATAATAGATAGGTAAAAATAGCATTTTTTTCTAGCATTATGAAGTCATTCATTTTACCATCTCATTAAATCATTTCTTATTTTAAACGATTTAAATATGGTGTGCATTTTTTCGGTACATTTTATCTCTGAACTTAGATATTACGTAAATCATTTTCGTTTATATTTGTCTTAAATAATAGAATAGGTACATATGTGATAATTTTAAATTTAATCATCGATTATTCTTTGTTGCAATGAAAATTTTATCACTGGTATTAACAACAAAGTCTAGGAGTCTATTTCACGTATTAATATATATCTGCCGTTTAAGTTATATATCTTTGAAAATTAAGAAGTTTGTTCGTTTGTGTGTGTGAGAGTGCAGCTATGTTTTATATAAGGTTTGCGAAACTGATTTGCTCGCCGCACTCACACGTTGAGGGTTGCATGCCCAAGTATTTTTCCGCGACTTCAGGAAGCGTGTGGTGGGAAAACGATTGCACTTAAACTTCACCAAGTTTTGGAGAGTTGTGATTGGTCTCCAGGAGGCGATTCAGGAACATTCTTGGAGTCCAGGTCCTTCTGGACAGAGCCGGGAAAGGACGCTTTGTGCATAGGACAATGAAACAACGAACGCATCAGCACAGGATAATGTAAAAAGTATAGGGTTGCTGGAGATTTCAGAAGGAAGATAAAGAGTGGACTTTAACAATTTTTTTCTTTCTGGTGTAGCACGCGGAGTGCTTTTTTTATTTTATATATATATATATATTATATTTATATATATATATATATATATATATATATATATATATATATATATATATATATATATATATATATATATATATATATAGCATATTTCCTTGTAGTTTGTTCTATATTTGAATATTGTAATATAGATCAGTGACATTTTACTGTAATTAAAGACGATATAAAGCAAACTTGGGTTATTAATGACTTTGAAATAACAACAGCAGTGTACTACACCATAGCAGTGTGTTTGTTTTTATGTAGAACTACACGGTTTGCAATCGATTCGCTAAATTTCGGACATCACTGACATATACCGCCAAATAATCACTGTCAATATTAAAACATCTGCTGCCCATTCTATCACGTAATATGACAATATAAATTAAAGTTGTCAACTAACATGTGGTCAGTAAAGATAAACAAATTACTGAGCGTGTACCAGATAATTTTCAACCAAAAAACAAACCATTTTTTTACCTGCCTTATGGGGTACTTTACAATACTAGATAATTAAAATAATTACTGATCCCTTCATATGATTGGCTGTATGCTAATTAAAAAATAATTACACTTACGTAATGCTATAAAATAAAATATATAGCTTGTATTTATTTAATAAAGGTTCACATAAAAATAATAATTTGTTTAATAGAAAAATAGTTTTTTAATTTTAGGAATTTCAAAAATTATTTTGTGAATAACTGGTTTATTATTTTTTCCATTTGGTGTTTATTTTTTTTAATGTATTCCTTCATAAAACAAATTCAATAACTTTTAGACTCAGGTTATTAACTCAAGTTAGACCCTTTTTATCATCGATCATTATTATATTATCATCTTTAGAAAGAAAATTATTCTAAAGAAATAAAGCATTTTATTTTATATTGAATCAAATGTAGGCTGTCATAATAAAGTCTTTTCAGGTCTAATAATATTATGTCTCCATAAATGTTTTAAATTAATTATTATTTCCTCCATATTATTTATTATAATATTTATGAAAATGTTGTGGTGTAGTACATTGCATTGTCATTTCGAAGACATTGCTAACCCAAAGTTGCTTTACATTGCTTTTAATTATAGTATAATACCACTGTTCTATATTACAATGTTCAAAATTAGAAGAAACGACAAGAAAATATGCAAAAAAATATATATAAAAATTAAAAAGTAAAAGGAGCACTCCACGTGCTACGCCTCAAAAAAAAAAAAAAAAAAGAAAAGAAAAGAAGCCAATGTTCAAGAGAACCCTGCATTCTTTACCTTCCTTCTTTCGACTCAGACAACCCTACACTTTTTTCATTATCCTGTTCGTTGTTTCCATTGTCCTTTTACAATGCGTCTTTTCCGGCTCTGCCCAGAAGGACCAGGACTCCAAGGACGGTCCTGAGGGGTGTAGTACATTGCATTGTCATTTAGAAGACATTGATAACCCCAAGTTTCTTTACATTGCTTTTAATTATAGTATAGTACCACTGTTCTATATTACAATGTTGAAAATTGGAAGAAACGACAAGAAAAAAGTAAAAAGTAAAAGGAGCACTCCACGTGCTACGCCTCAAAAAAAAAAAAAAAATTGCCAATGTCCAAGAGAACGCTGCATTCTTTACCTTCCTTCTTTCGACTCAGGCAACCCTACACTTTTTCCATTATCCTGTTCGTTGTTCCATTGTCCTTTTTACAATGCGTCCTTTTCCGGCTCTGCCAAGAAGGACCGAGACTCCAAGGATGGTCCTGAATCACCTCCTGGAGACCAATCACAATTCTCCAAAGGTGAAGTTTAAGTGCACTTATTTTCTCTGGCCACACCACACGCTTCTTGGAGTTGCGAAAAAAACTTCATTCAACCCACAACGTGTGAGTGCGGCGAGCAAATCAGTTTCGCAAACCTAAATATAGCTGCACTCTCACAGAAAATATTTGTAGTTCAGAATTGTTGATATAAAGAGTTAAAAACATAACTAAACTAAAAGGAAAAAAATATTTAAGAACTCGTTAATAATATATTATGGATAGAAAATGCATAATCTATTTCTAATCTCGTATGTTTTTTTCATAACTTACAACATTTCCATGCATATTCGGAATTTGCATTCAAAATTAAATCGCGAGGAAGTATGTACGATTTTCTTCAAAGTAATCAGGATTCTTAAAATTCATATATATTGATTTAAGGAAATATTTTTCATTTCTTCAAAAGAGAAAGGGCTCTCAGGGAGCGCAGATTAGAATATTTCGATATATGATGCAAAAGGAATGAAAATAAAAAAACTATGATAAGCGAATTCCTGTTATATTGGCTATGGAATGTACATGCTTATTGAATTTTATCGATATATATTCAAAAGGAAAAATATTTACCCGAATTCAGATTCATCATAAGATTGCAGAACAAAAAAGCATGAAATATGGGTAGAAAAATATATACTTCCCATTAAGATATTTTAATGTGTTATAAAATTTTAAAATAATATCAATAATTGTAATTATTTTTTTAATTATGGATTTAAATTATGTAAAAATTTAAGATTAAAATGTAACTTAGAGTTGATTTCTTTTTAATTGATTATCAATTCAAAAGAGAGATATCAATGCTGAATTTGAATTCTTTAAAATATTAAATTATATTCGGGTTTTTATATTTATAAAAATATTTTATAAAAATTTATTCTGATTACTTGCTTCTTATATTATTGATTTAATATGCTTTTTGTTCTTTATGTTATTTGTTATCTTATGTAGTTATCCCTTTTGACTGATTATGATGTGATTTTCTTGCATTTAATGTTTCACATTTCACGATAGTTTAAAATAATATGGCTGTAATTCCTCTTTTGTTTAGTATAATATCGTTTATTATTTCTAATACATTACCATTATAGCTATATTTTAGCGACCTCGCTATGTTCTATTTTATTATTGAAGCAAGCATCTCCACTGTTATGTTAAAAAAACTTAAGTACTTTTGAAGGAAAATAATTTATATTCAAAAATTTTTTTATAAAATAAAATTATATTAACTTTAAAATAATTGTACTTGAGCTTTTGGATATAATAAATTAGTTGTTTCATTTCACGTATATATATTTAAAAAATAATGTATGATGTATTTTTCTGTATCCAAATGTATGTATGGCTTTTTTATATTTATTAACGTAATTTAATAATATAATATTTAAGATCAGTATTCATGCTCCAGTTTTCTGGCGAAATGTTCGAGTTGTACATGTAACTGCTAGTAGCTCGCATTTTTTCCTGAATTTTTACTTCTGTAACATTAAGAACTACATAATATTAAGATGAATATACTTTCATGAATTAACGATTTTTCATATTCATTTGTATCAGTTAAAGTCGATTAAGACTCGACAATTAATTTTTGTAGACATTTTTGAAGAGACTTCCAATTGTCACGTAGAATTTTTTCGCTTTTGTTTAGTGTTGAGGAAAAAAGTCGTTGTTCCGTTTAACTATGAGGATGAAATTATATGTAATACACCACACATAGTGCACATTATTCCAAATGTACTGTGATAATTTCCGTTTTCACGTAAATATATGCTAAAATTAAATGTAACCTTATATTTTAACTAAAATATTTATTATCCATTATTCCAAATGTTACTGTGATAATTTCCGTTTATCACAGTAAAATATGCTCCCAAAATTAAATGTAAATTCCTTATATTTTAACTAAAATATTTATTATATACATTATTTATTTAAAGATATTTTCTTGATTAATATACGTCATTCATCACTTCGATATTCATCAATATAATAATTCATTAATATTTTCTTTTTTTGTTTAAATGTTATTCATCAATCAAAATATTGAAATTATTTTCTGAGACCCGAGAGTAGCAATTCTGGGATATATTAAATCGGTTTACCTCCAAAACCATTTTAAGAAGTGTGTCCGGCAGGGACCTTGGCAGGAGGAACCTGGGTGCGTAAAAGTAGTCACTTATTTCTTTCCGGCTGCGGGCTGAGGGATGGGGAAACATCTCCGTTTGCTGTACCGGGTTCTCTGGCTTGCTCAAGGGCTCTCGATGCACCCTGCAACTCTTGACTCCCGACATTGACTCCTCTTCTAACTTTTTTTTAAAATAATTTTATTCTTCGATTCCTTCCTTCCTTCCTCAGTGGCATGACAGCCCAGGATGGGCCTTAGCCTTCTCTAGAATTCCATACCAGGCAGTCCTATCTTTGGCTCTGGATTTCCAATTTGAAATTTTCAAGGATCTTATGTCTTTCTCAATGCAGTCTAACCATCTAAGTTTTGGTCGTCCTCTCATTCGGGTTCCTATTGGTTTGGCCGTAAAAACTTTTTTTGTGGATCTATTGTCATTAAGTCGAACTAGGTGTCCGGCCCATTTTAATCTTTGTAAGCTAATAAAATTAATTATATCTGGGTTTTTATATGTTCTGTATAATTCAATATTTGTTCTTCTTCTCCATATACCATTTACATTAATTCCCCCCAAAATACTTCTCAATATTTTTCTCTCAAAAACTGCTAGGGTTTCCTTGTCTCTTTCTGTCAATGCCCAGGTTTCAGCTGAGTAAGTCAAAACAGGTCTTATTAGGCATTTATACAATATTATTTTAGTCAATCTTTTAATGTACTTAGACTTTAAATATTTCTTTAATCCAAAAAAACATCGATTAGCAGCAGTAATTCTGCTATGAATTTCAACAGATATATTATTTTGTGTATTAATTTCCGAACCTAGGTATATAAACTGCTTTACAGTCTCAAATCTATAACTGCCTATTTCTAAGAAGGAGTGATTATATTCTGATTTTAAACAAGGCATATATTTGGTTTTAGTTTCATTAATGCTCAAATTCATCTTTTTGGCCTCAGTTTCCAGAGAAATAAATGCTTGTTTTAGTGCATCTAATGTCCGGGCTATAACATCAATATCATCTGCATATGCAAGCAATTGTACAGATTTGTTGAAAATGGTTCCTCTTGAATTTAAATTTGCATCTCTAACTATTTTCTCCAGTGCAAAGTTTAAAGAGAAGACAGGCCAGGGCATACCTTGTCTTAGACCATTCTTGATTACACTTAGGTTCAACGCCCCTTTTTTCTCTTTCCCAATCATTTGTTAGTGAATTTTTCCCACATTTGCATTCTTTTTTGGGTGTGCAGGTGGGCTTATTAAAATGCCTAGTTTGGTGAACATTGACATTATTGCATAGCCACTGCTCCTATATATCACGGCTACATCCCTGCCTGGGCTTGGCCGCTACAGTTCTGCAACTCCATGAGATATAAAGCCTCCTCAGGGGGTCCATTAAAACTGGAATTCCACATCTACGTCTACATTTTTCTTTGAAATCAAGTCCACAGCTATGTGCTGTTCATTGTGGGAAAGTACACAAGTACATTGTGATTAATTAAAGTATTTAAAAAACGAATTGTGGAGTCCTATGTTCAAGTTACGTGTGTTTTACTGGTCATCACATCTAAAATGGATAAAAAGAACCCTGAGTTCATGACAGACATGGAATTGATGGCAGCAGTGGGATTCGAAACCGCGCCTCCGAAGAGATTGGTGCCTCAAGCCAGTACTATGTTTTTAATATTTTGGAATAATTTCCCAAATTTTATATCACATAACTTCTTAATGCTAGTTCATCTCTTTCCTTCTAATTTTAACAATTCATCACTTTCAGCTGCATATGCATTATATTAATTTCACGATAGATTATTGCAAATTTGCTCTTAAAACTTTCATTTTACATTACTCTGCATAAGTGTTAATTAAATTACAATACTGACTCTTTTTTTTTCATGCCAGAATGGCTTTATCATTGCCTCCATCTTAATAAAGGGGAGATTAATTAAGTTACTAATAGAAAATTCTAAATTAATAAGGCGATTATTATCATCTCTTTATAGGGTGTATTGGAGGTAAAGGGATTTATGCTGCTGTACATAAAGGTTTAATGTAGTGGAGAACGAAAAAAAAACTACACCTTCCCATAAATCATTTCAAGGGCAAAACACGCAATAAGCACCTATTAGAAACTACTTGGTCACAAAATCATCTTAATTGTTTTTGAACTTGTTTTCAAACGTGTGAAATTCTCACCTCTCTATCATTTTTCAGTCAAGCAAAACTGCGGTGGAAATTTTAATAATTCCATAACTTTAACGAATTATAAATCAAATTACCAGTAAACAAGAGGAAACACGCACGTGTTCTGAATTTATATTAACGCACAAAAGTACGTGATGTGGGTTCGAAGAAAACTTTATAGGCGGTAAAGTAAATAACAATGAAAAAAATATCTCACTGCAGGATTGTGCAAATGGGGCCTGCGATTTACAAAATATTTCTTTTCTTAAAATTTTAAGCTGTCATAACAAGCTATTATTAATGTTTCGGCTTAAAATTCTTTTGAGGAGATTTCCAGTTAATAATTTCATAATAGAGAAAATTTATTATTGACAGCAAATAAATTTTTTCTAATAAGAAATAAAGTTGTAAAATCCATTACTGGCTGAAAGGAAGACTTCGAACAGGATAAAAATCTAAAAGGAACGAAAAATACATAAGAAAAGAGATTATTAAACTATAGACGTCATTTTCTACTTTAATTATATTGAAATAGAATTTTTTTCTTCTATTTTGTAAAAACTAGTTCTTTTATGGAGATGAAATGAAATTTCTTGCGAATACACTTTGGTCTAAATCCCTTTTAACCCTCTAAGCGGTTCGCACGTACAATTCCGCCAAACCGATGATGACATCAAAACGTACACTTTTCAACCTCCAAAAACGCTTCGAAAATGGATGTAATGTACATTTTTGCCAGTGCTTTCCCACCATGGAGTTTTGAGGTAAGAGGGTCAGGTCGATTGTTTAGGAACTGCACCCCTCCTTCACTGACATTTCTTGAGGGATGCACCCCTACCCCCTTGAGGCACAAAGACGCTGATAGCTTTTCATGGCTTTGTAAATCTCTATTTCGAAGTATTTCGTTTGCGGTAACAGATGCATCTCTAATTGCACCCCTTATATATCTTGGATGACTTTCGTAACAAAATATAAATAAGTCTCTCAAAGAATATGTTTATTTGTACTTTTAGAATCCATTATTTCGTATGGGATAATATTCCAGACTTGAAGAGCTTTATGTGTATTAAAAATTAACAGTCTATAATATCTATTTATATATCTATATATAACCGGAAGTAAAAAGGCAATAACGAGGGTGGGTTTCCCGTATTCCATTCTAGTCGACAAGAGGTGAAGGAAAAATCACAGAACGCTTTGGTGTTCCACTTGGAGGGTTAAGCTATTTTCACTAGAGTACGTCTAGTCACTTTTTCATCTAAAGACATAAGAATATGAAAGTTTAGATAATTTTCCCGAAAATGTTTATGTTAAGGTCTTACACAAAAAGGGTTTAATTTTTTTTAACTTGAATTAAGTTCAAATATACGACAGAAAGTCAGAAGACAAAAAAGTCTTAATTTTTGTCTTAATTTTTACAAAGTCTTTGAAAAAGATACGTTTTTTCTCTCAAGGTGAAAAATAAAATACATATAACTTTCTAATGACATAATATCTTCATTATATCAAAACTGCAAATGATAAATTTAATAGATATTCTACGAAATGTGCGTAACTCATATGATGAGTGACTAGTATCATTATAATTTTGATAACAGAAGACAAAAAAGAAAGTCAGAAGACAAAAAAAGTCTTAATTTTTGACTTAATTTTTACAAAGTCTTTGAAAAAGATACATTTTTTTTCTCAAGGTGAAAAATAAAATACATATGACATAATATCTTCATTATATCAAATTTCCAAATGATAAAATTAATAGATATTCTATGAAATGTGCATAGCTCATACGATGAGTGACTAATATAATTATGATTTTCAAAACATACAAATGAACTTTTTTACCAAATTTGTTTTTGCATGAAAGATTGTATTTAAATTTACTTTTAACTTAATTTTCACCAGTATCAAGGCACTTATCGGGTTGTAAAACCCGATTTCAAATCCCTGTTTTGTAATAACATACCGACTAGATGCATCCTGATTCCACGTTTAGTCGCCATTATAAGATCAACTTACTATAATTCAAGTATATGATACAATAAAATGAAGAACAAATTTTGAAATTTGTGAAAATTTCTTTGGTAAACATGAAATGGTAAAGCGTCTGTTTTTTCGAGTATCCCCATGCCCTTATCTTGGAGCTGTCTTTAAATGAACGAAAAATATTTCTTAGTGTTATCTCTCTTGAGGTTTTGTCCACTCATTTTAATACAGGCGAAATTATAAAGTGACTCCTAGAATACTTCCATAACCATTCTGCATCAAAATACAAAATCTTTCACTTTGCTCTTCATCACACTCATTCTTTCAGCTGTCTTTAAGTACTCTTACTATTCGGCTTGTTAAGAATTTCTACATTCGTTTCAATGTTTGGATTCCAGTATGCAGTGAACTTACTTAATTTAAGTAATGTGCCACAATGCAATAGAGAACACATTTGGTAGATTTTAAAAACCCATTTCTAAAGATGAAGTTGTAAAGTCCCTGTTCCCACCAACGCTACTATCATCATTCTAAAGCAAGAGAGTGAATCCTTCTCTTCCTTCCTCATCATGCCCTTTTCATGCAGATGTCTTTAAATGCCCGAAAAAAGATTTCTTAGTTTTATCTCTTTTAAGATTTTGTCCATACATTTTAATACAGACGAAGCGCAAAGTGACTCTTTACTTGAACACTTCCATCACCATTCTGCAGCAGATAAATAAATCTTTCACTCTGCTCTTCATCAAACCCATTCATGCAGCTGACTTTAAGCACTCTTACAAGCTTTCTTATTATTCCGTATATTAAGGATTCCTCCATACGTTTCAACGTTTGGATCAAAGTATGCAGTTAACTTACTTAATGTAAGTAATGTGCTACAATAGAATAAAGAACACATTTGGCAGCTTTTAAAAACTCATTTCTAAAGATGAAGTTGTAAAGTTCCTGTTTCCTCTAACGCTACTATCACCATTCTGAAGCAAGATAGTGAATCCTTTTCTTCGTTCTTCATCGCGCCCATTCGAGCAGCTGTCTTTCAATGCCCTAAAATATTTCTTAGTGTTATCTCTCCAAAGGTTTTGTTCATACATTTTAATACAGACGAAATCGTAAAGTGACTATTTACTTGAACATTTCCATAACCCTTCTGCCGCAAAATACAAAAATCTTTCATTTTGCTCTTCATTAAACCCATTCATACAGCTGTCTTTAAGTACTCTTACGAGTTCTCTTATTATTCCGTCTCTTAAAAATTTCTCCTTACGTTTCAATGTTTGGATCCCAGTATGCAATTAACTTTCTTAATTTAAGCAATGTCCTACAATGCAATAAAGAACATATTGGAAACTTTTAAAAAACACATATCTAAAGGTGAAATTGTGAAGTTTCTGTTCCCTCTAACTTTACTATCACCCTTCTGAAGCAAGATAGTGAATCGTTCTCTTCATTCCATCATGCATTCGTTGCAGCTGTCTTTAAATGTCCTAAAAATATTTCTTAGTGTTATCTCTCTTAAGGTTTTGTTCATACATTTTAATGCAGACAAAATCGTAAAGTGTCTTTACTTGAATAATTCCATAACCATTCTGCACCAATAAAAATTTTTTTCACTTTGCTTTTCATCTACTCATTCATGCAGCTGTATTTAAGTAGTCTTACTATTCGGCCTCTTAAGAATTTCTCCATACGTTTCAACGTTTGGATCCCAGTATGCAATTAACTTTCTTAATTTAAGCAATGTCCCACAATGCAATAAAGAACATATTTTGAAATTTTTAAAAACATATATCTAAAGGTGAAATTGTGATGTTTCTGTTAATAACTCTACTATCATTCTGAAGCAAGATAGTGAATCGTTCTCTTCATTATTCTCATGCCCATTCGTGCAGCTGTCTTTAAATGTCCTGAAAATATTTCTTAGTTTTATCTCTCTGAATGATTTGTCCATTCATTTCAATACGGACGAAATCGTAAAGTAACACTTTTCTTGAACTTTTCCATCACCATTTGCAGCAAAATTGAAAAATTTTCAGATCGCTGTTTATCAGACCCATTGAAACAGCTGCCTTTAAGTGCTTTAACCAGGTTTATTATCATTCCGTTTCTTAAGGATTTTTCCATACGTTTCAACGTTTAGGCAGTATGCGATCAACAAACGTAATTTAAGTTTTGTGCCACGATACAGTAAAGAACACTCCTAAGAAATTTTAAAAACTCCTTTATAAGGTAAATTCGTAAAACGTCTGTTCTTTCAATGGCTTCCAGCATCATTCTAATAGGCAGAAAATCTTTCACTTCGCTTTCATTATGCTCATTCGTGCAGCTATCTTTTATATGCTCTAACAACCTTCTGAGCATTCTATTTCTTCAGGTTTTCTCCATACAATTCCATTATTAGCTGTGAAGTATTAGACTCTTCCTCACCTTTAGTATATTAAGAAAGCAAATGACAGAATATATATCACAGTGGCAGAATCTTCAATGATTGAATTCAATATTCAATTATTGTATTTCTAAATGTTGTGGTTGTATTCTATCCTTAAATAAATTATATGCTAGAAAAATTGGTTATCAAACCACTTCAGTTTATATTATCAAGATAGAATTTGTGTCAATAATATTTTATATCTATTTCAATAAACACATTCGTTATAAGAATTACCAAATTAAAAATATATATAATATATATATAAATCTAATGTTATATTCACAGATAAATATAACACACACACAGTATATATACGTAAATTCGTACATTTATTCCCGCAAAAACACACAGATAGATGCATATAATACACATATATATTTATTATATTTATATATATATATATATATATATATATATATATATATATATATATATATATATATATATATATATTTTATTATATATATACATATACATAAATATATATATATATATATATATATTTATATATATATTATATATATATATATATATATATATATATATATAATTATACATATTATATATATATATATATATATATACATATATATATATACATATATAATATATATATATACATATATATATATATATATATATATATATATATATATATATATATATATATATATATATATATATATTTATTTATTTATAGAGCTGAAATATACACATGTTTGAAGCCATGAATCAAAACTCCTCAAAAACATTAAAGAAATTATAAATATGCAGTGTGTTGCATGTATGTTACAAAGAGAAGCGATCTTATGGAGCAAACAATATATTAATACTGTCAACTTTAAAAAACCCTAAAAACTCAGAAGCGTATTTTATAAACACACTTTCTAAATGTGTAAACAAACTGGGTTCGGGTGTATAAAATTATGAAGCGTTTCTCCATAAACTTTTTAAAAAAGTAATCCCCCTTACAAACCATTACCTTTCAGAATAAATGGGAGTAATGCAAATACTAAGTGAAGAAAAAATACAGAAAAAAAAACCTTTGTAAAACATTAAGTAGCAAAATAAAAATAAATAAAAATCTCCTTTCAGTTCTGCTATTCAAATTAAATATAAAAATGAATGCAAGTTTTATATCCTTTAGTGTTTTGTTTCGAAAGAAAAAAAATTCACAATTTTTAATAAGCAGGGCTAATTTGATATGTGAAGTGAATGTCAACTCAACTTTTAGATTACTCTAACTGAGAGTGCAGAGTGTCTTTTTCCTTTGTATTCGGGTGCTGGAGTAATTAGTAATTATCTTTTTTTCTTCAGTCGTCAGATTTCAAAGTCTCATGGATTTTTCTCAGAGAGAAGCCATGAATCAAAACTCCTCAAAAACATTAAAGAAATTATAAATATGCAGTGTGTTGCATGTATGTTACAAAGAGAAGCGATCTTATGGAGCAAACAATATATTAATACTGTCAACTTTAAAAAACCCTAAAAACTCAGAAGCGTATTTTATAAACACATTTTCTAAATGTGTAAACAAACTGGGTTCGGGTGTATAAAATTATGAAGCGTTTCTCCATAAACTTTTTAAAAAAGTAATCCCCCTTACAAACCATTACCTTTCAGAATAAATGGGAGTAATGCAAATACTAAGTGAAGAAAAAATAAAGAAAAAAAACCTTTGTAAAACATTAAGTAGCAAAATAAAAATAAATAAAAATCTCCTTTCAGTTCTGCTATTCAAATTAAATATAAAAATGAATGCAAGTTTTATATCCTTTAGTGTTTTGTTTCGAAAGAAAAAAATTCACAATTTTTAATAAGCAGGGCTAATTTGATATGTGAAGTGAATGTCAACTCAACTTTTAGATTACTCTAACTGAGAGTGCAGAGTGTCTTTTTCCTTTGTATTCGGGTGCTGGAGTAATTAGTAATTATCTTTTTTTCTTCAGTCGTCAGATTTCAAAGTCTCATGGATTTCTCTTCATTACTTTTAAGAGTGTCAAGTTAAAAAAATAGGGAGGGTAACGTCTTAATGCCTCTGTTATTTCTCATGGCACATGAAGTCATTAAACACCAGGGCAGAGATGGTAGGGGGGAACTAACTTTTGTGCCTCTGCTGAAACTGGCAGAAATCTAAGTATATCGTGTGACGTCGCAGAGAAAAACAAAGTTTAAGTTTAATAACGAACCATTATTATTTACAGCCAGATGTTCTTCAGAGGCATTTTTTTGAACAAGACATTAGCGTAAAAAACTGTTAAATTTTCTTGTTTTTCCTTTCAAGAAAACATCAAAATGGGAATCTAGATTTTGCATCAGTTAATTTTTTAGTCGTTTTAAAACTCAGAACAAAATGGCGGAATTAGAAGCTTTATGGATTAACAGCAAAATTCGATTGATTTAAAGTTTTACAAGCTGATTGAAGGTTTCAGAGATGTACAGTTTTCTTCTACAAACTAGCTTATACTTAAATATTGTTTCTATGAAATGAGATTAAGTAATATACTGTTATTAAAACCTTTACAAAAATACAAGATTTTATTTCAGTAACTAAATATTATTAATATTATAATTAGTTGATAGTTCTTCATGACGATAAATTCTGTCCTTTTTTATTATTTCGATTGATGACCTAATGAATAGAATTTTAGTGATCAGGATCAAAGTTTGTGGAGTCTAAAAATTGTTAGCAAAGATGTTCTGAGCTTAGAGAATTTAGCTGTTGATAGTATGTTGGCTGATTAGTTGGTTGGTGTCATGTTCATCTTGGAGCCATATGATTTATCATGGAAGGTTGTTATTCTTTCTTGAAGATGGGCATCTAAGGAAAGGTTACCATAATTTGGTATCAGACACCAAGAAAAAGGCTGCAAGTTTGCCTACATCCTCCAGAGGTATCATCTGAACTGGGATGGCATTGCAACCACGAATCAATTTTACCTGTTTTATCTGTATCAAGGGATAGCATTAAGTACCCACTAAACATTATGTCTCACAAAAAACCATGTAAATCAAACTGCACGTGAGGTTAAAATGTTTAATTTGATGTAGAGAATATAAATAAAATTAAAAATCATTGTAATTAACTATCCATCAAAGATAAACTATATTTACCTCATTTTTAAATTACGTTAACATAGTTGCTTATATAATAGGTTAAATGTTAAATACATTGGTTAAAATCAAAATTTAATTAATTTTGTTCACTGTCATATTAAATATACATTGGGTTTTTAAAAAAGTTAGTTTTCTTTAAAGAAAATTCTCCATTTAACATAAAATGTATTTCTTGGACTATTTTTTAAAATTCGATCAGGTAGCATACGATAAAAAAAGATAATGCAGTGTTGATTTCAAGAGGATGTAGATATCTTTAATTCGATTGCCAGAAACGTATTGTCATATACACTGGATAAAAAAAACATGCACACTTAATCCTGATATTTTAACCACTGCAACATTATTATATTGTTCATATGTTTTAATTTCAAGCACATTGATTTAAAAAAACAACAACATTAATTTAAAGTGTTCATCGCCATCTTACACAATACTATGCTCAGTTGATTTCGAAGAACATTTTTATTTTTATTAAGAACAACTACATACTCCAGGGACATACTGCATTTTGAAAGGTTATTAGTAGCAAATGCCTAAAGAAAACGACGAAACAAAGCATAATTCGTGATATTATAAGAATGTTCTTTAATTTGATGGCGGGAAAATAATTGGAAAAAAAATGAGTTGCAGCATTTGCTGGATGTAGTGCAGTTAGACAGCCCATCCGGAAAGCACGATTTTGTTATCTTTTTTTATTAGGCAATAATTTCCGATTCATTGCAGACGTAATTTCAAACACGTCATCATCTTCGATTTTTTTAATACACTGACGAGTGTTCCTTTTAGATGGAAAAAAATTCTTTCCTAATAAGTAAGAAGAAATGATTGTGGGATGAATCCTCACGATTCATAAGTTTTTTTGTGTTGTATCTGGATTATTTTTTATTCTGTGGGAAAAATGCAAATAAGATTCATAATTTTTTTTTCTCAGATAAAAAGGGAGATGGAAACCTTTAATTATAGAACAGACATTCTGAGTAAGTCACTCACTGAATGAATAAAAAATGGAAATAAAGAATTTCTTTTTTCCTTATTTGTTAAATATATGTGCTTTAATATCGATTTTTACAGTTTATTAGCATACTGAAAAATGTTTAAAACTCTATTTCACAGTGTAGCAGTTCATTTTAAACCTTTTCTCTAAATGTTACCTTTTTCAGAGAATGTTATTTCTAGTAAGCTTTGTTAGTTTTTTCTGGCATTTGCTTCATTTGTAGTGATTAACAAAGTCTATGTATTTTAACTGTTCAGTCTGTATCAAGTGATAGCAATATGTACCCATTAGACTTTATGTCTAATAAAAAACCGTATTCATCTAAACAAACTGCACGTGAGGTTTAAATGTTTTATTTAATGTAGAGAATATAAATAAAATTAAAAATCATTGTCATTTACTATCCATCAAAGATAATCTATATTTACCTGATTTTTAAACTACGTTAATATGGTTACTTATATAAGAGGTTAGATATCAAATACATTGAGTAAAAATAAAACTTAACTCATTTTGAATGTTCACTTTCTTTTGAAATAATGTTTGGTTTAAAAAAGTTAGTTTTCTTTACAGAAAATTGTCCAGGTAAAGGGAAATGTATTTCTGGGACTATATTTTAAAATTCGATCAAGTAACATACGATGATAATACGGTAATACAGTGCTGATTTCATGAGGATGTAGATATCTTTAATATGATTGACAGAAACGTGTTTTCATATACACTGGATTAAAAAACATGCACACTTAATCCTGGTATTTTAACCACTGCAATACTATTATATTGTTTATATGTTTTAATTCCAAGCACATTAATTTAAAAGTGTCCATCGCCATCTTACATAATATTATGCTTAGTTGATTTCGAAGAAGATTTTTATTTTTATTAAAAACAACTACATACTCTAAGGAAATACTGCATTTCGAAAGGTTATTAGTACAAATGCCAAAATAAAACGATGAAACAAAGCATAATTCGTGATATTATAGGAATGTTCTTTAATTTGATGGCGGGAAAATAATTGGAATAAAAATGAGTTGCAGTATTTGCTGGATGTACTGCAGTTAGACAGCACATCCGGAAAGCACAATTTTGTTATCTTTTTTTATTAGGCAATAATTTCCGATTCATTGCAGCAGTAATTTCAAACACGTCATCATCTTCGATTTTTTTTAATACACTGACGAGTGTCCCTTTTAGATGGAAAAAAATTCTTTCCTAATATGTAGGAAGAAATGATTGTGGGATGAATCCTCACGATTCATAAGTTTTTTTTTGTGTTGTATCTCGATTACTTTTTTTATTCTGTGGGGAAAGATGCAAATATAATTCACAATTTTTTTCGCATATAAAAAAGGATATGGAAACCTTTAATTATAGAACAGACATTCTGAGTATGTCACTCACTGAATGGATAAAAAATCGAAAGAAAGAATTTCATTTTTCCTTATTTGGGAAATATATGTGTTTGAATACAGTTTTTTTACAGTTTATTAACATACAGAAAAATGTGTAAAAAACTATTTAACAGTGTAGCAGCTAATTTTAAACTTTTTCTCTAAATATTACCAATTTCAGAGAATGTTATTTCTAGTATAAAAAATGGAAATAAAGAATTTCATTTTTCCTTATTAGTGAAATATATGTGTTTGAATATAGTTTTTTTACAGATTATTAACATACCGAAAAATGTTTAAAAACTCTTTAACAGTGTAGCAGCTAATTTTAAACTTTTTTCTGAATATTACCAATTTTAGGGAATGTTATTTCTAGTATAAAAAATGGAAGAATTTTTTTTTTATTATTATGTTTAATATATGTTTTTCAATTTTAAAAACAAAATTTAAAATTTTTTTAAAAAACTTAGAAATATTTCTAGTTTAAAAAATTTTTTCTTTAAAAAATTTTAATGTTATTTCTAGTATAAAAAATAGAAATAAATTTTTTTTTTTACTTTTAAAGTTATTAAATTTTTTAAAGAAATTTATTTTTATTTACGGGAAAATTAATAAAAATGTATTTTAAACATATTTTTTTTAAATTACAGCTAAATATTACGAATGTAACAGTGTTTTCTAGTATAAATTAATTATTTCAGAATTTCATATAAGTAAAAAATATGTGTTTGAATATAGTGTTTTACAGCTTATTAACATACGGAGAAGTGTTTAAAAACTGTTTAACAGTGTAGCAGCTAATTTTAAACTTTTTCTATAAATATTACCAATTTCAGAGAATGTTATTTCTAGTATAAAAAATAGAATTTCATTTTTCCTTATTTGGGAAATGTATGTGTTTGAATATATTTTTTTTTTTAAGTTAAAGTTTGTTAAAAAACTCTAATAAATTCATTAAAATGTTATTTATAGAAAAAATAGAAATAAAAATTTCATTTTTCTTAAATATTTATTTTTATTTAAATATATGTGTTTAAATGTTTATGTTTTACAAAAAATAAAATAATTAATTCAATTTTTTGCTATAAAAAATAAATAAAGTGTTTTTTTTTAATTTGAATATGTATTTCTAGCATTTTTAAAAATTGTATAAAAAAACAATTTCATATTTTTAACTTTAATTTAAAACATTTTTTAAAATAAAATCATAATTATCTATAAAGTAGAAAAATTTATTTTTTTATTTTAAATTTTCAGAATATTTGATTTTACATAAAATTAATTTAAAAATCATTTTACAAATATTTTTTTTTTTTTTTTTTTCTATTATTACTAATCACATTTCATTTAACAAAAAGAAAACAAAAAAAATATTATTCAAATTTTTTATTTTATAAAATTTAAAAAAAAATTCATTTTATTATATTTAACACAAAAAAAATTTTTTTTTTTATCAAAATTTCATTATTTCAGCTATAAACGAACACTTATTTCATTTTTTTAAAATAATTTTCCCTTGATAAAAAAAAATTTTTCTAATATAAAAAGTTTATGTAATTTTTATAATTTTAATGATTTCTATTATTTTTTTAACATTTTAAAAAGAAATAGCATCACAATTTTTTTAAATAAAAAAAAATATTTATTTACAGTTTAAAGTAATAAAATAACTAAAGAATTTCATTTTCCTTATTTAAAAAATAAATTTTTTTTACATTATTATACAAAAAGTATAAAAAATTTTAAACGTAGCATAATTTTAAACTTTTTTTTTAATTACATTTAGTTATTTAATTATAAAAAATATAAATAAAGAATTTATTTTTCTTTATAAAATATGTGTTTATATAGGTATTTTACAGTTTTACATATAATGTTTAAAAATGTTTACAATGTAGCAAATTTTAAATTTTTTCTCAAATATACCAATTTTAGAGAATATTATTTCTTTATAAAAAATGTAAATGAAATTTTTTTTTTTTATTTAATATATGTGTTGAATAAGATTTTTACACTATTAAGACAAAAATTTTAAAAAACATAACTTTACAGAATTTAAATTTTTCTAATAAATATTCAATTTAAGAATGTTATTTTAGTAATAAAAAATAGAAAAAAAAATTTCATTTTTTTATTTAATATATGTGTTGAATTAGTATTTTTACAATTTTTACTTTAATGTTTAAAAATCTATTTACATGTCAGTTAGTTAAATTTTTCTTAAAATATTACCAATTTAGAATGTTTTCTTCATGAATTTAATATGCTTCATTGTGAAAAACAATTAAAAATACAATTTTTTTAAATCTTGTTTACAAAACGAAATATTTATAAATAGAACACTTTAGTTTTTTGGTACATTTACCTGCTACAAAAGCTTGAACAAAATTCTTTAGTTCCTTATACAAAAAGAAAGTTTTAATTAAACATTGAGTTTTTTTCCAAACAAATGAACTTTTTTTTTGGTTTTTTTTCTATAATACTAGCATCACATTTCTAGATTTAACATTAAAAAATTATCATGATAGTATTAATTTTTATGTAGATTTACAAAATTGTTTAAAACAAAAAAAATTTTGTTTATTTACAAAATGATGTAATTAAAATTTAACACTATTTCATTTGGTTGAAACTTTATTTAAACAAGAAGTACATACAAACTTATGCTTCATGTGACTTTAGAAAAATAAATAATTTTAATTTGATTACAAGTTTAAATTTCTAAAAACAATTCAAATTTTCTTTTTTGTGCTGAACATATAAAAATACAATTAGTTTATGTTTTAGTTTATAATTTTAATACAATTCTCTGTTTTAGTATAAAGAATATATTTGTAAAAATACTGTTATAAAATTTGCAATAAAAAATTTTGAATGGAAATCTTTTGAATCTACTTATCTTTATTTGAAAAAAAAAACCAGTTTGAGAAAAAAAAACTTTAAATGAATTCTTTTCATTAGTATTTTTTTCGGTATGATTTTAATAATCAAAAATTGCATGAAATAACATTTATTTTATTTAAAAAATGTTTATTTTACATTCTTACATATTCTTAATTAATACTTTTTACAAAGTGTTAATAATATCAGAACAGTAAATTAAGAAAATATCAAAGCAAAACATTAATAATTATACAGATAAATAGTTTTCTTAAACTAGTGGTTTTTCAAACAAATGCAAAGAATTTTATTTTACAAATTACTTTTAATTTGATTCTTGTAACACAACAGCATTTCTTAGTATTTCTTTTATTCTGACTCATTAAAATTAAATACTTGTACCAAGAAATTTAAGTAAACAATATGCAATAGTGACTTGCTTTTTCAAGTGATAAAAGTGTTAAATTCATACACTGAATTTTAAACTAAAAATTATCATATTTAACAGTTTTTAAAGCATGACGATAGCTCGTCAATTGTGCAATGGAAAGACATCGAGCTAGACTCGTCATTTTACCATTTTAAATTAATAGAATGTAAAAAACAATACAATGCAATGTATATTACATTAGAAAGTGAAAATTTTATTTTGATTTATTGTTAAAAATTTTTTAAGTTTTTTTATCAGATTTTATAATAAAAACATAACTTCATCTGTAGATGACACTGTTTTTACCCATAATGCTTACTTTCAACAACAATTACAATATCACATGTATTTTAAACAATGCTTCTTAACAAGGTGAAGAAATACTGCATTTTAAAGACACAAATATGAAATTTATTATTTTTAGCAAACGATTTTAGATTGTTATTGTTTAATTACATCCTGGTAAACTAACAGAGAGTACTGTAATAGCAAAGAAAAAAAAGGTTGAAAATTTAAAGACTTTTTGGAAATTTATCTTTCAAATATTTTATAATATTTGACATGATTCACTAAACAAACTGTAGATGATGTTGGTTTTTACCTCACACAATGCTTGAGATTTGCAAAGACACAAAATTACGATATCACATGTTTTTTAAACAATGCTTCTTCAGGAGGTGAAGAAATTCATCATGTTTAAAAACACAGAAATAAAATTTATTATTTTTAGCTAACGATTTTAGATTGTTGTTGTTCAATTACAGCTTGGTGTGATCTGAAAACAGAATCCGTTTTATAATGTATGGAAACTTCTATCCAAAATAGGAATTTGCAGCCAAATACCGAAGACAAAAATACTTTTATCATTGCTGTAAAAACGTTGATAAAATTCGTTTTCCCCTATATTATAATAACCTAAGTTATCTGTCCGTCTTTCCTTGAATTTATGAAGCGGTTGGACCTGGAATGGATAGATTTTGGATTCTTGATGAATTAGGGTGATCAAAATCAAAACAAGTCTTGAAAACGAACGATATCAGCCCCTTCCTGCCTTTTTGAGCGTTTAATGCCTTTATATCTAGTCCTATGTTTCACGGTTAAGAGCAATCAATTAAGTTTATCATAAAATAAATAGGTAAAAATAACATTTTTTTTCTAGCATTAAGACGTCATTTCATTAATTATCTCCTTTAATCATTTCTTATTTTAAATTATTTAAATATCGTCTGCATTATTTTCATACGTTTTATCACTGAACTTAAATATTGCCTAAATAATTTTATTTCATATTTGGATTAAATAATAGATTAGGCACATATGCGATTATTTTAAATTTAATCTTCGATTATTTTTAATTTCAATGAAACTTTTATCACCTGGTATTAACAAAGATTCTTTTTATAAAAGTCTAGGAATCCGTTTCACAGACTAATAAAATCTAGTGTTTAAGTTATATATCTTTGGAAATTAAAAAGTTTGTTCGTTTGTGTGTTTGTTTTTTATACATAACCACACGGTTTGACTAAATGAATTCAACGTGATTCTAAACTGCTTTCACAGTATCATGATACTTTAGAGGAGTAAGAAGATAAAGAAATTATTGAGCGTGTACCGGATAATTCAAAGCCAAAACACAAACCCTTTTTTTACCTACCTCATAGGGTACTTTACAATTCCGGAAAATTAAAAAAATTTACTAATCCCGTCATATGCCGGGGTATATGCTAATTGTAGGTTAATATCAAACTAGTTTCCGTCTTAAGAATATTTTATTTGTCAAATATGTGAGATTTTTAAACTTACATTCTGGTCTGCTTACTATTTAGTTTGATATTAATTTCTTTTTGTTTATTTGAAGTTGATATAAAACTTGAAATAGTAACATATATGTAAAAATCGGTAAATAATAGAATATATGTGAAACGAAAATAGTTAGATATTATGCTTATTAACTCTACAACTACTATAATGCACCAATTGAGGTCTACTAAGAAAAAAACATTACCTAGAGAAATTACTTTAGTGTAATGAATACAAATAATAATACTTATGAGGCGTTATACAATTAAAATGTAATATGTGTACAAAGAAATGTGATGCTCACATCATATTTTTTAATTTCAACATTATTACGCTTCTATCACGGAAAAAAATATGTAATAATGTAAGAAAGAGAAATTAGAACAATTGAATATGGGTCTAAGAATTTTCGAAAAATTATTAGTGGGAGGGTATGTACGTGCCGTTGCAGGGATTGAGTTTAAAAAAATTGCAAGTACGTGCCATTTAGAGATAAAGCAAAGCGTGAAATCTCCCAGGTCATCTTAAAAGAAGTAAAAGAAGATTCACGTGTCTTCATTACATTTCTTCTGTCAGATATCAAATATGGTTTAATATACTGTTAAATTTTAGAGAAATAACTAACGACACCAACGTAGTGGGTGTAATTCTAATCTTCAGGTGTAAATGTTCTATAATTTCATTCTAGTGATGTCAATCAAAGATATTAATTGGTATATTTCTGGTACAGGGTATAGTCAATTATTGCCAATTCACATCCGTTTTTAATCTCTTACCTATTTCCTATGTTTCAAAAGTGTTTGAAAAACAGAAAAATTATCCGAATGAAATTTTTTATTTATATCAGTAAAAAAGGTTTTAAAAAGGATTAATTTGTTTTAGAAAAACAAGGTCAGTGGAAATAAGTACTATATCTTATATTATATATCTATAAGATATATAATATAAGATAATAATATAAGATATGTAATATAAGATGTTATATTATATATCTTATATAGCTGCAAGATGCATACCAATTCAACGGCAGATTAACTTCATTCCATGAGGCACGCGCATGCATGACTTGATATTCGTTACGCGAATGCGAACGTTTTAAATTATCGTCTGAAAAGATATGCAAATACTGTTGTTGATATGTCCAATAAAATGTTTTTTTCTTGCACCGTCAGTGACGTCATAATTTGTTTTTCGCATTTTTCTCGTAAGCTATGGATTATACAGGAACAT
>CM063505.1:94562855-94590355 GCA_032207245.1 Pardosa pseudoannulata | reverse complement strand
TTAAAGAAATATTTAAAAAAGTACTTTAATTTCAAACTTAGAATACAAAACAGTAATTTCTAGATTTCAGAAGAGATGAGTCTGGATCTTCTCTACTATTGTCTAAGAGCCTGTGTTTAATGACATATTAAGAATATATCAAGATTTATCAGGTCACTCTACTTATGAGGGATTAGTAAAATCTGACACTTGTCATAAATTTTTATAGCACATTAAAGATTCAAAATACTCTTCGAAAATTTTATCATTATCAACTGAAAGTGTGTCATATTATGTTCCTTTAGAAGACAGAAAAGGGAAAATCATTTGAATAAAATACATTTCGACATTTCTTTTGCGTCCTATATCTATCACGAAACAAAGAGAGTCAGGTTATCTTGGAAAGAAAATTATTGGATAAATAAAACTTAAATGATGTCTCGACGAATAATGTAAGTCATTTCAAATATCGATTCGTAGCCTTCAGTTAAAAAGGACCAAATTTAAATTTTGATTTTAAATATTTTATCTTACACTGGCACAGATTTATTATAATTTAAATCAATATATCAATGTTTTAAGATAGGAAACAGCTTCAGTCTTTATAAAAATTGTTAACATCATAAATTTTTTTTTACGAAAACGTTATTTACACTGCACTGCGCTATCTGTCCTTTTAAAATTACATTGCATTATTTTTTACACATATATTTGGTCCCTACTAATGTTTTAAAAATAATGAAATTACTATTGAAACTTTTTAACAAAAAATGTGTTTAATGGATTTATGAATGTGATATAAAAAGTTACCTTAATATCTTCTGAAAAATATTGGTGTAAAACTCAAGCAAAGTAATGGGAGAACGATGTCTGAGTGATTAGAGCGTAGATCTTCGGTATCAGTGTTCGCGGGTTCGAAGCCCAGTGTGACATGGCTGTTCGTAGCCATTCGGATTTAAAGAGAAGATTCCTGTACCGTTAGCCCTCATATTGCAGAAAAGTTGACCATGGTGATCTAAACTGAACAGTATAATGTAAATATAGCAATATGAGGTATATGTAAACACTCAAATTTTAATCTCAAAGGATTTATACTCATTTATTTCTATCTAGAGAAAACAATTAGATATAAAATTATTGATTGAAAGTTATATTATAGGATTGAAAGATATATTATACGACGAAACACATAATAATTAATGAAGAAGTTGACTTCAGGTAACACCAACTATTTATGCAAGACACAATTTTCATTACAATGAGTGTCAGTAATGCAAAAATGCTGAAAAATATCACGTTAGTTTTATTGCTGAAATATAACACATATTTTTACATAAAAGTGAAAGTCGATTGACTTTACTTGTGAAGTTAGGACATTTAATTCAATCTTTTCCTCCCCACAAAAGTTACATTGCTTACAAATGGTGTTTTAAGATAATATTATTTTAATAAGACTAGGAAGTGGCCTTAGTAGGTGCAAAATATGGATAATTAGGGTTACGGAATATTTTATTTTAGATGCCTATATGTAGAGAAGTGTTATGTTTACATTTAAATTAAATAATATTTTAAAACTTTCTGCAATATGGGACAGAAAATGTAAGCAATTTCCTATATGAAAAGCTCAATTATTACAATTAATACGAGTTGTCACTTGTTTTCATTTAGCTGCTCTTAGCCCCTTTTTTCCAACTAAACTAAGAACTTTTGATTTGTTTGAAATACCCATAGTCTAATTTTGTTACTGCTGTCGTGTAGGTCTCGTTTATATTTAGGTATTTACCTATGATCAAATTTATAGTGGTTATTTATTTTGTTAGTCACAAAGACTAAATATTATTTAGGTTACGCTGTGTAGATTATTTAACTTTAAATCCAACCACAGGTTCTGAGACACTACAGACTTAAAATAAAAAATGAACTACAAAGCAAAATTAAGAGAAACTGAAATCAGTTTAAAATAAAAAACCAAGCAAATTTATTAACATGACTAATATACAAAATTTTGATAAAGTTTCATAAGATTTACTTTTTCAACACGTTTAATTAGGTGCCACATTAATTAATATTTGACAATAATAATTTTCTATCACTTAGGTAACTATATATATCAGAGAGAGGACCCAATCTCAAGTTCAAATATTTCTAATGAGTACCTTTGTGGATATAATTGGTGTGACAAGGCTGTACTCTTGGAAGCTCTTGTAGATACCATTCCATTGATGGGAGGATAATGTAGACTCCAGTCTCACCGCTGATATGGGGCCTTCTAAATAAATTGGGATGATTCTGTAAGCAGATGAGCTGGAAACTTCTAGTCGTTGAGAGATATCGAGGTCTTTCTTGGGTCCAACTCCTTTGGTCCTCGTACTCTGTCCTCGAGTCCTGAACACATGCCGTTGGACACTCGACCTTCGAACTCTGACAGTAGAACTTCCCTCCTCGACTCCTCGAACTCACTCAGTCGGACTTCTCTAGTCGACTCGACTGCCGAACCCCCTCCCTCTTGACTTTTCTTATTTTATATTATTTTCATTTCTATCCTTTCTTACTTCTTTTCGTTCAATCAGGAGAGTTGTCTAAATATATTGGTCTCCTTTACCCAGACTTGTTACCACAAACATGGGAAAACCTTGCCCCTTTAAATTGGGCACTGTTCCTCAGGGACTCATAAATAACTCCACAAAGGTACATTCTTATTTAGTGTCATGTACGGAGACATGACACTAACATGACCCCCAACAGGGGCTAGTAAAGTTGAACTCGACTACCGAACTTATTTTTAAAACAGATTTCGAAATAATTATAGCTGGTTTCACCAATGTCGTTTAACAGCTATTTTGATTTTTAGAGAATGCTATTTATTTAAATTTCCTTTAACACTTTAGATGATTGAATAAGTTTTATTTCATTAAATTTGTTTGTTGATTTAGATTTGAAACTTCTAGAATAATTTCCAACATAGATGTAGTAAGAAAATTATTTTGCAAATATAAAAGGGCCAACAACAGAAAATGAGATGTTTGCTTCCATTGAAGCCAGGAATGTTTGTATTAAAATATAATATACTTATTTAGTAAACCCAGTTGAAATAATTCTGAAATTCGTTAATATGTGTCAGTTTTACGAAAGTGTGAACTTGAAAATATTGATGAATATCTATCAATTACTTTTAGAACTGATGTAACCGTCACTGACATAATCTACAGTTTGAGCTACTGATTGAAGTAAAACATTTTATGCAGGTTACTTTGAGAAAAATGTGATGTATTTCCCTCTCCTGGAACTTGTCACTTCTGTCACTTAGATGCATTTCATTAACAATATATAGTGAAAGATTCCAGACTTTCATTTTTCTTAAAATTGTCTGTATTTTAACAGGGTCATAAATTACCACAATTTCTTGAAAACTCAAAGTTTATTCTTAGCGGATGGAATTTTATAAGAAATCCAGTGAAAAGTATTAGATTATATTGTTATACAGGTAGCCAGAGAGTAAAAAAATACAGAACTTTTACAGACATTTAATGAATAGCCTAAGTAAAAATTGAATATATAATTTAGTAGACTTAATCGAGGAAAATTATTTTAAATTTTGATCTCAAACAGGAAACAAACAAACAAACAAAAAAAACTGCATAGTATGGACCAAATACAGTATTTTTATAAATATGATGGAAATTATAAAACTTTGCTGTCAACCATACAGTACTGCATGAAGTTTAGCTATCTTTTATAGGAATACCATATAGGGGATCCAAATTTTCACTGTAAGCAAATTGAAAAATTTTTATCATTATCAGAAAGGAAGGATGATTTTCGATTGAACTGATCCAAAATCTCCAGCAATCTTCCTAAACAGAGGTAATATTTTATGATGAACATACTTTTTTTATTATAAACAAATGTTCCCTAGATAATCGGTGATTTGTTCTATTTATTTTGAGATTCTGGGCTCAAACATTTAGCTCTAAGCCTTTATCCTTCAATAATCAACATCATTTCGTCAATATTTTATAATGGACGTACTTTTAAAATAAATAAAGATGACCTCTAGCATCTCGATGGTTCATTCAATTCAATCTGAAATTATGGACTTAAACATCTAGCTCTAATCTTTGAAGTCAATCCAAACAAATTAACAAACTAATTTATTTATTAAAATGGTGATTTTTTACTTTAAACTATATTTTTAATTTTATGACTTATGTTACTAGTGCACTAGAAACATCAAAAAATAGAAAATATCACCAACTTGTTGGAATCTAAATCCTTTTATAGGCATAAATAATTACCTACAGACAACAGAGTAAAATTCCATATTCAATTCATGCTTACAAAAGTTAGACATGAAATATCTATTTAAATGAGACTATTTGAAAGCTATTCTCTCTTGATAAGTTTCAATGGGACTATTATAGTCTAATAATTTAATAGCATCTCAATGAATCGTTGAATTCAATCTGAGATTATGGACTTATACAGCTAGCCCTAATCCTTAAGCCTACAGGTCCATTCAAAAAATTAACAAATTAATTTCTATATTAAAATGGTGATTTTTTACTTTAAACTACATTTTTTAATTTTATACCTTATGTTATTAATGCACAAAAACATAAAAAACAGAAAATATCACCAATTTGTTGGAATCTAAATCCATTTTTAGGCGTGAATAATTACTTATATAAATATAATAGAGAAAACATTTTTACTACCAACATTCAATAGGCTAAATTCTTTAATTTCACAATATCGTATACAACAACAGAGTAAAATTCTATATTCATTTCATGCTTACAAAAGTTAGACATGAAATAGCTATTTAAATGAGACTATTTGAAAGCGATTCTGTCTTGATAAGTTTGAGTGGGACTATTATAGTCTGATAATTTAGGAGCATCTCGATGGTTCGTTTAATTGAATCCGAGATTATGGACTTAACCATCTAGCTCGAATCCTTAAGCTTCCAGGTCCATTCAACAAATTAACAAATTAATTTCTATATTAAAATGGGGATTTTTTACTTTAAACTATATTTTTTAATTTTATGCCTCATGTAATATATTGCATGAGAAACATAAAAAACAAAAAATATCATCAACTTGTTGGAATCTAAATCATTTTTTAGGCATAAATAATTACCTATAGAAATATAATAGAGAAAACATTTTCACTACCAACATTCAATGTGTTAAATTCTTCAATTTCACATTAGCGTATACAATGGGAGAGTAAAATTCCATATTGATTTCATGCTTACAAAAGTTAGACATGAAATAGCTATTTGGATGAGACTATTTGAAAGAGATTCTGTCTTGATAAGTTTCAATGGGACTTATTTACGCCATTAGAGTCTAATAATTTGGGAGCACATTTCGGGGTTATCAACATGCAAATGACACTATTACCCACAAAGACTGGCTAAGTGGGAAATAACACCTAGGAAAAGTTCCCATTAGAAGCGAAGTAATGAGGAGAGAAAGATTAATTTCCCATTTGCTATTTATTTTTTTCTTCAAAACAACCACATGAGAATCAACGATATATAAGAAAAACGAGTGTTTCAATGACTAAGATAAGCCATTTTGATAACAACTCTTATTTAAATAGTTTTCCCAGCATTTAATAGTTTGATATATTACACGAAAGAATAACTGAGAACAAATATTTCATATTATGAAAGGTTAAGTGAAACGATAAATAAAAGTAATAAATATTTACTATAATAATTATACACTGTAACTGATAGTAAAATGTCCAAGGAACAACAGAAATCTTTGGAAAATTTGAATTATTTCTACAGAATAGGGAGAAAAGTAAAATTATTTTTAATACCAATCAAATTTTGAAATAGTGTCTTAAAATAACATATATAGTTGCAGTAATTTTAAAGTTTAAATTAGGATAGCAAACATAATTTCAAATTCACATTTTAAACCTTGAAATTTTCTCGGAAAGTAAAAGGATATTTTTTTTCTTCTGATTATCATTAATGTAGGAAAATTATTTGACATTTTATTAAAAAATTTAAAGAACAGAATAATTTGAAATGCTTGTTATAATAATTTAATTTCTAATTTGTGATTTATTAACTTAAATATTACCAAATCTGAGAATTCAGGTTGTAGCATCAGTAAAATTTAAATCTTTAATATTACTACTCTAAAGTCTTTTACATCAAAAGATATTTTATCAGTACATTTAAATTTTATAGTAATTGGTTTTTATTTATTTGGAGTCAAGTTATTGAAAAAATTACAACATTTTTAAATCGGTTTTTAACTATTCAAAAAATATTTTTAAATTGACATTTAGCAAGTGGCAACACCTCTCGATACTGCTTTATTCTTAAATTAAAAAAAAATTAACTGATTATGTTTTTAAACATAGTTGTAAATAATAATACTAACTTATAGATTTATGAGCTCGTATGATAGTAATAAGTAAAACTATGGCACATTGTGGAATGTCACAAATTTCAGCAATTTGACGAAATATAAAAAGCATTTGGAATCTAAAAATATCTGATGTGAATACCCCAAGTCTTCCTTGAAAGCTAATTAAATTACATAAAAGTTTATATTTTTATTATGTGATGCATTATCAGAATTTTCAATTGACATTCTCTTGAAGGTTCAACGTTAGTTTTGTTTCTCAATGTGACGGCTCTGCTTGAGTCGAGTTCAAACATTGCCATCTGACTGTAAACTAAATCATTAATATCACGTTATGATGAGTTTAACTTTTATATAGGTTTTTTACAAATCGAAATTTTCGTAATACTACAAAACTTCCTTTACTCCGAGACAAAATGTAATAAACAGTAAAAAAAATTAAAAATCCTGCAAATATATTTTTATTTTTTTAAATTGCTCTTTAAAATCGTTGTTGAACTGCTTTAGAAACATTGTTACAAGTGCTTGCAGATATACCTATATATTTCTGCTATATTGTTCCAGAAATTGTTTCAGTTAGCAATAAACCTGCAGCATTAATTGACGTTTTGTTGAAACCTTCCATTAAATAGAGGTAATTTAGGTAATCAGTAAGAAAGGTTCTCAAATGAATGTTACAAAAGTATTTCATATTAATAAACATAAAGAAATAAATATTTTAAAACGATGGCTTTATCATTTAGAAAATATGGTCAAAGGTAGGCGGACTTTCAAAATTAAAAAAAAAAGGTTAACTTTGATCTGCGATTTTATAATAAGGTTTTAATTTATTTTCTTACGGATTATAACTGTTTACCTGTATTTTTACATAACTTTATATCGGTATCTAAATATACCAAATTACCATAGTGGTATTATACTCTTTTACACTTCATTAAGGAAAGCTTCAATTTTTCTCCAGGGCTAATAGTCCAGGGAAAACAGACACTTGGTCTATTTTACCAGAATCGATAATAGCTCTTATTATAGTAAAACAATAAGTAAACCAATATTGACCTAAATTAAAAATTTTCTTTTACTCAATGCTATTTTTAAAAGAAACTTGACTAATAAAGACAGTTTTCACAAATAAACTAAAATAATATTAAAGTGCTTAAATGTCTATAAAATGGAAATTGTTCTTATTCACAGAAAAAATAAAATATTTCTGTACAAATAATTCCTGTATTGAAAAGAAATTGCGAGGGAGATTGCAAATAACATCTTGAATCAAATATTGTATTTAAATTTATTTGACAGTGTATGTTTAGAAATAAATTTAAGTTTAAAATTTTTTGGAACATGTATATAACAAAATTACTTGTTTTGAACCAAACTTTTTTGTGATTAGCCTCATGCAAATATCATAGTAGGTCAGAAACTGACAATATATTTATATGCGTTGATTATATTTAATTTTAAAATAATTAGTTTTTATGTTGGAAAAGAAATTCTTAATTAAAATTTCGTAAATGTAAATTCTGAATTTTTCAAAAAAAAAAAAAAAAAAAAAAAAAAAAAAATAAGGGTTAGTGTAGAAGTACTTCTGCACATGTTTTGACAGCTATAAACATTTTGGGATGACTGGCGGTGTTAGCATTTTACAGTATTACTTATAAAAATATATTTAATATAAAACATGTGTAATTAATCTAAAATTGTAAAAGACGCTTTGATATTTATTATATAACTTCTCTGAAAGAAGAAGTATTTTGGAGTATGTACTTTGGGGGTTTAAAAGAGACTTAAGTAAAGTACAGGGACTTCCAATTTTGCTGGTCCTATCGGACCGGTTTGATTGGCTGGGGGTTGACGAATGATGGTAGATTTAATAATTTCTCATCACTTTAGTCTAGACAACCTTAAACATCTTTCCCAGGTTGGCTATGGCCGAGCCATACATATAAAATTACAGAAAATATAAGGATAATCCCTTTTTTAATATACTTACATACTGACAGACCAGACCAAAGCTAATTGAAATTGTTTCTTGGATAGTCAAAATGAATATTTAAATTTTCAGACTCAAAATTTCCTAGTACATACTGGGAAAAAAGATAAATATGTAGTAAAAAAGGGCATTCCTATTGATATCTGAATACCAAAATGTTTCCTTTATTACAATATTTCCATAAACGATGTAACGGATTCAAAAGGGTGTGAAAATTATCTCTTTCTATCTTCTCACCCTTATTTTAATTAATAAATAATGGAACATAGAGTAATTTAAAAGAATCACTCATTTTGCTTGCACTCTATATTTCGAAACAAAATCTTCATATTTAAATTTCTAATCCTGAATCCTTCTCTTATTAATTTCAGAAATTTTTAAATATTTATAGTAAAGTCTGCTTTAACACTTAAGCGAGATTCCTTTAGGAGAGTTTCAATTGAAATCCTTAAGGGATTTCAGAAATACTCACTGCTACTAGGAGGTACCTTAAATAATTATATCTGAAGTGACTGTCAACTTTTCCGCCGTAAAGTCTGTATTTATGTACTATAATATTAAGTCTACAGTTTCTTATACCATTATACATGTACTACTTGAGCAGTTTATTTTATTTTAATTTTGAAAATATTGTACATGTGCTAATTACTACCACATTTAATAACCTAACGTAATGGCTGATACTGACCTTTGTGATAGCAGAAGGGCTCTTTCTTTGAAATAATGTATTTCTGAAAATAATATATTTTTCCCTTTCGGGTACTAGAACATGAAATTTATCGCATAATTCATAATTTTAAACGTTGCCAGAAAGCTAATCTAGTCACTTGTTGTCTTGTCTATCATGTTATTTTACAAGATGGTATTTTCTCGTTGCAAGTAAGAACTCTAACTATTTTTAGATACCTTTAAGCCTGATACCATCTTTTTTTGCGGACTGAACTATTTTATATTTCATAATATATTTAATTTTTTCACACAATTCTTATTTCCAGTGTTTGAACTTTTGAGAATCTTATTTATTTCTTGTGCAGATTTTTCTTTTATGTTGTTAAACCAACCTTTTTGCATTTCTACTTCCGGTTGTTCATTTTGACGACACTTTACTTTTATGAACCAAATATTTCTTTTTTGTTCCACCCTCTGCAGTACTTTTTTATTGTTTTAAAACTTTTCAAGATAAGTTAGTCAATATCTAAACTTAATACAAAATTGATTCCATACAACCAAAAATAAAAGTGGTCTTATATTTATCACCAACATCATTCCACAAAAACTTCAGGTAAATTTTAGTTCAGTTTGGGCTCTACGGTTTTACTTTGCTACATGAGGGATAATGAGACCGGGACCTACTGTTTCATTCATTCCAGAAGTGGGTTTAGAACACCCAAACCATTGGGCAGAAAAAAATCATTCAACTTGTTTTATATTCTTAATTGAACCAGATCTAAACATATTTTTATTTCTCATGTGCCTCTTGAAATTTACATTAATACTGCCTTTGTTGAAAAAGTGAGAAAATTTTGTATAGTCTTGTAATTTTATGTATAAATTCATCCGTGTTATATAGGCACGCCATCTAAATATATATAGGTCCAAGTTTTTATACCAGCTTGTTTATAGCAGCTTTCAAAGATCTTTGAAATTTCTCTTAAAATATGCCATTAATAGTTATGTAGATTATGGATTAGATACGTCAAAGAGTTAAAAGATACTAAGAGACTTCACAAGCAGAAAACGACAAGCATAGCTCTATACACAGAAATTATTGTTGTATATTTCATGTTATTCAGTACTCAAGCTGTTAAAATATACACAATATTGACAATCCAATAATTTATTCCAATAATAAAACTTTTCACTCTTTCGTCTGATAGACACTGATAAGTTGTATTTTCAGCAGTTGTAAATGTCTGTAAAAATGCAAATCAATGACTACTAAAATAGTATCATCAACGGAAAATAAAAAAAAAATGCAGAATGCTAACTCCTACCTTTGCATAATTTTTTTCTAGAAAAATTACAATAGTATATTCACTTTTGCAGATAAGTCTAGTCTATATTTTTTATTATAACTAATTTCAGTATAAAAATCAATAAATCAACTGGAAATATCCATTTTCTTCCTTTCTCTTATTTTTAATGGCCTAATAAGGCAAGAAAAATATATATTAACACATTGTATGGGAGACACGTACTTGTTTTCTGACATTCGATGCTTGAGCGATGGTCATGCATTAGTAGCGAGAGTCATGTAGGGTTAGTATAACAACATGATTTGTTTGTGGGTACAAAAATAACGGTATATACAGGAAAACGAATCCGAATGTTCTTGTCTACTACATAGATTCTGGAAAAATTTAGACAAATGAAAACTAAGACAAATGAATGAATCAGTCGATGAGGAATCACAAAACAAGAAGGATGATTTCCACTAAAATTAATTTATCCACTAAAAATATATTTTTTGTTTACAAAAATCTTATGGTTGTTATTTATACATTTCTATTTATATACTTGTTTATATATTTCAATATAAATTAAGAAAAGTTGGTTAAAAAATTAAATAACTTTCGATCTATTGATATTTAATTGAATAACTAAATTTACGCACAAAAATCCGCTCCCGGCACAATTCCTCTGCGAAATGTACCCGCATAAAATGTGTAATAAAAAAGACACATTTATGTACAAAAAAATTTTTAGTCGCAAATGGTGAAAATTATTATGTGAGATGCTTAAAAGAATTCTGGAAAAAATTTGCTTTTTTGTCTCCAAAGTTCAGAGTTTTCATGTTTCATTATAAAATCCTCTGAATGACACAAAAACTTGTTTTAGACTATTTCAAAATATATTTAAAGAATAAATAATAATATTAAAAGTTTTACTTAAGCGAAAAATATTTCCCACACTAAACAATGGGTATTGTACCCACGGACTATGATGAAAAAATGAAGGAAATAAAAGGAAAAGAAATCGATGAAAAGAAGTTGTGGTGATTACGCAATTTGCCAACGATTGACGTCATATGTCTAATATCAATGTCGTATATTTCTAGTCATTATAAAGTGTTTTGCAATGTATTGTAACGTATTTTGACATGTTGTAATATGAACCGATATTTATTCACATTTGTAAAGTTTTATAATTGTAGTTTTATTTGTGGCAGCACACTATTGTAAATATGCAAAATATCTGTATGCTGTCTGACTATATAAGAGTCAGTGTGCCAGTAGCACAGAGGCTAGGTTGCATAGAGGGTGCTAATGTCTGTTTATTGTTTATATCAGCTCAAATTAGCCCCTTCCGGTAGGATTTAATAATAAAAAACTGTGCGTGAAGTAACCATTTATTTTTTATTTAAAAAACTTGTTTTATTTTACAATTCTTACATATTCTTAATTAAAATCCACTTTTTACATAGTGTTAAGTATCAGAAACGGTAAAATTAAGATAATAGTCTTCAAGCTAGTGGTACTTTTCAAAACAAAGTGTAGAGGAATTCTGAATTGTTTACATCGCCAGGGAGTCTCACTTCTAATTTGATTCTTGTAACACACACGGCATTTCTTAGTAGGTTTTCTTTTATTCTGACTCATCAATTTGGAAGTGACTTGTACCAAGAAACTTTAAATAAACAATATGTAATAGTGACCTGGGATTTCCACAAGTAACAAAAGTGTTGCTAAATTCAGTACACTAGAAATTTTAAACTAATTTAATTACATATTTATCAGTAACTTTAGTCACATGACGAGTGTAGCTCGTCATTGTGCGGTATGGAATGAAAAACCAATGACGAGCTAGACGCGTCATTTTACCGGAAGGGGTTAATTATATCATCTTTAATTACTTTATCACCCATAAGGTAATGAAAAGGTATCTCCCACATCAGTATATAAGGGACAAGCTTTTAAATTTTATTTGCATTCCAGATATAAAACTTAATATATGCCTGGTAAATCAACTCTTTATTGTTCTAGTAGGAATTCAGATTCCATTCACATATTAGTGAAACAAACCACCTAAACCACATGTTAGAATTACCTTTTTAGTATTATGTTTATTGTGCAGTTTAATATTTACAAAAAATTTTAGAGATGAAATTAACAATAATATTTTAAAAGGTTACTCTAAGTGGAATCCACTACAGTATTTAAGTGGTAAAAAGACACATATTTAATTACTTAATGATATTTATTCATCTTACCTAGTGCATGCATTAATACTTTAAAGCTACACAATTCAGAGCAAAATCACTATCAATAACTCTGCTCTTCCAAAAATGCACAATCAACGGTCAATTTCAAAAATAAATTTACAATACAATTCAAAATATTTTAGCTCAAATATTTCTATATTACGTCCAATTTATTGAACCGTGCCCCGTTTGTATAAAGTCAATGCAATCATTTCTCACAAACCCGGTTTTCACAAACGTAATTTCTATCTGTAGCATTTAAGATACTCTCATTGTGCGTCAAAGTCTAATCCAACAATTACCATTAGAGACCTTCCAAAGTTTAATGTGATTCGTTGGTTACACTGGCGAATTTTAAACATAGTTAAAATGCTTTGACAACAGTAATTAGGAAATTACCTGTTTCTATAATATTTCACCCTAATGCATGTTTAAAATCGTAGTGAAACAGAACAGCTAAATACCAACTATTTATCAAAATGTAGAAAGAGTGTAAGGGCATTAATTGGCATAAAGGATCAATTTAGGGATATACTGTTTTTTTCTCATCTATAAAGGTTAGGAATAAATTTTATTCCAAAGTTTCACACTTTTAGTTTCATGCATTAATATGAAGCCTGTACATCCGAGTGAGTTATTTATGAATTTACAATTTGGAATACTGGTAATCCCTTGGTGGTTTAATCACAAAATTCAGTTTGGGCATTAAACATGCAATATTTATGATGTCTTTACTAAATGTAGTGTAGAAATAAGTTTGACATTGTTTCTCAAAAATGGACTGTAATATCAAGGTAGATCAAGAATAACAAAAGAATTCTCGGAACTTGATGTCGAACTCGGATCGAATTATACCACCGAAGGTTTAAAGAATTAATGTTATAACAAGCAATGATAGACAGTCGTTTTAAATTATAACTACCCCAAAATTTCTTGTTTTCGGTTGAATGTGACGAAAATCACACTTTGCCTTTATTAAACTCTAATTCATATAGTTAGTTAAAAATAATAAAGTATTTTATAAAGATGTATTTTATACAATTCTTTACTTTGTGTAAGATTTTAAGGTTGGAATGATTTTCACATAGGTTGTATTGTTACATTTTACTTAGGAATATCTAAATTGTGTAATAAACAAAACTTTGTATAGTTTTATAATACTCGGTAATCTATTGGAACAAACACTTATAAATAGAACACATAATGTAACAAGTGTAATGTAACATAATGTAGTTTCCCTCTATTAATCGGAGTGGAAAACATATGTGCCCTTGACACACATTGTAATTGAAATATTACACTAAGAATAGTTCACAAATTGTTGCCCAAATGTTTACCGATTTCGTTTCACAGCGTGTTTTGACGAGGTAGTTTCTATTGGGAGTGACGCCTACTCGTTTACGGTTAAAGAAGAATTTGAACAGTTGAAACGCAATACTGCATTGGGTTTTGAGCTACAAAAGTATAAAATCTACAAAAGTATAACAGTGTTCAAGGGTTAAGTCTGGTTTCGAATATTTATAACACTATACACAGCCTTTGGTATTTATGAACTGTGCATTTTATGTGTCCGTATTAATACATTCTACCTATAGAAGATTTCAAATGATTAGAAACATATCTCTGAGGAGTAGGTTTCATACCATGAACATCATAGCCGTTAGACACATACTTGATTGTTCGTCTATATGTTTTTGTTGTCTTATGCCGCTTGGTCAAACCAAGTACGATTGAGCAATAAGCTACTGGTTCTCAGGTAAAGAGGTGTGATTTTCGTTTTAAAAGAGCACCTCAAGGGTGAAAGAACGGCTTTTTGCTGAAGTGGGTCCTCGTAATTTAGCTCATAGGCTCATAGGTTTGGCCTGACACCCCCAGAGGTATTGATTGAGAACTTGGAGTGACCAAGAACATTTTACGTACCCCAGTCACCTTAACGAACACGGTGGATCTTAGGCCGGCTATTAAACGAACTGGAAAACATATGTGTCCTTGACACATATTGGAATTGAAATATTACACTAAGAATAGTTCACAAATTTGTACCCAAATGCTTACCGATTTCGTTTCACAGCGTTTTTTGACGAGGTAGTTTCTATTGGGACTGACACCTAATATGTGTCCTTATTAATACATTCTACCTAAAGAAGATTTGAAATTATTAGAAACATATGTCTGAAGAGTAGGTCTCATAACAAGGACATCAATGCTGTTAGACATAACCGTAACTGTTTGTCTATATGTTTTTGTTGTCTTATGCCGCTTGGTCAAACCAAGCATGATTGAGCAATAAGCTACTCGTACTAATTCAAAGTGGTGAGCCTTTCGTTTTAATGAGTACCGCAAGGAGAATTTAGTTTGGTTGGGTTTGGAGCGCTACGGTCTACTGTTTTGCACACGAGGGCTAATGAGACCGGGACCCACTGCTTAAAGCCGATTCCGAACGGCTACGAACGTCCATGCCATAGTGGGATTCGAACACACGAACTACCCGCAAGGAGAAAGAACGACTTCTTGCTCAAGTGGGTCCTCGTAATTTTGAAGCAGGAACCAAGCAGAAGACCCACAGGCTTGACCTGTCAACCCCAAAGGTATTGATTGAGAACTTGGAGGACATTGTGACCACGAATATATTTTACGTGCCCCAGTGACCTTTAATGAACACAGTGGATCTTATTCCGGCTCGGGTTCCGAACCTGCAACCCTCCAGTTACGACAACATTGCTCTTGAAGACTGAGCATCTGCAGTACAGTTAAAATAAGTTAGGGCGGGAAAAAGCTTTAAAACTTTATTTTTTTATTTAAATCGTTTATAAAGGTAAATTGATGGAATTGGTTTTCATAGAAGTTATTTATAATTCATCAGGAAAAATGAAGTTTACTTAACCAAAAAAGTTTCTTTTACTTGTTTAACTACAAAGCATACTTCTCTTACTTGTTTAATAATCCTGCACTTGGATACTCACTGATAAAACCAGTATGTGAATACATATGGATTTTTATGGTATTAAAATTACTATTTTTAAAAATATAGTTGGATATATAAATAATTATTGATATTATTTAATATTGTAAAATCATTGCTAAATGAGGTACACAAATTATGCTTAGGGAAAAAAATATATATTATATACATATATTTGTTAAATAAAATGGTATATGCTTGTTAAAACTAAATACAAATTTAAGTAATTATTTATTAATTAGCCAAAGGGACTATATAAGTGAAGGTGTAATATTTAAATACTTCAGTTTTTCAAACAATAAATATTTCCTAATGCAATCTATTATACAAGATAACTAAGGAATAAAATTTTGTAGTCCTTTTTATTAATTAGCTAGAAATTAATTTCTAATGAATTTTTAATATTTATACAAATTATATAAAATCTTAGTCTTTCCAAAAGTAAAGTAAAAATTCTCTTTACATATTTTACATATGCTATTTAACTTAATTTATTTTTATTTATTTTGTTTTCCAACCCTGGTTTGCAATGAACTTGCTGCAAGTTTGATATGACAAGTTTGTTGTAAACTTGTAAGACAAGCTTTCTTTAAACTTGCACAAGTGTACTGTAACTTGCATGACAAGTTTGCTACAAGTTGAAGGTATGGTGACTTTGAAGTTTGCGTAGACTTACTGCAGTCTTGTTTCAAACTTGCAGACTTGTCATGCTGAACTTGCTGCAAGTTTGCGGGCTTGCAAAGCAAGACTACTGCAAGTTTGCTGCAAAATAAATTTGCTATCTGGGTGCGGTTCACTCGTCTATATGTGTCTCATGTTAGGTTTAAATTAATATTATTTACCTTTTACTTAAAAATCCTGACCTATTTTATAGTGAAATATTATCTCCCACAGCCTGTGAACACTGCACATGTAAATTAGTTAATTTTGCTAAGCTTTGAGCTTTAAAAATTACTTTTTAAATCGCTTATAACCCAATTTATATATTAAAACAGGATCGCCGAAAACCAGAATGATTTTTAATGAGACTGATTAAATTTAGTTATGCAAGTAATATTAAAAAATCGATAGCGCACTTACAATGCGGGTAAAAAAAATCTACATATCACCGGGGTAATAGATTCACCCGAACACTGTGAAATATGATGCAAGGTTTTTTTTGTAATTAGTGAACGTAGCCATTACACGAAGGTTGAAATGAAGGACATTTCGAGGATAAACTTGCATGCATTCTATTTGTACGTTAATGAGAATTCGGAAAACTCTCTAATATTAATCATTTTCGAGAAAATTATTTAAAGCGTGGCTGAATCCTCATGGGAAAATATGATGACTACTCCTTTTAAATTTTACTTCTTACATACATAACAAATTACAAGTTCTCAATATATTAATGCTTGGATTTATGCCCATTTCAAAGCATGTATCGTGCACAAAAACTGTAAAAGATTGTATACATTATGGAACACAAATTAAAACAATTTTCAGGTATTAGGATAATCATAAAATTACCATAAAGCTAATACATAGAATAAATATTTGCTTGAAAGGTGAGCCTGAATTACAAACACGTTTTTCTATTTAGTGAATAATATAGACCCGAAGATATGATTAAAAGTGATGTATGAAAGATTACAGATATTAATAGAAATACTATTGGCATAAATGTTAACAATCAAGTTTTTTTATTATTTTCTAGAGCAAGGGTCTAATATTCTGCTACACGAAAGCAGGTAAAATTGGAAACTGCTTCTTATACCGTTTTCGAAATGCTAATAAGAAACGAGAATAAGGAAGCGTTAAATCCGTACGAAGGTTACTCTGAAATTTTGGAGATACGAGCAGACAAGAATTTACAAAATAAAAATAAGGTTTAATTTTAAAATACAGGGTATTTTAGCAAAGGAGACGATTTTTTACTGACTTACTTCAACTTGTTTAGCGTAGAATAAATTTTAAACAGTAGAGAAAATCGAGTTGACGCGAGGACATTTTCGCGCTATGATTTTCTACGATTTTAAAGCAGGATTAAATAATGAAGAATTCTTTCAAAGGTTGCAATTGGTATTTGGGGATGAATCTGCAGCTCATGCTACTGTATTCAGATGGTTTAAAGAATTTAGCAGAGGTCGCAATTTTCTTCAGGATGAAGAACACACAAGAAGGCCGCCTTCGGTAGTAATTCCGGATAATGTATCTGCCATACGAAAAATGCTAATGGATGATAATCGCTGTACCTATCAAATTATACAGAATAAATTTAACATTTGATCCACACCCATACACAAAATTATTAATGAAGAATTACATATTATAAAAGTAGTTTGCCGTTACGTTCCCCATAATCTAACTGGGCATCAAAAAGGGTAGCGTATCAGAATCAGTAAAGAAATTCTTAAATTTCTAAATGATGGTGGCCGCCGCATCATTTCTAAAATTATAACGGGTGATGAAAAGTACATACCGTTTTTTGACGTTCTAACATGTCAAGAAAGCAATGTATGGGTTTTTGAAGATGATCCCACTCCGACAATTGTGAAAAGACAGTCTAATATTCCGCTACACGAAAGTAGATAAAATCGGAAACTACTGCTTTTACCGTTTTCGAGCGGCTAATAAGAAACATGTAATTAGAGAGATATGAACTCACGGACTACAATATAACAACAAGGAAACTTTATATCCATATCATATTTCCGTATGGCAATCTATAATTGATCTGTCATCCTCCAAGAAAAGGATTTAATTACTCTTAAGAGTTAAGTCTAATAATTACCATATTTATTAATTAGAATTTTAAGTGGAAAGAATAATTTCAATTGAACGTTTAACACAATTTCTCTTTTTTAAAGAAAAACAAATTTGTCTAAATTTAGTGTCACATATTATATTAAAAGAAATGTTATTGGTATAAATATTAACAATGGAGTTTTTTTTATTTATTTTTGGTTTCAACAGTCTAATATTCCGCTACACGAAAGTAGATAAAATCGGAAACTACTGCTTATACCGTTTTCGAACGGCTAATAAGAAACATGAATTAGAGAGATATGAACTCACGGACTACAATATAACAACAAGGAAACTTTAAATCCATATTATATTTCCGTATGGCAATCTATAATTGTCATCATCTAAGAAATGTATTTGATTCCACCCAAAAAGGAAGTCTAATAATTACCATATTTATTAATTAGAATTTTAAGTGGAAAGAATAATTTCAATTGAACGTTTAACACAATTTCTCTTTTTTAAAGAAAATAAATTTAATGTGACAGATGTTAACAGAAATATTATTTGTATAAATATTAACAATCAAGTTTCTTTATTAATATTTGGTTTCAAGAGCAATGGTCTAATATACCGCTACAGGAAAGCAGGTAAAATCTGAAACTTCTGCTTATACCTTTTTCGAACGGCTAATAAGAAATCTGTAATTAGCGAGATATGAACTCACGGACTACAATCTAACAACAAGGAAATTTTAAATCCATCTTATATTTCCATATGACAATCTCTAACTGTCATCATCCAAGAAAAGTATTTGATTCCCCCCAAAAATAAAGTGCAATAATTACCATATTTATTAATTAGAATTTTAAGTGGAAAGAATAATTTCAATTGAACGTTTAACACAATTTCTCTTTTTTAAAGAAAATAAATTTAATGTGACAGATGTTAACAGAAATATTATTTGTATAAATATTAACAATCAAGTTTCTTTATTAATATTTGGTTTCAAGAGCAATGGTCTAATATACCGCTACAGGAAAGCAGGTAAAATCTGAAACTTCTGCTTATACCTTTTTCGAACGGCTAATAAGAAATCTGTAATTAGCGAGATATGAACTCACGGACTACAATCTAACAACAAGGAAATTTTAAATCCATCTTATATTTCCATATGACAATCTCTAACTGTCATCATCCAAGAAAAGTATTTGATTCCGCCCAAAAGGGAATTCTAAAAATTAACAAATTCATTAACAATAATTTTCAATTGAAAGAGTAATTTTAATTAAACGGTTTACACAATTTCTCTTTTTTAGCGAAAATAAATTTAATGTCTAATAAAGAGGATTCAAAATTTTTTTAATTATAATTATAGATGTATAGATGTAGGCTTCTATCTAGACAGTTAGTGCAGATAACACGGTACTAGTATTTAAGTGAATTATATAGGCAGAAAGAATGTATTGTACAAAAAACTTTGTAGGATGTGGTTGGATATTCACAAATGATTCATAATATAATATTCATAAAGTGTGTACTTTCTCAATATTTATGAATCTCTTTATTTATTTATTTATTTATTTTTTTTGATGAGACTAACAGACTGTGTTTGCCTATACATTGCTTGAATTTTTTTATATTTAAAATATGAAAATTAATTTTAAAGACCTGCAAATTAATAATTAATAAGGCAAGTTTAAAAGCGTTAATTTCTTTATTCCAAGTAATTATAAACAGTAATGACTGCAGCTTCATAAAAAATTAATGTTTAAAAAATATGGTTTTAATAATTTATAGGATGCTCCGAATTGTTTAAGTAAGCACCAGGAAGTTTTGCAATATTTGTAGAAATTATAATTGGATTTTCAAATTTTAGTTTAAAATATCCTCTTTTGTAAAATGTAAGCAAAATAAAAGTAAATAATTAAAAAAAATGGATTTCACACAAAGTAAGTTTGTATTTTGCGACACATATTTTGATGCAAACTGAGGATATTTCTCTAAAATATCTTACATTTTGCGAAAAATACCTTAATTGCGACTGGTAACTATACCTTCTTGATAAATTATCAGTATCTATATCGTTAAGTAAATTCAAATAAAATTTATATATATTTTCCTCTACAACATTGTGTAAAATTATTGTAACATAAAATATTACTTACATAATAATTCATTTTTATGAATTACATATGATAGAATGTCTAATATTTTTTATGTAATCCATTAAACAATTTTTAGGCTCACAGAATGTATGCACTCGAAAAAATAATAGTCATTAAGATTGCCAATTATGTTATGATAAATGCACTTTATCGATTCTTACATTAGAATATATTTTCACATTTTTGGTCTTAAATCATTTACATACATAGGAAAAATGAATTAGCAAGAAAATTTTCAGGGTGGTGTAATTATTTTTAAAAATGATTACATAAAGTAGATAGTAAATTATTTTGTAGAATAAAAAATGAATCTTGAACCTGCCTTATAATTCTAAACATGAATAATAAAATATGTTACCATACTTTCTAAGAGTATTTTTTTAATTAAAAATCATGCATTTCGTAAATCTGATATACTGCAGATTCATTTATTTTGTTATATCACATCCAGATAATATTATACATAACCAATGTTTAGAACAAATTATTTTTAATAGTATTTATTAAAACTAATTTGTTTCAAGTATGTTAAATTCGAAAGTTATTTCAGAATGAGAAAATTAACATCAGAAAAAAATAGTCATAATAAATCTCAAGATGCAAGCGAAGACTAATCACAACAGATGAAAAATATCTATCTAGCACGTTAACATTTTTGTATTAAAAGTGTAATATGCATAAAATACTTGAAAAATATCAATGATTTCATAAAATTAATTTTTAATACTTAAAAATAGTTTCATATTATATTAACAAAATTTCATCATCCAGCTGATCTTAAAATTACTAACTAAATTACTAACTTAAGAAATATCAAAAGGTTTTATTAGAAATATTTTATTGAAATGTCCTGAAATTCCATTGCCTGTTTAAATAAATTTTTCAATTGTATAAGTAATTGGAAATTTCCTCGCTTATTAGAAAAATTATAAGCACCAATGTAATATTTCCCTTTTCATGAAAGAAATTTTGGGACAAAAGTTCGTTTTTTACCGGAAATTTCTGAATTGAATCCGGACTGTTTTAATAAAATCATTCAAAGCATTGGTTTTAAGTATCAGTTTTCAGATTTAATAACGCTTTTTAATAATCGTCAGTGTGTTACAAGTATGTAACATAATTGAAAATTATTTGAAATAAGAAAAAAAAAATATAAAATATCATGAACTTCTAAAAATAAATTTTTGTTTCATAAAAGAATAATTTTTATTATTTTAATACTTTAATGCATAGTGTCTCTTTTTAGATACCATGGGAAAATAGCTTGTAGAATTTATATGTTTTATTAGAATGAATATATATATATATATATGTTTTATTAGAATGTGTTCTTCTTTTGAGAGTGGGTAGGGAAACTTTTAAACAATCAACAAAATATTCGTGTAATTTTTTTTTATTTATAAATTTCTCGTTTGAATGGATACTTAAGAAATTTACAAACAGAGCACATATGTTTACTGTTTCGTCAGGTACATAGACTGAAATCATTATAAATTGATGTATATATTATAAAATCATATTTTACAATACTTATTTTATAAAACAAAATAAATATTTCCTTTTTTTATAAATGGCATCTTATGATATATAAAATGATATATGATCACTAACTTGATGTGCTGTAGTATTCAAAGTTGTTTGAACTTCATTAATATATGCATTTAATTTATACATCTAATGTATGGATAGATATGTAACCGACAGAAATGACTTAATTAAAGAGCCATTAAAGGCCAGACAACTGTATAATCACCTATATAATAATAACCTAAGTTATATGTCCGCCTGTTCTCGAATTTATGAAGCAATTAGTCCTGGAATGGATAGAGGCACCCATATGGGATTTTTGGTAAGTTAGGGTTAGACAATATCAAAGGAGGAAAAGTTTACTTCTCTTAAACTATCGGTCCGATTCTAAAATAAATTGGTATAAATATGCTTCCGACCCCTACAAAAAATACTGTCGTCATTAAAATGTTCGAAGCCTACCCCTTTTCGAGCGTTTAATGCCTTTATTTCAAGTCCTATATTTCCCCGGTTAGGAGCAGGCGATTAAATTTATCAATATATCACGTAATAAAGAGATAAAAATAACAAATTTTTCTAGTATTATGACGTCATTCGTTTAACCATCTCTTTTAACCATTTCTTATTTTCAATTATTTAAATATCGTCTGCATTATTTTATTTCTTTTTATCACTGAACTTAGATATTACATAATTTCCTTTTATATATGGCTTAAATAATAGACTATGTACATATGGGGCAATTTTAAATTTAATATATCTTTTAAATTAATATATCTTTAAAAATTAAGAAGTTTGTGGTGTTTTATAATAACCACACGGTTTGACACGGTTGACTAAATGAATTCAACGTGATTCTAAACTTTATTCACAGTATCAGGAGACTTTAGAGGAGTATGAAGATAAATAAATTATTGATTGTATTCCACATAATTCTCAGCCAAAAAGACAAAGCTTTTTATCTGCCTCATAGGGGACTTTACAATTCTGGAAAATTAAAAATTTTACTGTTTCGTCATATGACGGGGTATATGCTAGTGATATAATATGATTCAAATGGGGAAATACATAAATATAACTTATAAATATGTATCAGAACACTGAGTACTAGTAGAAGAAATATCTTTGACTATTTTGACTTTCTACTATTATACAATTTGCTTCTGGAGTTCAATTGTCCAGAATATCATTGTTGTCAGCGTTCGCTATTTTTGCTTTAAATTCAGGATTTCCTACATAAAACTACTTTTTCTTCGCAAGTGCAATAGATGTATTTTTCCTTTGAAAAGGCCGATAAGAATAACTTTATAACTGATCTCTATTCAAATTTTGTTATTAATTTCAAAGTACTTTTAGTTTGAAATTTGTAAATTCATTTAAATAGAAATAATGCAACTACCTATGTTTAAGTTCATGTTCCTAATGTTTTGAAAAATAAATTGATTAAATAAATAACTGTTTTCTTTCCAAATATTTTAGCTGTAATAAGGTTACTTTTATTTAAAATGCTAAGAAGTTATATAGTGTGCTATGGTGGCATCTTCTATCACTATAATAAATAAGATTTATAGCAAAAAAGTTATTTCTCTATATATATTTATATGCAACAAAAAACATTTTGGATGGTGTACTCTGTGCTTTGTTTTGTTTTCTAATTTTTAGGAATTGCATTAATTATTCTGCATAGTGTCAAAGAGTAACTGGCGTTTAACTACCATAAAATTATACAGTAGTTATCAGTAATGGTTTACCTTCATTTTACATAATATAAATGGGACATTGTCCACTTTTAACGGCCATCTGTAGCTAATTTGCAGTTAATTAACACTAAAATACGTGGTTCTTAATCGAGAATTAGTACCATTTATTATTATAGTGGAAATCATTTTATTTAGTTATTTCTCTATATATATTTTCTCTATATATAATTGCATGTAACGAAACACATTTTGGATGGTGTTCGCTGCGCTTTGTTTCGTTTTCTTTTATTTTTAGGAATTACATTAATCATTGTGCATAGTGTCAAAGAGTAACTGGCATTTAACTACCATACAATTGTACACGATTCATCAGAATGGTTTACCTTAATTTTACATAATATAAATGGGACATTGTCCAGTTTTAACAACCATCAGTAGCTAATTTGCAGTTAACTAACACTAAACTACATGGTTTTTAATCGAGGATTTGTACCATTTATTATTATAGTGGAAATCATTTTATTTAGTTATTTCTCTATATATATTTTACCTTTAACGAAACACATTTTGGATGGTGTTCGCTGTGCTTTGTTTCGTTTATTAATTTTTAGGAATTACATTAATCATTCTGCTTAGTGTCAAAGAGTAACTGGCATTTAACTACCATACAATTGTACACGATTCATCAGAATGGTTTACCTTAATTTTACATAATATAAATGGACATTGCCCTATTTTAACAACCATCAGTAGCTAATTTGCAGTTAACTAACACTAAAATACGTGGTTCTTAATCGATGATTAGTACCATTTATTATCGTTCTGGAAATCAACCATGGTGTATAAAAAATAAATAGATATTTGATAAAGAAAGCTGTTTATCAAATCAGATATGCTTCATTTTTAATTATCTTGTTTACATAATATAAATAATTACTGAAGTTTAGAATTCGTAAATTGAATTATAAATTTACTTTGAGAAATGTCTACGAACTAATTTTCTGTGAATTAAATTATGATAATCTTATATACATATTATTATTTTCCTGTTTGTACACGTTTGAATGTGTGTTTGCCTGTCTGTTTCGGTAAACTGCATTTACAGTATTAGGAGACTTTAGAGGAGTATAAAAATAAATAAATTATTGAGCGTGTACCACATAATTCTCAGACAAAAACTAAACCATTTTTTACCTGCATCATAAGGTACTTTACAATTCTAGAAAACTAAAAATCTTACTGATCCCCTCATATGACAGGCTATGTGCTAGTAATATAATATGATTCAAATGGGGAAATACATATATATAACTTCTAAATATGTAACGGAACACTGACTACTAGTAGGAGAAATATCTTTGATTTTCTACTATTATACCATACGCTTCTTGAGTTCAATTCTTCAGAATATCATTGTTGTCATGATTCGCTATTTTTGCTTTAAGTTCAAGATTTCTGAAATAAAACTGCTTAGTATCAAATAGAAACTGAGTTTGCTTAACTATTACATAATTATACAGTAGTTATCAGAATTGTTTACCTTCATTTTGCATAATAAAATTGGGGCATTGTCCTATTTTTACAACCATAAATAGCTAATATGCAGTTAACTAACACTTAAATGCATGGCTCTTAATCGATGATTAATACCATTTATTATCATGGTGGAAATCTACCACGGTGTGAAGAAAAAAAATAGATATTTAATAAAGAAAGCTGTTTACAAAATCAGATTTGCTTCATTTTTAATTATCATGTTTACATTTACGAAAATAAATAATTACACAAGTTCAGAATAGAGCAATTTGTCGCAACGTCACGAACTACTATAATGCTCTTCCCATTCATTTTTCAGGTTTACAACAGCCAATAGACAAACAATAAACTGCCTTTCAGTTTGAAACTAAAGCCAGAATTGTCATAAATTGAGTATGTCCTACTGCGTGAAATCACCTTATAGATAAATTGAATTATAAATTTAAGTGAGAGAAATGTCTACGAACTAATGTTTTATGAATTAAATGATGCTGAACGTATATACATATTATTTTTTTCCCAATTTTTACACGCGTGCGTGTATGTGTGCCTGCATGTTTCGGTATTTTGCACTTCGGAGGAAGGTAATCTGCACCTAGACCTTTATTTTCTATATCCTGTATAAAAATAGAGGTTTAAGTCATTTTAAATACAGATCTAAAAAATAAATAATATAACGTATACAAGTAATTACTTATTATATATCTTTTATTGCATTTACTAAATTTTATCGTTAAATATAAAGATATATAGAAACATTATCGATACCCATTTCACTCTTCCAGTTTATATAATTATTCCTCGTGTATTTTAAAGTAACATATATTTTAACGATAAATATTTGAAAAGATTAGTTATGGTTCTTCAACTATTTAAATTTATATTTTTTCTGGAATATTGTTCCCCCAAATAAAATGAAACCTATAAAAGAATTTATGTTAAAATCAATTATCCATATACAAATCAAAAGTAAGAATCGCTGTAGGTATTTTTTTTATTGGTGTATGATAATTTTTATTTACAGCGTAAGTAAAATGACATATTTATTGAAAGTTGCCTTTTTTTTCAAATACCAAACGTATTGGATTGAAACTATTGTAATAATAAATACATGAAAAATGCATGTTTTTACAGTTTTAAATCATATATAGTGTACTAAAGAGGGCATGAGAATATGAAATAGTTATTCACCGAGTAAATAAAAAAAGTACAGACTTCTAAATGAAAAACAGTAAAACATGTTATAATAAAATATGTAAACTTTTATACATATATACAAATTATTTTTTTCCCAATTTGTACACACGTGCGTGTGTAAGTGCCTGTCTGTCTCGGTATTTTGCACTTCGGAGGAAGGCAATGACTTTGCACTTAGGGCTTTATTTTCTATATTCTGTATAAAAATAGAGGTTTAAGTCATTTTAAACAAAAAATCTAAAAAATAAACAATCTAACGTATAAAACTAATTACTTATTATATATCTTTTATTGCATTTACTAAATTTTATCGTTAAATATAAAGATATATCGAAACATTATCGATACCCATTTCACTCTTCCAGGTCACGTGACCCTAATTTCCGTTACACATTTCCTTTACAGGATTTTTCTAATTTAGTTCAACCTAAAGGTGACATAATAATATTTTTTTCCAGTATGCGATGCCGTAAAATAAATTGGAAAATACACTACCAGATATTTTCTAATATTTTACGGGCAATATATTATCTGAATGTTTAAAGAAGAAAAAAGTGAAAACCAAATTTCTTTTCGCAAGTTAATCTTTTTTCGACAAATATTAAAATCCAAACTAGATATGAGCCTTTGACAACGTACACGTCTATTAATTCCAAGAATTTTCCAGATTACGCAATCAAAAATTTTCTCAGACAACGAGAACGTTCGCTCTTCTAACATATTCCTTTATTTAAAAAAATTTGGAATTAAGAGATTAAAGAAGAATAAAAAATAAAGATTAAGAAGCAAACAAGGCAGCATATTATTATTCGTCACGTACTTTAAAGTAACAGACATTTTAACGCTAAATATTTGAAAAGATTAGTTATTGTTCTTCAACTCTTTAAATTTATTTTTTATGGAATATTGTTCCCCCAAATAAAATAAAATCTATAAAAGAATTTATGTTAAAATCGATTACACACATAAAAATCAAAAGTAAGAATCGTTGTAAGTATTTGTTTATTTGTTTATGCTAATTTTTATTTACAGCGTAATTAAAATGACATTTTTATTAAAAGTTATGTTTTTTTCTCAAAATCAAACGTATTGGAATGAAACTATTGTAATAATAA
>CM063505.1:94545355-94547855 GCA_032207245.1 Pardosa pseudoannulata | reverse complement strand
ACTCAATTTTTCAGCTGGCATGCCATAGGTTGAAATAGAAAATATATTAGAAACATTGTAAAAATCAGTAGATTTTTTTTGAGAGATACAATTAATATGCAAATGAGAAGTCTTTATAATTTTTCATGGAGCCTAGTACTCGTGTTTTTTATATAAAATTTTTACAGATATTTTTCTTGATGATAAAAGAATGCTTTTTTAAGTGATAGTTAAACTACCTTTTACGGGTAGCATACCGTGTGTTTTGACATAAGGTAATATATAATTGAAGTTGTTAGAAGAATTACGAATGATGAAAAAGAGTTGAATGATTTTTTTGTCTTTACTAACTGAATGCTTCTCTTTTTATTTTTTCAACGAGACCTTTTCCTATCTTCATTATGTTCCCTTTATTTTATTTGAATTAGAAAAATAAAAGTAGATAATTATAAAAATTACTTACGATCCGCATTTTCTGAGGACTGTAAATTTCATTTTCATGGATTGCTAATTTCTATTCAATGATATTTTTGAAAATACGACTTCTCGTCCTTTCGGATAATGATTTTTATATATAAATTCTTATGATAACTACATTAAACTAGATAAATTAGAGACAAAGAAAACTACCTATTTATGTTGCTGTTCGTTATGTATATCAGATAAATAATTTAAAGCAAATTTTCATGAAAAATTCCTCATTTATTATTTAATTTGTGAAGTAATAAACAGTGATCTCCATTTCTTAGTTATTTACATACATATCATTGGAATAATCGAAACTTATAGTGAATGTAACGCTATGTACATCGTTTTTCAGACAGTAGTTCCATAATTAACGTTCGAAAGAATATTAGAAGTTAAACTAGTGATAGCAATCTCTGATTTTTTTTAGAAATCTACAATCAATGTATAGATTTAACGTCATAGGTAAAAAAATGTACATAAGTAAAATATATTGTGATTCTATATTATATAACTTATGTCCTTTAGTTAATATTAGTTAATATATTTCAAGATGCAAGGGATTTTAGCATTACTATAATTTTGCCAATTACTTCAGGCAATAAATAGCTAGAATTGGTAACTGAAGATGAAAAGAAATCAAGGAATTTGGATTGGATATTGAACATGTCTATCGCATCTAATCTGTAGATAAATTTAAAATTGATTTATTATTCAACCTATTCAAATACATGAGCAAAAATACGTAGTTAAAGAGAATGCTATGTAATAATAAATATTTTATTAATGCATTTTCTTGCACGTGTTCAAAAATAATTATTCAACATGATAAAAAGATTTAAGAATTCTGGTGATTTAGAAAAGATAATTCAGCTTTTGTGAATTAAATTGTTTTATTTAAAATGTAATATTGTTATACATATTTTACTAAAATTTTGTAGCATGTAGCACACAAATACCAAAGTTAGATGGTCAAATAGCTATAGTGCTGCTTTTGTTGTTTCTGGAATCCAATATTTGGTACTTTAACCCCTTCCCTGTTTTGCCCCTACGCCGTACGGGCACAGATTTTGGGCCTTTACTGATTTGTCCGTACGGCATACGGGCTATCTTATTTCTATTTCGCTTGCACTGTTTTGGCCGTATTTTTTCAAATTATAGTAACAAATTATTCGTCCAGTAAATGATAGTTTGCAGTTTATTGTATTTTCTACTCTGATTGGTTCAAAAGCGAGGGTTTTTTCGCATGTTTTGTATCAGAAGACGAATTGTTATCTTTCAGTGTATAGCTTTCTGGTTATATTTTACTAACCGCCTAGTAATTTTATTGATGTAAAAGTTGAATAATATATTTTTACTTTTAAATAATGGATAATTCAGAGAGTATGGAGATAATTTCTTGTGATTCGAACTGTGACTCGGAATCAGAAACTGAATTATCTGTAAATGATAGTAGCGAAAGTTTACTAGATGACCTGGATAGTAGTGACTCTGATAGTAGTACAGATGGAATCAGTCAAGCAAGACAATTTTTTAAAATTAATTGTGATAATCCTTCGGATCTGCCTCCTAGATTTGCTTTCACTGGAATTCCAAAAATTAACTTGGATATCGATGAGACTAAAGGTAAACTTTAGTTCTATGATGCTTTCATAGAAAGAAAAAAAGTTGTAATAAATGCTTAAAAATATTAGAAATGTTAATTTTAATAACATATCTTTACTTAAAAATGTAAAATGAACAAAAAAAATGCAATAAAAAATGTGAATTTTTTTTTACCTAATTCTGAAAAAAAAAAAAAAAATGAAACTGTCAAAAGGTTAATCTATTCAAAATTTCCTTTAAGATCACTTTATAATTAGCAATGCTGTTTCTTAATGACTTGCCTTAACGATGCTTATCGAATAAATACTAAACCTGGTTTAACAAGCAAAAGAACCCTATGCTTAATTTACAATAGTAATGGCGAAATACTCAAAATGGAGAAAACTAAGGTTAAACCTTACTACTATATGGTACTAGTGATTACAGGTCTTAATAGTATGATGGTTTTAAA
>CM063505.1:94532855-94540355 GCA_032207245.1 Pardosa pseudoannulata | reverse complement strand
ACAAATATTTATTAATAGTTAAATAATTCACAATGCTGTTTTCAAATTAATGAAATTAATGCAGTTTTAATACGACAAACAAAGTTACAAATCTTTTTATGAATTATCAGCTAAAATGTATAGAATTTTATAGACATTTACTGATAGCTGAAAAACTCAAAATATTGTTTTCCAATTAATGAAATTAATACAGCTTAAATTGGACAATCAATGTTACAAATCTGTTTATGAATTATTAGCTAAAATGTATGGAATTTTATAAACATTTACAAATAGCTGTATAACTCCCAATATTGTTTTCTAATTAAAGAAATTAATACAGTTTTAATGGGACAATCGATGTTGCAAATCTTTTATGAAACATCAGCTAAAATGTATGGGATTTTATAGACATTTATTAACAGCTAAATAATTCACAATACTGTTTTTAAATTTTTATTTATTGTAAAAAAACGTTACGATTTAATTTTGCAGAGATTCATAGAATTGATTACAAAACACTCTTAATTAATATTCAAATATGTGTATACAGTTTGGTTTTATACTCCATTCAGATTATTAAAAACTAAATTAAAACTATAAAATACAAAACTAATGAAAATTTTACTTTCATGCCAATTAATCTTCCATAAACAAGTAACATAAAATAAACTGAAATATGTTGAAAATGTTCTTTTAATGAATAATAAAATAAGACTAGCAAAATTTATTGATAATTAAAACATAACCATTTGAAAATTTACAAAATAATTTGAAAAATTATTTTGGAAAATATATGGACTTTTATTTTTTAAATAAATTTTATTCAGTAATATTTCAATGTATAGTTATACGAAGTTTAAAAATAAATATTATAATAAATTTACTAAAACATGCTGCATTCTCTATTTTTATTTTGAATTATCTACCAGCTTAACGCGTCTTTGAATCTTTCCAGACTTTACACAGTGTCAAAATACTTATCGTCTTTTAATTTATCTGGAAACTTTATGAATAAATTAACATACTAAGAGATTTTGTTATACTTCGTAACTGATATAGTTTCAACATTGCATTTGTGAAAAATTTCTTTTCTTTGGGGATGTAACATTTTTATCAGTTATTGCAGGAGTAATATGTTTTAAAAATGTTTGAATTTAATTTAAGTTTTTTTAAAGATTGTACAAAAAAAAGATTACTTAAAATGAAATGACAACAATAATTTTTTTCAAGTAGTATTTTTACAGCTGAGTTGTAGATTATTTTATTATTAAGGAGTGTTAGTTGAATAAGGTCTGCAGTCTTTGGTTTCTCAGTCGAGAGATAGATCAAGAATTGACACTGTTCGAAATTTTGCATGACTAACGGTTGGTTTCTTGAGGAATTTTTGAACTCCATTTAATAATAATTGCGAAATACAAGTGTCTTACTAGAAGTAAAAATAAAATCATGCATATTTAGAAATACATGTTTTCTTACGCTCCATTATAAGAAAAATTGCGAAATATAAATGTCTTACTAGAAGTAAAAATCATGCAGAGTTAGAAATACGTCTTTTATTGCACTCCATTGTAAGACAAATTGCGAAATACAAGTGTCTTACTAGAAGTAAAAATAAAATCTTTCAGATTTAGAAATACGTCTTTTCTTTCACTACATTGTAAGAAAAATTAAGAAATACAAGTGTCTTACTAAAAGTTAAAATAAAATCATGCAGATTTAGAAATACGTCTTTTCTTGCACTCCATTCTAAGAAAAATAGGGAAATATAAGTGTCTTACAAAAAGGAAAATTAAAATCCTGGAGAGTTAGAAATACATCTTTCTTGCGCTCCATTGTAAAAAAAAAATGCGAAATACAAGTGTCTTATTAGAAGTAAAAATAAATCATTCATATTTAGAAATACGTCTTTTCTTGCACTTCATTGTAAGAAAAATTGCGAAATACAAGTGTCTTACTAAAAGTAAAAATAAAATCATGCAGAGTAAGAAATACGTCTTTTATTGCACTCCATTGTAAGAAAAATTGCGAAATATAAGTGTCTTACTAGAAGTAAAAATAAATCACTCATATTTAGAAATAGGTCTTTTCTTACACTTCATTGTAAGAAAAATTGCGAAATACAAATGACTTACTAGAAGTAAAAAAAAAATCATGCAGAGTTAGAAATACGTCTTTTCTTTCTCTCCATTATAAGCAAAATTGCGAAATACAAGTGTCTTACTAGAAGTAAAAATAAAATCATGCAGATTTAGAAATATGTCTTTTTTTTTGCACTCCATTGTAAGAAAAATTGCGAAATATAAGTGTCTTACTAGAAGTAAAAATAAAATCATGCAGATTTAGAAATATGTCTTTTTTTTTGCACTCCATTGTAAGAAAAATTGCGAAATATAAGTGTCTAACTAAAAGTAAAAATAAAATCATGCAGAGTTAGAAATACATCTTTCAGTAGAAATTAGAGAAATTTAAAAAAATCACAATCCATGACGAAGGAAGAATAATACTAAAGAACTAAAAACAAACAATGTTAAATGCAAGAATAAAAACCAATGTCTTTAGAAAACAGGAAAAGATTGGGGTGAGGAGAAAGTAAATATTCATAATTATTGATATAAGAATAAAATTATAAACTTGGTAACGTTTACTGTTGATATTTTCAGCAAATAAAATTTTAACAACAACAATTCATCATTCATTTTTATTTAAAAACTTTTCATTCACTGATTAAAGGTAAATTTTACTGAAATTTCGATTTATCTTTTTCGTTGAATTTTAGAATATAACTAAAACAGGACTCAAAGTATGTGTATCAATATGTATCGTGTAATAATTTATATAATAATTACTACAAAATATAATTAGACGAAAGACAAAAGATGTTGTTATCAATAACATCTTTAAACAGAAAATTTTCGAGTTTTAAAAAGTTATTGAAACACTCTGTCATATAGTTCCAAAATTAATCGACAATTTTTCTAATAAAGTGAGAAATAAAAATTCGTTGAAATAATTTTACTTTAACAGTAAAATTATTTTTTAATTAAAATAATTTAAGAAAAGGAAAAGACTATGCATATTTCATTATGAACAACATAAGAAATTTTAACTTTTGTGTTTATAAAAGCTTATTTCAACCAGTGTTTATAACAGCTAAGTTTAATTCTATGAACTAAAATACATCCAATAAATTCATTTACAATATTAATCGTAAAAGAGAGGCATGTGGAAGAGTTTTATTGAAGCTGTTTTTAAAACAATTAATAGTTAAGAAATTACTAAATTTTTTTCACTTCCACATAAATATATGAATAAAAACACATCAAATTTTCAAGCATATTGTTTGCAAGTAAAATAAATATTTTTGAAAATCAATTGTTCACTTATTTGGATTTCTTAATCCACTTTTAGTATTTTTCTTAACAAAATATTATTTTTAAATTCAAGTGATTTTAGAAGAATATAGTTGACTATCCAAGTAAATAGTTGAAAGATCTGTCTATCGCTGCTGTACTTAATTCTACATCATCTTAAACACAAAGTAAAAATTGCTTTTTCAAATGTTAACACTTCTATCGGATCATTTTGGACAAAAGCCCTATAAATTTACATGCACTTGCGTTTTCAGTGGTCTTATATTTTGCAGCTATCAGGACGACGACCTTGTCAGTAGTTGCTATTTTTTACTACTGGAATTTGTGAGTTCGAATTCCTTCCCTATATTGATAGAATAGAAAATTTATAAATAGCCCCTAAATTTGAAATAAAATAAAATATAGTTATATTTTAAAAATAATGCAAATTTGTTTTAGTAAAACTTTACATTTACTTATAAAACTCTTACTTACTGTATATTTAGTATCACATTATAAAACTTCTGTATTGTAAATTGAGAAAAAATAAAACTTTGATTTTATAAATAAATCACAAATTAAAAATAATATTTATAATCTCAATATTCATGTATACTATTTAAAAAATACTTCTTAAGTGCTGTTTTTGCGATACCGGAATATGTGGGTTCGAATCCCTTCTCAATATCCACAGAATAAAAACTTTAAAAATATCCTCTAAATTTGAAATTTTAAAAACATAAAATTTTAATAAATGAAGCATTTTTTTTACTAAAACTGTACATTTACTTACAAAACTGTTAGTTACTGTATATTTAGTATCACATTATAAAACTTCTGTACTGTAAATTGAGAAATAATAAAACTTTGATTTTATAACTAAATCAAAAATTAAAAACAATATTTATACTCTAAATATACATGCATACTGTTTAAAAAATACTTCTTAGGAGCTCTTTTTCGATACCGAAATTTGTACTTTCGAATACCTTTTCGATATCCATAGACCATAAAATTTAAAAATATCTTCTAAATTTGAAATTTTAAAAATATAACATTTTAATGAAGGAAGCACTTTTTTTTACTAAAACTGTACATTTACTTACAAAACTGTTACTTACTGTACATTTAGTATCACATTATAAAATTTCTGTACTGTAAATTTAGAAAAAATAAAACTTTGATTTTATAACTAAATCACAAATTAAAAACAATATTTATATTCTATGTATACTGTTTATACTCTATGTAGAACAATATGTATGCTTTTTAAAAAATATTTCTTAGGTGCTCTCTCTCGATACCGAAATTTTTGCTTTCGAATACCATTTCGATATCCATAGAATATAAAATTTAAAAATATCTTCTAAATTTGAAAATTTTAAAAAATGTAATATTTTTATAAATGAATAAATTTTAAGAAAAAAAAATACATTTACTTACAAAAATTTTATTTACTGTATATATTGGAATCATATTATAAAGCTTCTATACTGTAAATTGAGAAGTCAGAAAAACTAAATCGCAAATAAAAATCAATATTTATACACGGAATATACATGCATACTATTTAAAAAATACTTCTTTTTAAACTATATTTTATTCTTATTTAATTAGGACTTTTACCCTATATAATGATAGCCTAAGCTATCTGTTCGTCTGTCGTCGAATTTAGGAAGCGATTGCACCTTGAATGGATAGAGGCATCCCTATTGGATTTATGATGAGTTAGGGTTAGCAGCGTTCTAAATCCAACCAATTCCCCTTTTTCTAGCCGTCAATGTCATTATTTCAAGTAATTTTTCCCCTGCTAAGAGCAGGTGATAAAATTTATCCATTTATAACATAAACAGGTAAAAATAATATTTTTCTAGCATTATGACGTCATATATTTAACCATCTCATTTAATGATTTTTTATTTTAAATTATTAAAAAAACGTCTGCATTATTTTTATACGTTTTATCACTGAACTTAAATGTAACGTAAATAATTTTCTTTTATATTTGACTTAAATAATAGTTTAGGTACATATGAGATAATTTCAAATTTAATCATTAAATAATTTTTGTTGCTATGAAAATTTTATCGCCGGAATTAACAACAAATTATATCTATCTCCATGGTGTACTGGAAACGATAGTTTCTTTATTTCCATTAATTACTGTGGCAAAAAGAATTTGGAAGAACGATAATTTCGACTCAGCTAAGAAAACTTTGAATTATCTTAATTCAATAAATTCTAAACTGCATTCACAGTAGCGGGAGAGTTTACAGAAGCATGAAGATAAACAAAATATTAAGCATGTATCCAAAAACCAAACCAACTTTTTACCTGCCTCATACGGCACTTTACAATTCTGGAAAATTAAACATTTTACTGATCCCGTCATATATATATATATATATATATATATATATATATATATATATATATATATATATATATACATATATATATATATTATATATATATATATATATATATATATATATATATTTTATATTATATATATATATATATATATATATATATATATATATATATATATATATATATATATATATACATATATATATAATATATATATATATATATATATATATATACATATATATATATATACATATATATATATATATATATATATATATATATAATATATATATATATATATATATATATATATATATATATATATATACATATATATATACATATATATATATATATATATATATATATATATATATATATATATATATATATATATATATACATATATATATATATATATATATATATATATATATATATATATATATATATAAATATATATATATATATATATATATATATATATATATATATATATATATATATATATATATATATATATATATATATATATATATATATATATATATATATATATATATATATATATATATACGGGCTATATATCGTATATATAGAGATAATATATAAACCTATATATATCATATATATAGGATAGAAATAAAATATTTGTGGCATTAAACTTGTTTTATTGTATACTTTAATTTTTTTACAGCACTATGTTTTTGGAAATCAAATTTTCATAGATAATATTTTAATAAAAACTAAAAATCAATGTTTCATGTAAAACTATGGATTAAAGATTTGAAATCAGCGAAAATATTCAGTGTGATCCCTCTGGCATTTATTGAAGGGTAAATGTTGTTATAATTTAATCAGTCCCAATAAAGAACAAAAATTCGCCTTTCATATTGAACCAAAATATGAGACATGTTTATGGATGAGCATTCTAACTAGAAAAGATAAAGCATAAAATATTCCTGCATACTAATTCAATCTTTTGAATTCACTAACGCTTAATCTAGTATACTTCGCATTGTATATACAACTCAGAATTTTGTTTATTTACAGATACCTTATTATGAATACCGGACTAAACAACTAGTTTACTCAGGAACTTTGGATTATAAATGATAGTGAAAGGCATGAATAACAAACATTACCTTTTCTGATGCAACGTACAGAAAAAGTACCATGTTTTTGTTACAATACATAACTACTGCATATTCAAAACCAAAAGAACACATATTTATCTAAATAATATTTACCATACTTTTCTATACAAGCTGTTGTAAATAGATAACTTAAGATAAATATTTGACAAAAAATTAAAAAAATATAAATAAAGTGTGCTACTTTCCATAAGTTTTTATTTAATAATAAATATTTCTCTTTATATATATATATATATATATATATATATATATATATATATATATATATATATATATATATATATATATATATATATGTATATATATATATATATATATATATATATATATATATATATATATATATATATATATATATATATATATATATGTATATATATATATATATATATATATATATATATATATATATATATATGTATATATATATATATATATATATATATATATATATATATATATATATATATATATATATATATATATATATATATATATATATATATATATATATATGTATGTATGAATGATTATATGAAGGAATATATGCATTGAAACCGATATTTAAAAGTGAATGCTTACACAAATTATTTATCCAGAAATTATTTATCAGTATTATTTGTAATGCAAAAGTT
>CM063505.1:94512855-94525355 GCA_032207245.1 Pardosa pseudoannulata | reverse complement strand
ATTGAATTTTTACCCATTTTTCTGTACGTTTATTTCCTATAACAAATAATCGAAAATCTATACTAGTGTAGATAATAATTTGTCCAATTGGGAAAATTAATGATTTATATTTGTTGCATGTACATAAAAGGAGTTATAACAGTAGCGGCAATGTGTGTTTCGAGAGACATTCTGAAATGTAGGCTAAACAAGAGAAGTTTTCCACTTAAAATTACCTAATAGGGAACACTATTTAAAATGTAGCCCATTTGAAGAATATAAACACTCTTTAGCATCTTAAAACTTGCATGCATACATCATGCATGCAATATCAATGCTTGAATATGTTTGCAATGCAATCATAAGAGCATCACTTCACATGCATTCAATCACAGAGTATGCAATCACAAAGACCCATGCTTTTATACACGATATAAAGAATCCAAGTCTGTAAAGCAGAACTTAGTTAAAATTAATGTTCAAGGCCGGATTTTAAAGGCTTTAAAGGTGATGTTTCAACTTGACCCTATGGGCTGAGCCCGTCAATCCAGAGGATTCTGTCAGTAAGCACAAAAATGACAACGAACGAAAAATAAACACATAAAAGAGCAAAGAGATAGAAGGGTGGATTCGTGAGTTCATATCACAAAAACTAGAGAGTAGAGAGTTTAGGGATAGAAAAACATAAAATATTTGGCCTGATTTTAGATAGGTTTTATAAGTTATAGAGATATAGAGACATATCCCAGCATATCTTTGTCTAAATTATCTTTCAAGTATGTTTATAGATACACAGATTATATCTATTTTTGTGGAGATTATACTTAAAATGGTATTTGAAACAACATAGACAATCAAATTGGATCAAAAGGTTAACTGGTTAATAGTAGAATAGTAGAATTTGTGATTAAAATAAATTTATTTTATATTATTGAAATTATAAACCCAGTATAGATTTATATGTTTTAACATCCATATAAATAAGGAATTGACACAATAAATTCAGTTAGCTAAATAATTGATGTCTCGTATACATAACAATTTATACATATATAACACTTGTAGTCTCCTTCTATCTTCCTCTGTATATTTGAAAATTGAAAGAGAAAAATACATATGAAAAATTTACATATACATAAATCAATAATCTATTTAAGAATATTACTAAGTTTACACTTATGTTTAATGTAAACTTTCAATGAATATTAACAAATGTTACGTTTGACGTAAATATAAAATTTGCATAAACGAAATGAATAAAAGTCTAACTTTATTATATTTATAGATATATAACACTATTAGTCTTCCTGTATCTTCCTCTGTATATTTGAAGATTAAAAGAGAAAAATATATATGAATCATTTAAATATACACAAATCAATAATCTATTCAACAATATTACTAAGTTTACATTTATGCTTACTGTAAAATTACAATGACCATTAATAAATGTACATTTGATCTAAATGTAATATTTACATAAACGAACGGAATAAAAGTCCAACTTTACCATTTGTTAATGATAATTAATTTTTCTTGAAGTTTGCTGTTCAACTCATAACATCATAAGGATGAAACTAAGAATTTTTTTCAAAAATAAATGTGAAATAGAAGTTTCCATGTATTTACTTTTTTACGTTTTTGTTGATTTTAATGATTTTTTTATCACATTTGTCTTAATAGATGTAGAACTATTTGACAAATCTGCGGATTAATATCTAATTTATAGCCACATATCTTCTTTTGTGTTTAATTGTTATCATCATTCATTGCTTTTCTCGATGAAAAACTCATCCCTGCCCCAGAACCATTGATGGCTAGAAACGGAAAAAAATACAATAAAAAGAGTTAACGAATCTTCGGTATTTACGCCATTTATTTTTAGCTATTTTTCTTCCTTTTTTATGTTTCTCCGTAAATATCAGGTGACAGTTCTTTTCCTTCTTTTTCATCAATCAGACTAATGGATGAAAGCCTTAGATAACGTTTAAAACATTACAAAACTAACATTATTATAGCTGGTATTTTTCGAGTTTTTTTTCTCTACAATTCACTGGGACAGAATTAGCGAGAATAAACAGATATTTTTTCGCCTTCAAATCACTTTATTATTTAATACTAAGTATAAATCTGAAGTTTTCTTCTTATTTGGAACCCTCCCCCTCTAACTCTCTGAGTAATATAATCTACAATAGGAAAATAATTTTTATTGTTAGTTTATCAGTATTTTTTCTAAGGGTGTATATGTCCTTTAACTAGAAGTATCAGTCTAAAAATATATATATTTGATCAGACTTAGATTACTTTCATTGTAATTAATTAATAAACAAGACATTTAACCACCTTCATAGCATTTTCATTCTTCAAATAAAATTAAAAATGTACTTTGAAACTCTACAGAACATATTGGTGAAAATTTTGGTGGTCATACTAATTTATTATAAATTATAAATCTATCTACATACACAAACTATATATATATATATATATATATATGTGTGTATATATATATATATGTATATATATGTATATATACGTATATATACGTATATATATATGTATATATATGTATATATTTGTATATATATATACATATATATACATATATATATATATATATGTATATATATGTATATATATGTATATATATATATATATATATATATATATATATATATGTATATATATGTATATATATATATATATATATGTATATATATGTATATATATGTATATATATGTATATATATATATATATATATATATATATATATATATATATATATATATATATATATATATATATATGTATATATATGTATATATATGTATATATATACATGTATATACATATATATATATATATATGTATATATATATCTATATATATATATATATATATATATATATATATATATATATATATATATATATATATATATATATATATATATATATATATATATATATAACTCTAATTTCAGTTGAACAAATTGTTCCCCTAAATTATCTTTTCATGTTTTTTTCATATTTCCAAAGAATTAAAGCTTAATTACAAATTTTTTGCTTCTTTTTTTTCGGTATTGTGCATTGATACGCGTATGCTATCCATTTTATGCCAATTGTGGCTGTCTCGCACGGTTTTCTTAACTTCTTTGCTTGCTTCCCTAATTTTTTGAGCTGTGTATAAACATAAACTATCTTAATTAGTTCTGTTTAACTTTAATACAAATTAATTACTGTAATTGAAACAAGAAAATGATGTATTATTGATAAAAAATATACTTATTAATTAGTTTGCTATTGTGACATATTAATTAATTTTTTATGTCATATTTTGATACTTTAAGTTGCATTTGATACCTTAAATATTATCTTAAGCAACATGTATAGGTAGATTAATAAAAATTTCAAATACTGCGATCTGTTTTATGTAAGGTTATAAATAAATTATTCTGTAGCGTAAAACAATGCAATAATAACACAATTTAACTAATATTTCATAGGTAATAATAGCATATTAGACTTTTGGTGTTTTACAGTAGATAGAAACTAAAAAATATGTTACGTGCTTTAGAGCTCATTTTTTACATCTCCCTAATTGAAGTACAAGTTCAATGCTGATTTATACATTGGTAAATGAATGTTATATGAAACTGAAAATGGCTGATTACCCAGAATTAATAGCTATTGAAAATGGATATAACATGCTATTCAATCATAGATTTTTTTTTATGTCAAATAATAAATATATTTCAGTTTTTATAGTATGATAGTATTTTTATATTATGATATTGTATTACAATACAGTATCCAAGGACATATGTAATCATTTTTGTCCATTTATTACGTTCCACTTTCTCAGTTAACTTGCGAAAGAGCTTGTTTAAGAATTCGACAGTTTTTCTATTTGGATATTTCATTTCTCCCATGAAATTACTTTCCTTTAAAAAAATGATCGTGACTTGGTTTAATATTTCTATTTTTTAATAAAGATTAAAAGTAGTTTAATGATAAAATCGATTATATTTTTCTATGTGTTTTGTGATATGTTATATTTTTGTCCACAGGACCAGAAGAATATTAGGTTACTAAAGACGGTGTACCATTATCGCTGTATCTCTGTATCCATTAGTATTTACCAAGTCTCTAGGGAAAGGGTAATTTTATTTGATATCTATTAAAGCGTAGTGTTAAAATAAAAGTACATAGATGGTATTTTGGTTTTGAGTTAGTGATTATACATCTATAAAGTTTGAGTTTTAAGATTTTACTCAGTACGAATTCAAAATTAAAAAGGCTGTAAAAATCACAAATTGATAAAATCGGTTTCATAACATAAAAATGGTAATTATTATGAGGTTTATTAACTTTTTATAAGGTCTTTAATTCAAAATATTTCAGAGTAATATAATATTGTGTATTTGCGTATTTAGTAGTTAAAGTATGTATATGTATCTTTACGTATGTGTAAAAGTGAGTTTTGACATAACTATTGATATTTTTAATTTTAAATAAACATATCATACCAAATGTGCGTATGTACATAACGTAATATAAATTAAATAATTGAAACTGCAATTTCGTGTAATTATTGGTATGTTATAGCCGAACGATGGCCGAATAGTTAGGGTGCTGGCTTCAGGACCAGAGTTCATGTGTTCGAATCCCACTATGGCATGGATGTTCGTAGCCGTTCAGAATCGGCTTTAAGCAGTAGCTTCCGGTCTCATTAGCCCCCGTGTTGCAAAAAGTAGACAGTAGCACTCCAAAATACCAAACCAAACTATGGGTGTATTATAAAAATATAATTTTAATTTAATTTAAATTTTAAATTTAACTTCCCATATGATTAAATTCATTTCGATTTTTAAGATTTATCTTTATATGTAGCCATCTTTATGAACCAAATGTACGTATGTACGTAACGTAATGTAAATTAAATAATTGAAATTGCAATTTCATGTAATTATGGATAGGTTATAGCCGAACTATGGCAGAATGGTTAGAGTGCTGGTCTTCGGGATTGGAGTTCGTGGGTTCGAATACCACTATGGCATGAATGTTAGTAGCCCTTTCAGAATCGGCTTTAAGCTGTAGGTCCCGGTCTCATTAGCCCTCGTGTTGGAATAAGTAGACCGTAGCACTCCAAAAAACCAAACCAAACTATGGGTGTATTGTAAAAATATAATTTTAATTTAATCAAATTTTAAATTTAACTTCTCATATGATTAAATGCATTTCGATTTTTACAATTTATCTTTATATGTAGCCATCTATATGAAACTTTCAGAAATTTCATCATCCGTTTACATAACTTATACTGAACCATGCTTGGTTTTATTACTTAATGATTCACCATCCATGATCGTAAGAACATTAAGTCTACTCTAGAACAAATGCTCTCTCAAACAAATATTTTTCACATATACGTTACCCGTAACTGATTGCCCATTAACATTCCTTTTTCACTTTGCGAAGCTTCTCTATCTCTTCCAGGACGCAAATGAAACATTTTTCATCCGTACAATCTATCTCTTCATTTCTCCTTCAATCTTGGGGTTAAGTTATTGCTTTTTAATGAGTGTTTAGCTCCGTCGTATGTTTAAAATCAGGCTTACTTGGAACACCTATTTCTCTTCGCTTGTCAGTAATTTACTAGTTACTGATAAAGAAATATTGCTTGTTCAACTATTAATAATTTCCCTTGCAATTTCATTAATATTAGATTATGATGAGATAGGCTTCAGTGTTTTAATCTTGCTTGATATAAAACTTTATATTCTCTGATTAGATTTAATTTATTATGCTTTATTTATAATGTACCTTTATTACAATTTATTATGCAATTTGAATATACGACAGAGCAAATATAACAAATTTAACTACAGTGATATGTTCAAAATTTTGCTGTTGTAATTTATCAGACAGAATGATTACATATAATAAACAGCTAATATTTTAATATATTTAGGTTATTTATAATTAGATCCTTTGGCAATTAGTTAGTTTTAAGATTCTTAATCTTCGATTGATTAAAATCATGATATTAATGAGTAGTTTCCATTTATCTTTTAACTGCTGTTGTCCGTTTCAGGATTTAATGCTTACTATGGACAATTATCAATGTAATATGACAAATAAATAACATTCATATGTTTATAACGTTACTCTTATAGTATGTGGGAATTTAAAAAAATAATTGAGAAATTTTTCTTTTCTGTTATTTTAATAGTTTTATTATTTTAGTACTTTGGGATTATTTAATCTCCTGCATGCTATCATTTTTGCCCTATTTATCCCTTTTTGTCTATCATTATTGCCAGTACATATTTGTCCTACAATTTTGACATTGTACATTCAAAATTGTTAAGAAATAGACACTATGCTTATGCCGTTGGTTTGGTTTGGTTTGGTTTTGTAAAGCTACGGTCTACTTGTTGCAACGCGAGGGATAATGAGACTGGGACATACAGCTTAAAGCCGATTCCGAACGGCTACGAACATCCATTCCATAGGGGGATTCGAACCCACGAATTCTGGTTCTGAAAGCCAGCACCCTAACCATTCGGCCATAGTTCGGCCTTTTGCCTTTGAACTATTGCAATTTGTGTCAAGTAAGAAATAAAAATCCAGCAAATGACTTGTTGATCAAATGATGTTATTGTATTATTTTATGATTAGATAGATACTCCACCTTTCTGTAAGGCTTCCGAGTCTTAATTTTGAACGCTTCATTTAAATTTAAAATATATTAAACGGTTTTCCTATTCTGTAATTTGTTTCTGCCTCTTTTATGTTCTATTACCATTCAATTTTGGTATATTAGCGTAAAGAGGCTACATGAATACAAATGATGATTTTGAATTTATTACTGCAATTTCTGGGACAAAACGAATTAAAAACTATGAACAAATTCATTTATACAATTTTAGATTCTTTTAGAATTTAGTATTTTTTGTAAAATTTTAATATACATCAATTTTAGAGATTGAGTAATAACGTTATCGGACTTTATATGCAAAAGCAGATAAAAAAGATTGTTGAAGCAAAAACATTAGTTATATTTATAATATTTTATCTATTCATTAAATTATTTCTTTAAAGGTCAACAAGGTTGATGTATAGTACTAAATAATTTTAAAAAGCTTATAATTAATTATAAAGTATTAAGATTAATAGCTTGTTTCATTTTATAAAACTGTTGAAATATAAAAATATTCGATGCACTTTCATAAGTTCTTCTTCTTCCATAAAATAAATTAATTTTTTTAATATTAAAAAGAATGATTTATAGAATGAAAGCATTATATTTAAAGCCTTATAATACTCCTATAAGAAAAATAGACTGGAAACCATTTTTTTTGTTTTTCTTATTTGAAAATTAACTGTTAACGGTAGCTAATAATCATTTATCCTTTCACAATTTTACGTTTTTTTAAATTGAAATTAGAAAATATAATGTAAGAACCGCATGCAATTCAATGTCTACAACACCGTGTCTTATACTTTTAATAACTAATCTGAAGAACTGAATATTTCTCCTTCTATGATACATTACTCTCAATAAGGTAAAACCGACTTTTCAGTGTTCTTTTATTTAAAAACCTTACATCTCTACCCTCATTACTTACTTCATTGCCTTCATTTATAATAAAACTCCATGTGCCTCCAAACGAATAAAAATAGCCACGCTATCTGGATGAGAAAAAAAAGGCAGCCAAGGCGCAATTCCAGTCACGGACACATCAACCGGATACAATCATCTTAATTCGTGATTAATTCAATTTGTGGTGTTTCCTTGCGGATTTTCTGGATAGATCTTTCCGCAGTTAAGTATTTTTTATGGAGAAAACACTGTTCCTGGAAGGAAATAAAAAACTAGATCCTTTTGCGTTCTTTATCCCAGTCGTCAGCAGTATTTCTGATAACGGCTTTAGCGTACTTTTGTCGTCAGATAGCTCTGCTGTATTTTAGCAACTAAGCAGGGCTATTTTTAGAGAAAATTGCTTAATTGTCTCAACATTGTAAACAGTGGTCTTTCAAAACTAATTTACGTAATTTTAAATACGTCTCCTTTAATATTTAATACGTTCATAGCAAATAATTATATAACTGTGTTTGTTTCAAATTTAAAGTATAATATTTATTATTTTAATAATTATTAATCACTTGCGGGGAGAGAGGACATTCTAAATGACAAATTTCGATCAAAAGTAATAAATAATTTTTTGTGGTGAAAAAATGAAGTTAGAGGTACTCTTTATGATAAGAAGACATTTTTCGAATAAAATAGTTATTTTATTGGACTGAAAAGAGTTTATTTATTTTTGCCATACACTCTTATTTAAATTTTAAAAAAATAACATTTTCTAGATGGAATTAGTAACTGAAAAATCTTTTTACAAATTTTGGATATTTTTATCACTCTGATTGTCATTTAAAAGAGTATTAATTTTAAAATCGCCAAGTATTTTTGCAAAATATAGGAAATTTAATACAATAAAACACCGAAACTATTTTTTAAAATATTGTATAATTTTAAATAATTGTCTTATGTAAATAGTCTTTAACGTAAGTGAAAATCTATACCCGGTTGTTTTTTCTATACATATTCTAAAGTTAAAATAAAAAATATAAATAAAAAGAACTGGGTTGAAGGGTAGAGACATTTATAATAAAACTCCATGTACCTCCAAACGAATAAAAATAGCCACGCTATCTGGATAAGAAAAAAAAGGCAGCCAAGGCGCAATTCCAGTCACGGACACATCAACCGGATACAATCATCTTAATTCGTGATTAATTCAATTTGTGGTGTTTCCTTGCGGATTTTCTGGATAGATCTTTCCGCAGTTAAGTATTTTTTATGGAGAAAACACTGTTCCTGGAAGGAAATAAAAAACTAGATCCTTTTGCGTTCTTTATCCCAGTCGTCAGCACTATTTCTGATAAAGGCTTTAGCGTACTTTTGTCGTCAGATAGCTCTGCTGTATTTTAGCAACTAAGCAGTGCTATGTTTAGAGAGAATTGCTTAATTGCCTCAACATAGTAGACAATTTTAAATTGACAGTGATCTTTCAAAACTAATTTACGCAATTTTAAATATGTCTCCTTTAATATTTAATTCGATCAAAGCAAATAATTATATAATTGTGTTTCTTTCATATTTAAAGTATAATATTTATTATTTTAACAATTATTAATCACTTGCGGGGAGAGAGGACATTCTAAATTATAAATTTCGATCAAAAGTAATAAATAATTTTTTGTGGTGAAAAAATGAAGTTAGAGGTACTCTTTATGATAAGAAGACATTTTTCTAATAAAATAGTTATTTTATTGGACTGAAAAGAGTTTACTTTTGACATACACTCTTATTTAAATTTAAAAAAATAAAATTTTCTAGATGGAATTAGTAACTGAAAAATCTTTTTACAAATTTTGGATATTTTTATCACTCTGATTGTCATTTAAAAGGGTATTCCTTATAAATCGCCAAGTATTTTTGCGAAATATAGGTAATTTAATACAATACAACACCGAAACTATTTTTTAAAATACTGTATAATTTTAAATAATTGTCTTATGTAAATAGTCTTTAACGTAAGTGAAAATCGATACCCGGTTGTTTTTTCTATACATATTCTAAAGTTAAAAAAAATATAAACAAAAAGAACTGGTTTGAAGGGTAGAGACATTTATAATAAAACTCCATGTACCTCCAAACGAATAAAAATGGCCACGCTATCAGGATAAGGAAAAAAAGGCAGCCAAGGCGCAATTCCAGTCACGGACAAATCAACCGGATACAATCATCTTAATTCGTGATTAATTCAATTTGTGGTGTTTCCTTGCGGATTTTCTGGATAGATCTTTCCGCAGTTAAGTATTTTTTATGGAGAAAACACTGTTCCTGGAAGGAAATAAAAAACTAGATCCTTTTGCGTTCTTTATCCCAGTCGTCAGCAGTATTTCTGATAACGGCTTTAGCGTACTTTTGTCGTCAGATAGCTCTGCTGTATTTTAGCAACTAAGCAGGGCTATTTTTAGAGAAAATTGCTTAATTGTCTCAACATTGTAAACAGTGGTCTTTCAAAACTAATTTACGTAATTTTAAATACGTCTCCTTTAATATTTAATACGTTCATAGCAAATAATTATATAACTGTGTTTGTTTCAAATTTAAAGTATAATATTTATTATTTTAATAATTATTAATCACTTGCGGGGAGAAAGGACATCTAAATGACAAATTTTGAACAAAAGTAATGAATAAGTTTTTGTGGTGAAAAAATGAAGTTAGAGGTACTCTTTATTATAAGAAGACATTTTTCGAATAAAATAGTTATTTTATTGGATTGAAAAGAGTTTATTTTTGCCATACACTCTTATTTAATACTTTAAAAAATAACATTTTCTAGATGGAATTTGTAACTGCAAAATCTTTTTACAAATTTTGGATTTTTTATCACTCTTATTGTTATTTAACAGGGTATTCCTTTTAAAATCGCCAAGTATTTTCACAATCTAAAGGTAATTTAATACAATAAAACACCGAAACTCTTTGCTAAAATATTGTATAATTTTAAATAATGGTCTTATGTAAATAGTCTTTAACGTAAGCGAAAATCGATCCTCAGTTGTTTTTTCTATACATATTCTAAAGTTAAAATAAAAAATATAAACAAAAAGAACTGGTTTGAATGGTAGAGACATTTATAACAAAACTCCATGTACCTCCAAACGAATAAAAATAGCCACGCTATCTGGATGAGAAAAAAAAAGGCATCCAAGGCGCAATTCCAGTCACGGACACATCAACCGGATACAATCATCTTAATTCGTGATTAATTCAATTTGTGGTGTTTCCTTGCGGATTTTCTGGATAGATCTTTCCGCAGTTAAGTATTTTTTATGGAGAAAACACTGTTCCTGGAAGGAAATAAAAAACTAGATCCTTTTGCGTTCTTTATCCCACTCGTCAGCAGTATTTCTGATAACGGTTTTAGCGTTCTTTTGTCACCAGATAGCTCTGCTGTATTTTAGAAACTAAGCAGTGATATTTTTAGAGAGAATTGCTTAATTGCCTCAACATAGTAAACAATTTTTAATTGACAGTGGTCTTTCAAAACTAATTTACGTAATTTTAAATATGTCTCCTTTAATATTTAATTCGATCAAAGCAAATAATTATATAATTGTGTTTCTTTCATATTTAAAGTATAATATTTATTATTTTAATAATTATTAATCAGTTGCGGGGACAAGGAACATTCTAAATGACAAATTTTGAACAAAAATAATAAATAATTTTTTGTTACGAAAAAATGAAGTTAGAGGTACTCTTTATTATAAGAAGACATTTTTCGAATGAAATAGTTATTTTATTGGACTGAAAAGAGTGTATTTAATTTTGCATTACTCTCTTATTTAAAACTCTAAAAAGTAACATTTTCTAGATGGAATTAGTAACTACAAAAATCTTTTTACAAATTTTGGTTATTTCCATCACTCTAATTGTCATTTATCAAGGTATTCCTTTTAAAATCGTAAAGTCTTTTCACTATCTACAGGTAATTTAATACAATAAAACACCGAAACTATTTGCGAAAATATTGTATAATTTTAAATAATGGTCTTATGTAAATAGTCTTTAACGTAAGTGAAAATCGATACCCAGTTGTTTTTTCTATACATAAAAGTCAAAATAAAAAATATAAACAAGAAGAACTGGTTTGAGTGGTAGAGACATTTATATGTCTCGTTACTTTCAAAATATAAATATTTTTTATTATCACTTATATTCTATACGACATGTTTTGTGCAAAAAATGAAGTCGAAATACAACTGTTTTGGGACCAATATAATTTTTCTTCTGGTGTATATGTAATGCTCATAGACATTACGAGAGTGAAAAAAATACGCATATGTACCAGGATTACATACCAATGATCATCTGTGCTTAAAGATGTCTTTGGCCTCGTTTTTGGTTATTGTACAAAAATGATTTCGTTTGATCTACAAATTTTTCAACTAACGCATTCTCAATAAAATAATCAAAAAGCTGTATCAGCTTAGTGAATGATGAAATTTGGGGGTGAATTGCCAATTTTCCAATAAATTCAAATGGAGCAGAAGTTGCCGCGCATCTGTACTTATAATTATTTCTGCCCATTCATTTATTTGATTTTCTTCTTCTGTTTTCAAACTCGGAACTGAAGTCGAAGATCCACTACCTGAATTATCCAAGTTAAATTTCTCCAATTCACTGTCATTTTCCTCCAGAACCCTTCAAAATCAAACATTCTGCATATACACGTATAAATAAAAAAACGGACTTTTCAGAAATTTTGAAGTAGTAAAAATGTTGGACATAAATACTTACAAAAGGTTTTGCAAAGTTTTACTATAGTATATAAGAAAGAAAACAATATCCACTAGTTAGAACAAATATTCTACAGCGTCTGGCTAGTGTGGATTGTTCATCTCTTGTGCAAACTACGAACAAATTGAAACCA
>CM063505.1:94487855-94495355 GCA_032207245.1 Pardosa pseudoannulata | reverse complement strand
ATTTCTGGCTTAACTACGGGAAGATTATACATAAGTGTATTCGGAAAATTAATGAAAATTAAAGACAAAGATTACAGTTAACTTATTGCTTCATTCAAACTTTAAGGATTAAAATCTATTGTAAGAATATTTTGGTCTTTACAATTTCCTTATATAAACAAAGGTTGTTTATAGAGATGCTCTTTATCTGTTATTCATTTGGTTTAAATAATAAATAAATGCATATAGATCTCAATAAAACACAAAATTTCATTGAATGTGTATTATTATTATTAATTAATTAGATTTACTTCAAAACATAATGATACAATTTTATACAAATTTCAACACTTAATAAGATATCTTTATCTGTTATTCATTGGGTTTAAATAATAAATAAATGCATGTAGATCTCAATAAAACACAAAATTTCATTGAATGTGTATTATTATTATTAATTAATTAGATTTATTTTAAAACATAATGATACAATTTTATACAAATTACAACACTTAATAAGATATCTTTATCTGTTATTCATTGGGTTTAAATAATAAATAAATGCATATAGATCTCAATAAAACACTAAATTTTATTAATTGAGTACTACTATTTTTAATTAATTAGGTTTAATTTAAAACATAATGATACATTTTTATACAAATTTCAACACTTAATAAGATATCTTTATCTGTTATTCATTGGGTTTAAATAATAAATAAATGCATATAGATCTCAATAAAACACAAAATTTCATTGAATGTGTATTATTATTATTAATTAATTAGATTTGCTTTAAAACATAATGATACATTTTTATACAAATTTCAACACTTAATAAGATATCTTTATCTGTTATTCATTGGGTTTAAATAATAAATAAATGCATATAGATCTCGATAAACACAAAATTTCATTGATTATGTATTATTATTAATTAATTAGGTTTAGTTTGGAACATAATGATAACTTTTTATACAAATTTCAAGACTTAATAAGATACTCTTTAACTATTATTCATTTAATTTAAATAATAAATAAATGCATATAGATCTCAATAAAACACAAAATTTCATTGATTGCGTATTAACATTACTTAATTAGGTTTTGTTTGAAACATAATGATAAATTGTTATATAAATTTCAAGGATTAATAAAATATTCTTTATCTGTTATTCATTTAGTTTAAATAATAAATAAATGCATATAGATCTCAATAAAACAGAAAATTTCATTGATTGTTTATTATTATTAATGAATTAGATTTAGTTAAAACATAATGATAAATTTTTATACAAATTTCAACACTTAATAAAATGCTCTCTATATGTTATTTGTTTGGTTTAAATAATAAATAAATATATATACATAGATCTTAATAAAACACAAAATTTTATTAATTGTGTGTTATTATTAACTAATTAGGATTAGTTTTAAACATAATAATTTTTATACAAATTTTAAGACTTAATAAGAAAATCTTTATCTGTTATTCATTTGGTTTAAATAATAAATAAATACAAATAGATCCCAATGAAACCCAAAATGTTATTAATTGTGCATTATTGTTAATTAATTAGGTTTAGTTTAAAGTATAATGATTAATTTTTATACAAATGTCAAGACTTTAAAAAAATTAAATACCTGATGAAAGTGAATATCAAAGTCCTATAAAAATCCATACCAAGTGAATCATTCTAAAAGGAGAGATTTATTAATTCAAACAGTACCTAAATATTCGAAAAAGACGTTCTCTTTCAAACTAATTCCTGTTGACTACTAACAACGAAACCGCAATAATGTAATATAGATATATCGGTTCTAACGCAAATTGTGTCCATTAAATAGACGATATCGGTAAGAGAAGTAAGTAGGTCATATTTATCTAAATGATATTATAAATCATTTTATGGGGCAGATGTATTATCAAACCATTTTAAATATATAATATATTCCATCTATTTAATAAAACAGATAATGGAATTATTTTTATGTTCTATAAGGCACAAAATATGTTTTATACAAATGAATAAGACTGTTTTACTTCTAAGTTAATAAAGATTAAATATTTAATACAATTTATATAGAAACACAGTTTAATTTTAAATAATTTAATTCATATTTTAAACAATTTAATTGTATATACAAAACAGCAATAATACAAAAACGCAGATGGCAGTGGGTAGGACATAAAATACTAATGCTTTCATGGGTTCCAGAACTTGGAGCTGTAACTTATGAAATAGGAAAGTGTTTGATCTAAATACACTTGACAGTAGGTTATCACTAAAGAATGGAAATATCTTGCATGGCCGATCTCGGGAAAAAAGCCTGCTGTATTGTACTAACTGGGATGGAGAGATATACTGATGGCATCATGCGCCTCATGATGCCAATAGAATCAAGAAGAATGGGATAAAGAAATGAACCTTCTACAATTCTACAATATGTTTTTAAAAAATACCTAAACATATATGTCATAACATTCCATTTAGTTAATTTTAATTCTGTTCCATTTAGTTTCCATTATTTCTATAAGCTTCCCTTAAAAATTCCCTGTTTGTAACTTTCCTGCCATGCTGCCAATTATCACGTTGGTGAGTCGAAACACCTATTTTTTTATCGCATAAGCCGCTCTGGATATTCAATCAGATGACATCACACATACCAGGAGCGTCACTTGGTGTTCTCCTTGGCGAGCGCTGCATTGCAATAGTTTTATAAATTCACCCTTTTCATGATATGACATATCCCCACTCCACACATTCGCGTGTTTTAGTTCTGCGCTTGGCGGTTTTCTACCGTGCCACCAGGCCATTGGAATGTTGATGAGTTTTCCAGCCATCAGCGGTTGCCAGCTGTTTCAGTCCTGCAGACTCGAGATACTCTTCAGTTAGACTTGATTTTGCACTTAGACTTGACTTACTTCCCAGACTGGCGGTTCTCATCTGGACAGAAAGGACGGAGGAGAGAGAGAGACCTGGATCCCGAAACGAGAAGAGGAGCTCAGAGTTCCATCCTCCATAATCGTCTTATTTTTTTAGTCCATTTTTGTTTTCTCCTTTTTTTATTAATTTTTATCTTTAAAAAAATTCAATCAATTGTCTTCTATTAATTTTTAAAATTTTATATTAATATCAATAAAATCCATTAATTCAGTAACTTCTCCTCTCCTTTATTTTTAATGCCTATGTGTTTTTTTTACTTTAAGATTTAAACTTAAATTGGCGAAAAGCCAAATTCAATTTATATATTAAATATTGGGTTAAGGACATAACGCGTATTACCACTATACGTCACCCACTTAAGTAATATATTTTTATTGTCTTTTCTATGGGTTTCTTTTTCAGGTACAAACCTTTTTATGTTTTGCTCGACTTCTAGTTCCCCATAGAAACCCCAATTCCACAGTAAACACCATACCAGAATATATGTTCTCAGTACATAAATGTAGGGTTAGAAAGTCGATTTTGAAAAAGCATGCATTAAAAATCTATCTCTTTTCTCGACCTGCTTGAAGTGAACCAATACTCCTCCTACCAAAATGATATCTGATACAAATATTAATATCGGTAATAGAAATTTTTATCGGCATTACCCGGTGTTCAAGAAAGTTTCTTCATTTCAGAAGAAGGAAATAAATAGATAGATTAAGACTGTTTTCTAAAATCTCTACTGGACAGTGATTTTCATGATTTCATCATCAGAATTAGATGTTTAAAATCATACCAGGCTCTAATACATATGCAGATTAAGTAGACAATAAAGCTGTTAATTGTAAGAGTTACATGTAAGAGTTACATCACCAAGCAGGCACTCTTTATATAATATCAAAATTTCTACTGACAACGATAATATAATGATAGGTGTGTAAGACTGAAACCATAGAGGCAATAATTCTAATAAAGGTCTTGACAACTGCATAGGAATAATTGCTTTTAGGACCCGTAGGATTTTCGAAAGTGGTCCAAGTAGAATAAAATTAAATATAGAGGTCATAATAGGATAGGATCTGATATCTCCCTAGGAGACAGTGCAAGAAAAGTCTATATTTGTTCGAAAGTTCTTGCAGTTTGAGGATTGAGGTAAAAGCATTTTAAATTAGTGAGAACACTTTTCTATGAAATTCCGTAAGTCATGGCAAAAGTGTAGGGTATCCATAAGTTATCTTCTGAACGTTTAAATTCTTCAATCAAAAAATTACTCTGTATTTTACAATTTCTTCAGCAATGTATAAATGCATTTAGTGTTGTCTTTTTTAAATCATATGAACAAAAGACCGAAACCGTACGTTCAAAAAATGAAGAATTATTCGGGCAAAATTTTTCTTCTTTTGAACACCAAGAGAAGAAAACTTCAGCAATATCAAAATATAACTGTAGATTTGTATGGATCATGCAAAATTAAATGGGTACTTTTTACACATAGGTTGTAAAAATATAAACATATTCCTTGTGTTTTTCTTTTATGTTTATATCTAAGTATAAAATGTCAGTTAATGGTTTGATAAAACAGATTTAATTATTCATAATTTTAAAACTTTCTGCTGGTATACGATGTAAATAAACGTAGTTCGTCTAAGCAGTAGATCTCAATTTGATCAACATTTATTCAGCAATGTATATATCTTAATATCCAAAACAGCATGTTAAAAAGTTTTCTAAAATATAATATTATTTGCTCCCTAAAATAAAATTTGAATTTTATCTATACATTAACATATAATAAAAAGACATTATTAAAAAGGTGGCTTAATAAAACAGTAATAATAAATTATATTAAACTCCTCTAATATTTTAATCTGATTCTCTATTTAATTTATAAAATGTATGATGCAATACAATTTCATTTTATAGTTCAATCTTATTTTTATATTTTTGACAGATTTATTTATTTTGCTTTTAAAACTTGTAGTATATTTTTTTAGTAAAAATTGTATTTCAAAAAATTAGACTTTATTCTGGTCCTTCACTTTTTGTTTTTGTAAAAACGACAACTTACTTTACAATCAATTACTTAAAAATTCATTTTTTTTCAGTTCAAGCAGCAAAACTTTTACAAATCTCATGAGTATATTTTAATCTAAGATAATAAAATTAATTATCATGCTCCAGACTACTTTAAACGTTAGGACAGCTACATTAAATCTTTTCTCATATGTTTTCCTTTCATTATCTACTCTGCTTTTTCTGGGAGCATAATTGTTTAGCTAAATCATTCTTTTCTTTTTTAAAACATAAAATACTTACATTTTCTAAATAAAAAATCCATTTTTAATGAAAAATAAATATATTATACTTTGATACCTAATTAATTAAATTTGACTCTTTTTATTACAAAATAAATAAAATACGAAAAATTGTTATAAACTCTAAAACTGTGATTTAGACTGAATTTCTATTTTCACAATTAGATAACAATTACGAACTCGAAAATCAATTAAATCGATTATAATTATTGATAACTATCGATGATGAGTCCATAGAACAATACTTTTTGGGTTAAGTCCATGGAGTATATTTTCTGCTACTGGCATGGTTATTCGTATATTTGTTCTGAAGTGAATTTGTTTTAACCCCTTCCGGTAAAATGACGAGTCTAGTTCGTCATTAGTTTTTCATTCCATACAGCACAATGACGAGCTACACTCGTCATGCGATTAAAGCTACTGTTAAATATGATAATTAATTTAGTTTAAAATTTGGCAACTGAATTTGGCTACACTTTTTTTACTTGTGAAAATCACAAGTCACTATTGCATATTGTTTACTTAGAATTTCTTGGTACAAGTCATTGCCAAATTAATGAATCAATATAAAAGAAAACCTACTAAGAAATGCCATGTGTGTTACAAGAAAAAAATTAAAAGTAAGACTACTTGGCGGTGTAAACAATTAAGAATTCCTTTGCACGTGTTTTGAAAAGTACCACTAGCTTCAAGACTATTATCTGTATAACTTATTAATGTTTTGCTTTGATATTTTCTTAATTTTACTGTTTCTGATATTATTTAACACTATGTAAAAAGTGGATTTTAATTAAGAATATGTAAGAATTGTAAAATGAAACAAGTTTTTTAAATAAAAATTAAATGGTTATTTCATGCACAGTTTTTCATTATTAAATCATACCGGAAGGGGTTAATCAATAATTTAATACCACTTGCTTCGCAATTGTTAACCATAGTACTGATAAAATCTATAATTTATTATATAAAATTAAAATCTTTAATAAGATTATAGGATTTAAACTATATAACGGTTCATGGAATGATAATTTTCACCATTGATAATATTTTTTATTCTCTTGATCTTCTAACAGCAATATAAATATATGTTTAAAATGATGTACACATAATGAACTAAATTCAGTGGCATTTTATACATGAATCATACATCAATCATGAAATTTCTTGTACTAATTACAATCAAATATCGAAAAAACATTTTCTTATATTTAAGTATAATATAAAAATGTATTTCACAAAGTATAGTTTTTATTGATCTGGATTCAACAAGGTTTACTAAAATATTGGAAATAAAGTAAAAGCTTAAAACTTTTTTAAAAATTATAGGAATATTCAATAGAGCATTTTGTAGCAAAGTCACGAACTACTATAATGCCCATTCCATTCATTTTTATATTTACAACAGCCAATAGAGAAACAATAAACTACCTTTCCATTTGAAACCAAAGCCAGAATTGTCATAGATTGAGATATGCCTTCTGCGTGAAATCACCTTTTAGCAATAAATCGTATATGACAGAAGAACCTTTTCATTTTACTGTAAGCTTACATCATTGCACCAAGAATGTTTAAGAAATCTTTTAATCTCTTTATTAATCAAAGTTAAGCGTTACAATGGTGAACATCATAAATGTTTTTTATTTCATTACGGATCTTAAAATTTTAAATCTTCAATAGTGTTTAGTCTTCATAAAAATACTTACTATATTAATTTTAATTTTTTAATAATTCATAATTGTTTCATTCTTATTCTGTATAGTTTCTGGTTTAACTGTTATTCTATTCAAAAGATGGCATCACGATGAAACTTATTTTTTCCATTCTGAATTAAGGTAAAATGCCTAGCAACTTGTTCTTCTGTTGTTATGCATTTTCAGTTCTAGATTGTGCAATATAAGAATTCAAAGATTGCTATGTTGAATGCGATTATTTTTGTATTCTGTTTGGAATATTCTGTTTGGAACTATCTGTTTGTGAATTCAACAGTTATGTGAACACAAGTAAAGACATTTTCTAAATGCATTGTAAGGTAAGCTGTTCCAGTATTATTCTTTGTTTGATGGATTCTTACAGTTCACTAAACTATAAATTATTTTAACGAAATAACTGACCTCACAAATAGACTGTCGAGTCAAATCTAGTATTTTAACATGTTATTATAGACAGTAGTCGCAAGGTGTATATCAAGGAGATCTTGCATGCCAAAATGTGATTTTTTCTAGCCAATCCATCTCTCACCAGTTGTGTAATAATCATACTTGTTTCATTCTTAT
>CM063505.1:94467855-94482855 GCA_032207245.1 Pardosa pseudoannulata | reverse complement strand
TCAAGGACAGACTGACAGATAACTTAGGCTATTATTACATTACGATAATAAAAAAGTCATAAAAAGTAGAAAAATAGTAAGCATTTATTTTAAAAATAATAAAACAACTTTAGGAATAAGAATTTAAAAGGAAAAGCAGAAAATATTAAATCAATTAGACATTTAGAAAAATTTGGCGGGGTCGGGGACAAAACCGTCAACCCCAGAAGTTCAATGGTCCGATCCTCTACCGAACGTGCTAGGCCTACACTTGATGTAGGAACTAATTAGAGTATATGAGGGTCGAGTAAATACAGCCCTGTTTAACTATTACTCTCCGCCCTCGCTACTCCCTGTTATTCTATACTAAATTCATATCAAGAATGAATTTAGTATAGAATAACAGGGAGAATAAGACTTAAAATAATAGCATTAAACACTTGGAAAGGGGGGATGGGGTGGATTTCGAACTATCTTTGAATTTTGCGATTCCTAACTCATAAAAAATCCAATATGGATGCATGTATCTATTCCAGGTACAGCCACTTCATAAATTCGCGAACAGACAACTTAGGCTATTATTATATAGGGGATGTGAATATTTTTTTAAATTTAATTAAAAAAATATTTCATAATCTCTGCTGATTCTTGTGAGAAAAGTTTTTATATTACTATACGTTCAAAAGCATAATTATTAATAATGGAAAAAGGTATAAAGATGCAAAATATTAAAAAATTTAATTTTAATAGAATGAAGAGTTGAAATAGACTTTGTATTCCTTATATACTTTAATGTGGATCTATTACTGTGCATAGAATTTTCAATCAGTCAAGCCTTTCATTGATTTTTACAATAAATGCAATATTTTCTTAATTTAATTCAAAAAATATTTCATAATCTCTGTTGAGTCTTGTGAGAAAAGTTTTTATATTACTAAAAGTTCAAAAGCATAATTATTAATACTGGAAAAAGGTATAAAGATGCAAAATCTTACAAATTTTAATTTATAATAGAATGAAGAGTTGAAACAGACTTTGTGTTCTTTCATATACTTTAATGTGGATCCATCACTGTGCATAGAATTTTCAATCAGTCAAGCCACTCGTCTTTCATTGATTTTTACAATAAATGCAATATTTTCTTAATTTAATTCAAAAAATATTTAATAATCTCTGCTGAGTCGGGTGAGAAAAGTTTTTATATTGCTAAAAGTTCAAAAGCATAATTATTAATACTAGAGAAAATTATAAAATTGCAAAATCTTACACAAAAATTTTAATTTTAATAGAAAGAAGAGTTTAAACAGACTTTGTGTTCTTTCATATATTTTAATGTGGATCCATCACTGTGCATAGAATTTTCAATCAGTCAAGCCTCTCGGCCTTCATTGATTTTTACAATAAATGCAATATTTTCTTTAATTTAATTAAAAAAATGTTTAATAATCTCTGCTGAGTCTTGTGAGAAAAGTTTTTATATTGCTTAAAAGTTCAAAAGCATAATTATTAATACTGGAAAAGAGTATAAAGATGCAAAATCTTAAAAATTTTAATTTTAATAGAATGAAGAGTTGAAACAGACTTTGTGTTCTTTATATACTTTAATGTGGATCTATCACTGTGCGTAGAATTTTCAATCAGTCAAGCCTCTCGGCTTTCATTGATTTTTACAATAAATGCAATATTTTCTGAATTTAATTCAAAAAATATTTCAAAATCTCTGCTGATTCTTGTGAGAAAAGTTTTTATATTACTAAAAGTTCAAAAGCATAATTATTAATACTGGAAAAAGGTATAAAAATGCAAAATCTTAAAAATTTTAATTTTAATAGAATGAAGAGTTGAAACAGACTTTGCTTTCTTTATATACTTTAATGTGGATCTATCACTGTGCATAGAATTTTCAATCAGTCAAGCCTCTCGGCTTTCATTGATTTTTACAATAAATGCAATATTTTCTTAATTTAATTTAAAAAAATATTTAATAATCTCTGCTGAGTCTTGTGAGAAAAGTTTTTATATTACTAAAAGTTCAAAAGCATAATTATTAATACTAGAGAAAGGTATTAAATTGCAAACTCTTACACAAAAATTTTAATTTTAATAGAAAGAAGAGTTTAAACAGACTTTGTGTTCTTTCATATACTTTAATGTGGATCCATCACTGTGCATAGAATTTTGAATAAGTCAAGCCACTCAGATTTCATCGATTTTTACTATAAATGTCAAAATTTTTAAAAATTTAATTCAAAAATATTTCTTAATCTCTGCTCAGTCTTAAGAGAAAAGTTCTTATAAATATTATTAAAAGTTTAAAAAAATAATTGTTAATACTAGAGAAATGTATAAAGATGTAAAAGCATATAAAAAATTTAATTTTAATAGAAGGAAGAGATTAAACAGACTTTGTGTCTCAGTATATTTTTAATGTGGAATCTTAATTAAAAAAAGACAAACACATCGTTCAATATCAAACTTAAAATAAAATTTTATTGCTATTTGTCACCACGCGGTATAAAAATTTAAACATTGAAAATGCGTTCTTATTCTGTGGAAGTGCATTAATTTTTAACTCTCATTGATCCCATTAATATTTTAGGAAGATCTTAAATAACAAAGAAAACATTTTAAAATAATATTTCAACAAGATATTGAATGAGTAGTCCTCTTACAAACCTATGCAAGACTTTATACTTGACAAATTTGATCTAGTTCTGAATTACAATACATATATATATATATATATATATATATATATATATATATATATATATATATATATATATATATATATATATATATATAAGTAAAATTTTATTTCGATATGCCACCATGTGGTATTAAAATTTAAGCATTGAAATTACTGTCTTACTCTGTAAAAATGTATTAATTTTTAACTCTCATCCCATTAAAAATTTAATTATATGATTAACTTAAAAAGAAATAAATCTCTATTTTCGTTCTCTATTTTGCTTTTAAATTATACAAATTTAAGGAAATGTTATAGGTTTTACTTTATTTACTATTGCATCTTATGGAAAACTTTTGCTTTTTAATCATAGTAACATTCTTTAATAAAAAAGTGAATTTAAAATCATCAGTAACAGTTGTGCTGAGTGAATAAATTAATAAGATTTGTGAATTTTCTGAATTTTATTTAATCAAAAATATTTATATTAGAAGTGGTTTGAATTTTCATTCTGAATAACTACATCAGCAATTTCCTATAACTCAGGATATATACACAGTAAGATAACGCTTAACACTGTTTCGTTTAGCGCTGTTTCGGTTTAGCGCTCTTTTATTTCAATCCAGGGATTCATGAAAAATATACCAAAAATTTAAAATTTAACATGTTTTTTCCTTTTAAAAGTATTTGAAGAGTACAAACATAGTACCATATTTCATTCTATTACGGTAAGCGTTTGTCATTGATAAATTGTTTAAAGAATTTTGCTGATAGGTATAAAGTATTCTTATTTTTTTCATGGACTTTATACTTAATACGATTAAAATATTAAACTAGTTTAATATTTTGGTGATATTCAATCTTTCAGTCAAAAGTTCATCTCTATTTAGCAAAATTATTCTGAGAAAAGATATTGCAGGAGACTTCAATTAGCATTTTACTATATGAAATTGTTTTATTTTACAATTAATATAAGATGAACAAATTAGTATGCTGACTTTTATTTTAACTATTTTGTTTTAACTTCCTGAGTGAACATTTATAAAATAACATAAAATGAGGCTAAGAGCAATTTCATTATAAATACATTTCTGTGAAATGTAGGAATTCTGCTTTATTTTTAGAATATCCGTAAAAATATGGAATTTTTTCTATATGAGATATTATTCTTTCAACATGACGTATTTTTCGCTTAAAATATTAACCACGTAGAAGGAGCACTTATATAGTTTAACGTTATTTGGACATTATTTTGAATAGGAATTCTGCTATACATATGTAGTATAGGTGATACATGAAAATAATGAATTTATTTTATACCTCCTTATAGGATGTAATAAGTTCAACATGCTGTAATTTCTGCCTAAAATATTATGTGTATGTAAAATCATTACTTATAAAGTTTAAAGTTTAGAGAAAAATATTTTATTTAATACTTATATTTTATGTATCAATTTTTAAAGAAATTTTTAAACTCCTAGTACAAAATTAATATTAACTAACTAGCATATAGCCCGTCATATGACGGGATCAGTAAAATTTTTAATTTTCGAGAATTGTAAAGGTACCCTATGAGGCAGGTAAATAAAATGGTTTGTTTTTTGGCTGAGAATTATCGTTCTACAAAAATAATCGATTAAAATTATCACATATGTAGTTAATCTATTATTAACTACAGCCAAATATAAAAGAACATTATTTAGGTAATATCTAATTTTTAGTGATAAAACGTATGAGAATAACACAGAAGATATTTAAATAATCTAAAATAAATGATTAAATGAGATAGTTAAAGGAATGAGGTCATAATGCTAGAAAAAATTGTTATTTTTACCTATTTATTATGTGATAAATTGATAAATTTAATAGCCTGCTCCTAAAATAGGGCTTCATATAATGGTATTAAACGCTCAAAAAGGGGAAATAGATGAATTTCGAACGTTTTAAATATGACACTATTTTTCGCTGTGATACGATGCGTATTCATACCAATTTATTTTAGAACCTGATCTATAGTTTAGGAAAAAAAAGTTGAATAAATAATAAACATTTATTTTGAAAATAATAAAACCACTTTAGGAATAAGAATTTAAAACAAAAAGCAGAAAATATTAAATTAATTAGACATTTAGAAAAAATTGGGTGGGTCGGGGACAGAACCGTCAACCCTGATCAAAAGGGCAGCCCCTACACCGAAAGTGCTAGGTCTACAGTCGATGAAAGAACTAATTAGAATATATGAGGTTCAAGTAAACACAGTCCAGTTTAAATATTACTCTCCACCCTCGCCGATTCCTCTTATTCTATACTAAATTCATATCAAGAATGAATTTAGTATAGAATAAGAGGGAGAATAAGACCTGAAATAATAGCATTAAACGCTCAAAAAAGTGGATGGGGTGGATTTCGAACTCGCTTTGAATTTCGCTAACCCTAACTCATAAAAAATCCAATATGGATGTCTGTATCTATTCCAGGTACAACCGGTTCATAAATTCGTGGACAGACAACTTAGGCTATTATTATATAGGGGATGTAGTGGGGCATACAATCCATTATAAAGATATTTCATTAGTTTAAAATTAACTTATAGTTTGGATGCAAGTAATACCATTTTTATAAAACCTCTACTTAATATTCCCCTTCTAAGAAGACATACTTTCCAAGATTAGTATTATTATTCCTCCATGTGGAAACTTTTAGTATTGGCATTCATATAAAATGCTTTAAATTTTTATTTTCAGCAATACTTATATTTTACTGAGCACACATTAAAGTAAAAATAAATCGATATGGGACTAGTGGCAATTGTGTTTTGATATCATTTATATATTGCAAAATCTAGGGATTTCATTTTTATAATTTAGTTGGTGTAAGCGTACAAACTACTTTTATTTTTACTTGGTGATCTTATTTCATTCATTACGTTGAAAGTCTTGTCCAAACAGTTAATTATTTTGGTTATTAAAGTGATTTTAATGTAGTGAATTATTTAATAAATACTTTTAAATGGTAATAATAAGTGAAGATTGAAGATTACAATAACGGTTAATATTCATGGTTGTCTAAAAATCCTTTATGATACTTTAAAAAAATAATTTGATTTTTGAAGAAATTTAATAGAAATTTAAAGAAAATCAATTTCAAAACATCATTCACTAGAAAAGATAATGCACACGATTTTAACTATTTCTCTCTCATTCTGAAACTTTTGGTATTTTTATTCGTAGTAAATAAACTCCAAACTCTTTCTTTTCGTAATGTTTGTGTTTTATTGAAATGTAATTTAAAATAAACGTAAAAGCAGATTTGTTGTAACAGCATTTTGATACAATTCTCTGTATAGAATAGAGCTTTCATTTCAATAGAAGATACAAGAAATACACTTATAAAATTACTTATATCTATCTCCGAATGATGTAATTTATTTTTCATGAATAAAATATTTATTTCTCCAAATTCATTACTTTTATAGCTTAAACTATTTTGCCTGATATTAGCGTTCATGTTGTTAATTATTTAGCAGAAATTTTCAAAAAGGCAATATAAATGAGAAGATAATGAAACAAGATTCTTGATTCTTCATAAAACCTTATAAATTGTGAAAAAAGTAACTTATTTAGGTGTAAATTATTAATTTGCTATGAGAAATCAATGTAATGATATCATAATCAGACAAGATAATGTCAGTGATTTTCATTAAATCTCCAACAATTAGAAATTTTTAGTGTATTTTTTTCATATAAGACGATTACATGAGAACAAAATATAATTTTCTCTTAATTATTTTTTGTCGATGACCGATTGGTTAGGGTGCTGGCCTTCGGTACCGGAGTTCGTGGGTTCGAATCCCACAGTGGCATGTATGTTCGTAGCCGTTCGGAATCGGCTTTAAGCTGTAGGTCCCGGTCTCATTAGCCCTCGTGTTGCAAAAAGTAGACCGTAGCACTCCAAACCAACCAACTAATTATTGTTTGTATTTTTTTTATCAAAAACTAAACTAAACTAAATAAATAAATGAAAAACAAAAATAAATCTAAAATAAAAAAGGTAAAAACATGTTGTGTCAATATGCTGTGCAAATTAAGAACTTTAAATAAACTTTTAGATAAAGTTTCTTATACCTATCTGTATAAGTATCTAATTTATTCATCATATTTTTTTCCTGTATAAAATATAAACTGTGTTAAAATTATTTTATAGTTTAAATACTTATGCAAACGTTTTTTGTTTAATAGTGCATTTTAAAAAAGGGAATTATTTAGTTAAAAATACATTGTAGAACCGAAAGATTGAATAATGCAATAAGACTCCTGATCATCCAAAAACTATTTTCTGGAAGAATTTCCAGAAAATGAATGACATTAATGAATTCTTGATTCTTCATAAAACCTTATAAATTGTGTAAAAAGTAACTTATTTAGGTGTAAATTATTAATTTGCTATGAGAAATCAATGTAATGATATCATAATCAGACAAGATAATGTCAGTGATTTTCATTAGCTCTCCAACAATTAGAATTTTTTTTCATATAAGATGATTACATGAACACAAAATATATTTTTCTTTTAATTATTGTTTGTATTTTTTATCAAAAACTAAACTAAACTAAATAAATAAATGAAAAATAAAAATAAAACTAAAATAGAAAGGTAAAAACATGTTGTGTCAATATGCTATGCAAATTAAGAACTTTAAAGAAACTTTTAGAAAAAGTTTCTTCTACCTATCTGTATAAGTATCTAATTTATTCATCATATTTTATTTCCTGTATAAAATATAAACTGTGTTAAAACTATTTTTATAGTTTAAATACTTATGCAAACGTTTTTTGATTAATAGTGCAGTTTTAAGTAGGGAATTATTTAGTTAAAAATACATTGTAGAACCGAAAGATTGAATAATGCAATAAGACTCCTGATCATCCAAAAAACTATTTTCTGGAAGAATTTCAGCTATAATAGATATATATTTAAGAACCTTTGGAGAGGTCATCAATAATGTCATTTCAGTTCCAGCTTCACTTAAAAGGATTACAAGAGCAGAACCGGGATTACATGTCTAGTTTCCCAAACTCTACAGTCTAGAAGATAGATGATTCTGGAATCTCACACAAACGGTTTTTTTTCTATACATAAGGAATAAAATATGATTTAGTGCAATGTAAATTTGATTTCACGATACATGAAAATAACAAGATTAAATGAATCTACTAGACAGTTGTAAATGGTTTGTATGATTAATCGTCATAGTATACGAAGCGTTATCATAAATGAGCTTAATTTTTACTTGATTAAGAGTATTTTTTTCATAAGCTAGTGTAAAACCTTATTGTGGTCAGAAATTGGATTTCCACCTTCTCCTTTACACATAGTTGGACAACATTTAAGAAAAATGTTAATTATTTAAATATATCTTGGGTTTATCATACATTTTAAATATAATATCCAAACATGTGAAAGTATTTAGAAATTATAAATTGAATATATCAAGAAACGGAGTACACACTCCCAAATACACACACACTAATGAGATATGATGACAATTAATACAAACTGGATTCTTGATCAGCACGAGTAGATTATATATATATATATATATATATATATATATATATATATATATATATATATATATATATATATATATATATATATATATATATATATATATATATATATATATATATATATATATATATATATATATATATATATATATATATATATATATATATATGTGTGTGTGTGTGTGTGTGTGTGTGTGTGTGTGTGTTGTAAGGTATTTACATTACATACACCAGTGTTCGTTCTTCAAAGGGGAAACACAATAAAATATACTCTATAGCAGTGTTTCTCAACCTTTTAGTATTCACGGCCCAATTTTCAAACATAATTTTCATCGCGCCCCCCTCCCCACCGCGTACAATAAAATGTATACAATAATAATGTATTTTGAGCATTATGGCGCTAAACCTGCACTGCAACCTTAATTTTAAACTTTGCAAATTACCAAGAATACGGAAATTTATTGACATTTTGCAACACTGATACTCAGCATTGAAAAAACAATAATCCTATGCCTTTTTATTGCTCTTGCGTCCCGCCATGTCGGGCATTCTCACGGTTTCGCGAGAAGTTTCGATTTGTCTGGAATTTGTCTGGTCAGCTTAAAAGTTAAGTTAGGAGCGTGCGCAGATGTCAACAAATGTTTTCTCATAGGGAGAAGGAGAAAGTTCTATGACGCCAATTTCAATTCCAGACAATCTCATTCGAGTCGATCCTTCTTATCGCTATTGAATCTATTCTTAATGTGTATATTATATATATTTTCGTGTAATTGCAATTCACAGTATTAAATATTCACGGCAGCAGACTTATGCAGAATCATGGATAAATTTTTAAGCGGGCGGATGCGAGCATTAGACGATAGACAAGCATCAACAAGTACACAGACGAGCGTGGTTCCGAAAATAAAATCAAGAAAATATTCTCAAGAATACTTAAATTTTGGGTTCACTAGTACTGAAGTAAATGAAGAAGAAAGGCCCCTGTGTATCATTTGCTCAAAAATGTTGGCGGCAGACAGCATGAAACCTAATAAACTTAAACGACATTTGGAAACGCTTCATAGTGAGTACGTAAACAAACCCAGAGAATTCTTCGAATTAAAATTAAAATCATATGAAAAGCAAAAATCATTGTTTAAAAAAACTTTGTCTGTGAATGAAAAAGCTTTAATTGCCTCTTACAAACTTTCATATAAAATAGCCAGATGTAAAAAGCCTCACACCATTGGTGAAGAGCTTATTTTGCCAGCCGCAATTGAGATTGTAGAAATTATGTTTGGAGATAATTTTGCAAAACAATTGCAGTCTATACCTGTTTCAAATGATACTGTTGCCCGTCGAATTGCTGATATAGCTGAAGATGTAGAGTGTCAGCTTTTGTCGAAGTTGCGTGACAAATTGTTTTCAATACAACTCGATGAGGCAACAGATAGTAATAAAGATCATTTCATTGCCTATGTTAGATTTTGTGATGATTTGTCAGTAGTAGAAGAATTACTTTTCTGCAAACCAATAGAACTCAAAGCAACAGCACTCGCATTATTTGCTATCTTAAATGATTTTATGAACGAGGCAAACATAGAATGGAAAAATTGCGTCGGAATATGCACCGATGGTGCTCGTTCTATGTCCGGAAGATTCCAAAGTATTCAAGCACTTGTGAAACAAAAATCGCCACAGTGCGTCTGGACACATTGCATGATCCACAGAGAAGCTTTGGCTTCCAAAGAAATGAGTCCTGGTTTGAATATTGTGTTAACTACGGTTGTAACCGTAGTAAATTATATAAAAATGAGACCCCTGAAATCAAGAATCTTTTCCGCACTTTGTAAAGACATGGGTGCAGTACATTCAGCGTTACTATTTTATTGCGAGGTAAGATGGTTATCACGAGGGAAATTTTTGCAACGTGTTTATGAATTAAAAGAAGAAATCGCCGTTTTCCTAGAAGAGGAAAACAGACCGGAAGCTGAGAATTTTCGCGATAGTTTATTTGTGATGAAATTGAGCTACATGGTCGACATATTCGAGAAATTAAATAACTTGAATCTTCATCTGCAAGGAGCAAATACACATATATTGGATACGAGTGATAAAGTTAATGCTTTTTGTAGGAAATTGGAATTGTGGAGCAGAAATTTAAAGCAAGAAAACTTAACAATGTTTGCAAATTGGAATGATTGTATTAAAACTTACAAGGCTTCATAGACTTCACGGCAAGCGGCGAAACCAAAAGACAATTTAGTAATAAATCACTCTTTGAATTTTGGGCAGGAGTGGATGATGAGTTTTCTGCACTAAAAACAAGGGCATTTCGCATTCTACTACCATTTTCAACATCTTACCTTTGTGAAACTGGATTTTCTGCGGTGGCTTCTTTGAAGACAAAATATAGATCTCAGCTAAATATAGAAAAAGAACTGAGAGTGTCTATTTCTAATATTAAACCCTCCTTCGAAAAACTTTGCTCTGAAAGACAGGCCCAAGGAAGTCACTAATAATTATTAAATTTGTTTTTAATTTAGTAAGTTGTTTTAATTTAACAAGTTAATTATTAAATATGTCGAAATGTATTTTGTTTTGTATGTGTGTGTGTGTTCTTTCCTTTCAGTCACTTAATCAATTTTTTTAAATAACATTTTCTCTTGGATATGCTCGCGCCCCCCATTAGTGTGCTCGCGCCCCCCTAGGGGGGCGCGCCCCACAGGTTGAGAATCACTGCTCTATAGAATTAAAAGTAAATGCCTTATATTTAAACTAAAACATTTATCATATACATTATATACAGATTAATATATGACTTGATTTATATATGACATGGCATTCATTATTTAGTTTTGAATTTCATGAATATTTTTAAAATGGTATTCCTTTATCAAAATGGTATGAGACCCAGGTAACAACCATAAATATTAAGTCTATAGCCATTAAAAGGGAAGCATGATGAGGCTCTAAGCAGTGAACTTCGGTGCTGGCGAAAATGTCGTCAATTTGCTGAACGTCATGGCTGCCATAATTGTCGTCACATTTTTGGATGCCAGATTGGGCAAATATTGTTATTATTATCTGCCTTTCTAACGGTCTCTCTATGTATCCAGCAACACTTACCAATGGACACCTGCTTGCTCAAGGAATGTGGATGCACCCTCCCCAGTGGCTCCCGATCTCGACTCTTTTTTCAATTTGTTTCAACTACTTTTTCAAATTTACACCTCGGTTCAACGCCCCTTTTTCTCTTTTCTAATCACTTGTTGGTGAAAATTTTCCCAAATCTGCATAACCTTATTAAAATGCCCCTTTGGTGTAAATGGACATTATTGCCTATCCCCTGTCCCCATATCTCAGGACTGTATGTGTGCCTGGGATTGATAGTTACAATGGTGTCACTACATCAGCTATAACTTCTCCGCAGGGGTACCCCATTAAAACTCGAATTCCACAGCTGCGTCTATATACTTTATAGAAGTTTAGCCCACAGCTGCGTGTGCACGTGCTGTTCATCGTGTGTAAGTATATCAGTACAATAGTTGTATATATATATATATATATATGTATATGTATATACATACATGTATATATATATATATATATATATATATATATATATATATATATATATATATATATATATATATAGATAGAGAGATAGATAGATAGATAAATATATACATACAATCAAATATACCTATATATATGTATCGATAGATAGATATATATATATACATATAAACAAATATACCTATATATATATATATATATATATATATATATATATATATATATATATATGCATTTACACATATATTATATATATACATGCTATCTAAATTATGTTGATATGAGATATAAAATACATATAATCATATAAAAATCTATGAAGCCTAAGAACTGAGAGGATGCTTTTAATACCTCTTTAAAAGCATCCTCTCTACCATTGTAATTCTTTAAAATCTATTTTCAAAGGACTATTTTCGACTTAAAATTCTTGCAACCAATTTTCCAAAGCATTTTACGGAATAGAGGCAAATTTTCTGTCCACTCACAGAATAACTCAGATGTCTCCGGCAGTTAGCTCAGTTCTCCTAATCTAACAGATACATTAGCTAAGTTTCAATTTTTGGAGGAAATATTTCGTCTTTGTCTTGCTATGGTGACCACTTTTATTCCTGTTTTGCGTACATCTTCTAGTCTGCTACTGACTAGGGAAGATGTTCTTTTCTAGCAGCTCTGAAATAAAATTTCAATTAGACTTGGACTTGTGTGCGCTATCTTCAATGTGGCCCGAAACCATCTTACTTTATTACTGCTAGCCGATAAGGCTTCTCATTGTCCAGCAAACATGCGCAAGTAAAAGCAATTTTGTTATCTAATTTTAATTGTAACCCACTGTTATTATTTTGCTAGATTTTACACACACACACACGGATTGCCACAGACATATTCCGTATAATATATATATATATATATATATATATATATATATATATATATATATATATATATATATATATATATATATATATATATATATATATATACCATATATTGTAGAAATGGGTTTCATCTTCGATAATGAACTAAAATATTTGGTATATATATATATATATATATATATATATATATATATATATATATATATATATATATATTATATATAATTTATATATATCTTATGTGGATAAAGTGAACCAAAACTGTGCTATAATTTGCAAAAAAGTTTTATTGTACTTATATTCAGGGTTTATATGAAAACAAAGACATTTATCGTCTTGTTAATTATTCACAAATTCATCTAAATAACAGAATCATAGCTCTCTATAAAATTGTGGTTCTTAAAATCAAGCTCATTAAGTTTTCTTATTTAGTTATAATTCCTAAGTTATCCATTTCCCTGGTTATTTTTTGTCTGTCTTTGAGATACTATATTTTTTTCAATTTTTTCTGATTTTATAGTTATATATATATATATAATATATATATATATATATATATATATATATATATATATATATATATATATATATATATATATATATATATATATGTATGTATATATATATATATATATCCTCAATAGCAAAACTTACATGACCACCCCTACATTTTGCAATGTACACGCCTGGATGACTTAGAAGGCACGTGATCAGGTGGAATTGGTATTTAACGGATGCTGGACAGTCTGATGAATCATTCTTTTACTTATTTCTGTGTGTAATAGGAAAGACTTGGCTGTAAGCGATTTTAACAAAGGTCAGATTATAATGGCTCAAAGCTCGGAACAAGTAATTCCTAAACTGCACGACTCGTGGGTTGTTTGAGATTTACAGTTGTTCATACTTATGCAAAGTGGATGAATGACAATGAAACCAGCAGTAGACAACATGATGTTGGACGTCCACACGTTATCAAAGAAAAAGGTCGCAGATTGTCTCTCACGGTGAAGTAAAACCGGAGACAGACAGCGGCTCAGCTGACAAACCAATACAATGCAGGGGCAAGTAGAATAGTATTGGAGCACACTGTTCAGCGGTCATTGTTGGATATGGGGCTACTCAACAAATGTCCCACTCTTGTGAATTTGTTGACCAAGCGTCATAGCCAACTGCGCCTACGCTGGGACAGGAAACATCGCGACTGATCCATGGATCACTGGGAGAGAGTTTTCTGGTCAGATAAAACACAGTTTGTCATTCATCACGTCGATGGCCGTGTCAGGATACGCCGTATTCCAGGTGAACTGTTGCTCCCTCAATGTACAGTTGGTCATACACAAAATGGAGGTAGCGATATTATGCTTTGACTGACTTTTTCTTTTGCGTCTCTGGGACCAGTGGTTGGAGTAAACCATAAATGCTACAGGATATCTGAACATTACTGCGGACCAGTTGCACCCTTACATAGCCTCTGTTTTTCCAGCTGGAAATGGATTATTCCAACAGGAAAACGCCCCGTGTCACAAGTATAAATTCTTTTGGAGTGGTTTCAGGATCATGATGCTGAATTGAAGTTAATATCTTGGCCACCTAACTACCTGATCTCAATCCGATAGAACACATTTGGTATGTCATGGGACAGAAGTTTAGAGTTCAAAGACTACGAATTCTCAGTATCTCGGATTTGCGAAACCGTTGCTTAAATATCTGGTAATTTCTCTCTCCGGCCATCCACGGCATAGATTGGTGGCATCCATGCCAAGGAGGGTTGAAGCTGTGTTGTGCGTCAAAGGTGGGCCAACTCGTTATTGATAGGAAATCATAGCGTTTTGTCTCTTGAGCGTATATATACATTATATATATATATATATATATATATATATATATATATATATATATATATATATATATATATATATATATATAGATATATATATATATATATATATATATATATATATATATATATATATATATATATATATATATATATATATATATATATATATATATTAAATGATAAACTTATCGAACAAAAATTTATTCCATAACTTAATTTAATATGCAATAAATCAATTGGATAAATAAAAACTATGAAACTGAATTCAACATGAAATAAATGTATACCAAATGGAACTCGGTAAAAACAAATAATTCAAATATACTCAAATAAAATTGTTTTATCTAAAAATACTTTTCAAATGTTATTGCATGAGTTACGCTACTTTAAAAATTTCAATTACTCACGTAATTTAAAGAAAAATAAATAAAGCAATGCGAAATATAATCATTAAGTTTTATTTAGAATTAATGAAATAATAATAATAAT
>CM063505.1:94457855-94462855 GCA_032207245.1 Pardosa pseudoannulata | reverse complement strand
GTAAAAGAAACAAATATCTTTCAGACTTTTTGTGGTGGTCCTTCTAGATATTTTCTTTAGAGATATAAAGATTACGTCTATTTTGTATACAATGTAAAGTGATTAATTTTGTTGTAAAAATAAAATTTAGATAACCATTAAAATTATCCCCTTTCTTATAAAGTATGAATTTCAATATAATTTCAGGGTTTTGAAGTAATTTATAAACAAATTTGTGAAATATCAAATCTATATAGACCTCATCAATTACATGAGAATAATATTCATCTACAATTCGAAGAAAACACGAACTATTAGATTAAGTTTTGAGTTTAAGTAGTTATTTATATATATATATATATATATATATATATAATATATATATATATATATATATATATTTATTTATATTATATAGTATATATAATATATATATATATATAATTTATATATATATATATATATATATATATATATTTATTTATTTATATTTATAATATGTATATATAATATATATATATATATATACATATATATATATATATAATATATATATATATATCATATATATAAGAATATTTAATTAATTTAAGATTTTAATTGTCAGTTTTAAATGAAATACTTAAAGTAATCGAAAGGTCTACTGCCAGTTGACTAGTAGAATAAAAATAAAGTGTGTGTGAACGCGTGGATCTCTTAATTAAATGAATCATTTGCTGTTACTATCAATTATACATGCATAAAGCTATTATGCATATATAATTCAAATATCTAAGTAAAAGTAAAGAAAATCTTTCTGAATTTGTGTGATGCTCAGTCTAGAGATTTTCTTTAGTTGCATAGATCACGTCTATTTAGCATACAATTTAATGTGATTAGTTTTGTTGTGAAAATAAAATTTAGGTAACCTTTAAAATGGTCTATTTTCTTATAACTTATGAATTTCAAAATAATCCCAGGGTATTGAAGTAAATTATAAACAAGTTTCTGAATTATCAAAGCTATATAGTCATCATCAATTACACGACAATAATATTATTCTACATTTCGAAGAAAATTCGAACTGATAGATTAAATTTTGAGTTTAAGTGGTTATTATTCCTTTGTAATACTAATCCTCTGCTAAATTAAAACTTGCTTAATTACAACCATTTGAAAAGACAACTTGATTAATGTTCAGATGGTAAATTTTCACAGTAATTACAGTTTTTGGTAGTAAACTGACTTATTATTCTATTATTATACGTACATATGTAAGTGATACTATCAAAAGTAATTTGGATCAGATTTGAAAATTTTCCCTTCATAATTATCTTTTAATTGCAGATTTTATGATTCTTTCAAACTATATTTCAGGTAAAAGATATTAATGTTCAACTATCGTACCATCTGCATCAGAATTATATGTTTTAAAGAAATTTTACTAGAAGTTAACTGTAACTTTAATCAAAACTTCCTAAAATATGTACAGTATACTTAAAAAAAATCCTCTCCAATGCCTCTATAGAATTACTTGTCTCATTTTTACTACGATGCACGTTAAGGTGAATCTGAACTGCTTACTCCAATTTCCCGAAGAATTTGATTTCTCGAATCTCTTATCATTCTAAATATTTGGATTCGGAAATATTCATGTGTCGAAATATGATAGAAAATTAGATTGTTACTAAATAAAAAAAAATTGAGGAATTTTTCAGTTTTTCCAATCTTTTAATGTTTTTTACAGATGTGATAAATATAATTACCCTTACTCTTTTTAAATGTCGATAGTAAGCAATATTACCTACTTTCTTTGGATTATTCACTTGTTAATATCTTCAGAACAGTAATAAATAAGTGATAATTGCGTTGGTCTCAACTTGGCTTTAAAAATCAACGTTAATTTCTAAAAAAAAATTTTTATCGAAACCTAGAAGTATTTTGACAAATTGTCAAGTAACTTCAGGATTGAACAAGGTTAGAATGAATATGTAAAAGAGATGATGTTGTTCTAATGACAAATTGTTTAACATATATAGAAACATATATACAAATTGTTTCAAAATCTTCCTTAAAAGGAAGATTTTGAAATTTGAAGGGATTTTCTTAAAGAGGTTTTGTTTTATGTTTGCATCATACTTTGCATCATATGACTTATTACAATATTACTTAATAAGAAAATTGCATTATCTATTTCTGAACTTTCATAAGAATAGCTGTGCACTGAGTTGAAAGCCCTCCATAATTTAACAGAGGAGGTTTTAAAATATTTTTTAAACACTTTCATACCTCCGAAAGCGTATGTGTAATTGTCACAGAAATAAAAAACGTAATATCAGCTGTATTATCATATGTTAGAACTGCAATCTTTCTCCAGTCTAAATATTAACAATGTTATCACAAACATTAATTTTTCTATGAGATTTTTTTTATACCATTCTCATTTTAGAAAATCATTTCCTGAAATATATTGTCTATTTTTTTCTATATTCTAGTTATTTGACAAAAGTACTGAAATAGAAAATATCCAATACTTTTTGACAGGATAGTGCTTATCTTTTTTAATACATAATTCTACTCTACTGTTTTTGAACGTAATGTTAAAGCGAACTGAAAGTCATTATTTTCTTCACTAGTTATTTCGAGAAAAAAATTGGAATTAAATAAATTAGAAATCTATGTAAATGTATCGGCAATATTCTAAATACATTCATCATACTTTGCATCATATGACTTATTACAATATTACTTAATAAGAAAATTGCATTATCTATTTCTGAACTTTCATAAGAATAACTGTGCATTGAGTTGAAAGCTCTCCATGATTTAACAGAGGAGGTTTTAAAATATTTTTTAAACAGACTTTCATACCTCCAAAAAGTGTATGTGTAATTCTCACAGAAATAAAAAACGTAATATCAGCTGTATTATCATATGTTAGAACTGCAATCTTTTTCCAGTCTAAATATTAACAATGTGATCACAAACATTAATTTTTCTATGAGATTTTTTATACCATTCTCATAATTTAGAAAATCATTCCGTGAAATATATTGTCTATTTCTTTCTATATATTAATGAAATTTCAAAATAAGTCGTTAAAAGGTTTTCTAGTTATTTGACAAAAGTACTGAAATGGAAAATATCCAATACTTTTTGACAGGATAGTGCTTATCTTTTTTAATACATAATTCTACTCTACTGTTTTTGAACGTAATGTTAAAGCGAACTGAAAGTCATTATTTTCTTCACTAGTTATTTCGAGAAAAAAATTGGAATTAAATAAATTAGAAATCTATGTAAATGTATCGGCATAATATTCTAAATACATTTAACCAAGTGATTTAATAAACTCAAATCGGAATTAAACAAATGTCGAAGTCATACTAGAAATGGTATCAAAACAACTGGAAAGTTAGAGAGGCATTGAAGTGACATTATTTTCTTCAAATATTCGATTTTGTTTATTAAAGAAGAATTTCGAAAAAGTGTCCAGAAAGCATATTTTAGTAGGTATTTTCAAGACTTTTTATATCGATGTTTTATCAAAATTTTTATTTTGTTTAGGATCTAAGTTAATGATACTTAATTTCTCTTACATGGGAGTTAACGGGATAAATTTTAGCACAATTATAAGTAGAAAAACCTTTATAAAATTTTTAACCTAATTTACATCTTTTAACATGAATATTGCTATTCAAATATATTACGTTTCTCATTGAAAAGGGAAAATGCAGATTCATTGTAGAGTAAAAGAACCATTTATTAAAATTTTGTAGGTTAATTTGCAAATGAATTGATAATCTAAAATATATGATAAACTAAATTGATTTTACGAAAAGTTAAATCGCAACATCCAGTTAGCAAAAGCGATTTTTTCTTTAAAAAAAAACTACTATGCGATTGATATAAATGGTATAATTATTAATTTTACGATTCTGCTTGTTTTAGTTATATGTTTTTTTAATTTTTGTGCTCCCTCTGCTTTCTGTATATTTCAGTCTTTATTTTTTATAGTACGAAAGAGAAAACCAATCAGGTATTAAATAAGTACTTCGGTTAATTAAACTTTTGTTTTTTTAAAGATTTAGGAATATAATGCATGAATGATACCGACATAATGATGTGTTGTCATGTGTAGTAATTTTTATAAATTTTTACTGCATGAATCCTTTTGTTTTGGAACTTTTTAGAATGATGAAATACAAAATTATACTACACATTTAAATCGATTATTCATTACGGGGAATAGTATATCAATTAATGTAGCAGCGTGTTTAGTTTTTCTTTTCGATAAAGCATAAATCGAAATTTGATTTATAGAACAGGTTAAGAATGTCTGTTTTATATTAATTTTGGTATTTATATAAGTGAAAGGAAATATGTGTAAGTGTATATTCCAGGGGCGGCCACACTTCTTGATAGCCCGAGCCAATTTTCAAAACTTGAAATTTTTCGGTAGCCGCAATTAGATAAATATTTAAAAAGTATGTAAAAAAGGAATTAAAAATATTTTAGGGAAATTATATTTAATGAATGTCATTGCAAAGTCCTTCGTCCTTTAATTTTTAAAGGATTTTTTTTAAATTGTCAATGATTTTTTTGCATTGGTGAGACTGTAATTTACAATATGTTTTATTATTTTCATAACATGAAGATATTTTAAATATTTTGTAACTAGATGTTCTCGGTGAATTATGCAGTTAATCGGTATGAATTGTGGAATTTGAGATTGGATTTGGAATTTTCTTTGAATGGACAATAAGACCGACATTACCTCAACATTACCGGAGCTCCATCAGTTTTAATATTTTCTTTTAAATATAATAACAAAAAAATGAAAAGAGAACTCGGGTACATTTATCGAGAGCCACAAATAATCTTTCAAAGAGCCGCAAGTTGATCTCGAGCAGCAGGTTGGCCATCCCTAGTATATTCTATTGACTCGAAACATTATCTCTTAATTTCTGGGAAAATTTCACTTTTTACATATGTTAAGGGTGTGTTTGTAGAGTGATCTACATGACATTTTGGATTTAGTA
>CM063505.1:94445355-94455355 GCA_032207245.1 Pardosa pseudoannulata | reverse complement strand
TAAATAAAATACATTTGATTCCTTTATGCCTCTTTCTCTGCCAAATAATAGACGTCTGGCTGAAAGCGTTGTCCACGGGCAGCTTACATTGATCGACTCCTATTTTCAGTTCTTTTTCAGAACCTTATATTAAAATATATGTGTATAAAGGAGGTAATTTTCATTAACAGTGAAATAAATAATTTTATTTTAGTTTTTATCATCTGATAAAAATGGCCTTAATATTTATTGTAGGTAATTTTTTTCTTGAGCTTCCTTTTATCATATTTCACTTCTTTTCCTATAACAAAAATTAAAGCTGTGTGTCATTAGTCTGAACAACATACTGTTGAAGTTATGATCATACACAGCTTAGAATGTTGGCCATCATCAAGTTACAATCAAAATTAATGAACTTAGCACTCATTTGTTTTATACATTAACATCAATTTCTCTATTATAAAACATATTATAAACCATGTACCCTGCGTATTAAATAATCTTTTAAAATAAATAACTACATAAAGTAGAGGTTAGCTTTAATATTAGTACCATTCATGGACTAACCAAAAGAGATACTATCCACAAATATCTAATGAACTGAGCAATTATAGCTTCAAACACTCTGCTGAAACGAAAAGGTACACAATTAATGTTACAACAATCATATTCTATCGTTTTGATGACGACATGCATTGTTGGTGAGTGAAAAGTGCTACGTTTGACGAAGGTTTTAAATATCGAAAAGAATCATATATAAATGTTGGTAATAAAATCCAATTGGAAAGATACTTTGTCTGTTGGTCTATAACTTTCTAGGATTGTAAAGTAAGAATTTGTTGAGTGGTTTTGATTCTTTTGAACAGAGCCAGATAGAAATGCTGGTGGGGCAGGAGTTTTTCTTACCAGTTTTATTCCTCTTAGGAGTCTTGCAAAGTCATTTTGGTGTATGTGGAAGCCAGATTCTTAATGCTCTCCTGAACAAACCAAACTCGCTAAAGTCCACTGGGATAGGCACCAGAATAGATTCTTTTAAATAAAATACATTTGATTCCTTTATGCCTCTTTCTCTGCCAAATAATAGACTTCTGGCTGAAAGCGTTGTCACACAAATACAATATTCCTTAGAATTTGTTGAGTGGTTTTGATTCTTTTGAACAGAGCCAGATAGAAATGCTGGTGGGGCAGGAGTTTTTCTTACCAGTTTTATTCCTCTTAGGAGTCTTGCAAAGTCATTTTGGTGTATGTGGAAGCCAGATTCTTAATGCTCTCCTGAACAAACCAAACTCGCTAAAGTCCACTGGGATAGGCACCAGAATAGATTCTTTTAAATAAAATACATTTGATTCCTTTATGCCTCTTTCTCTGCCAAATAATAGACTTCTGGCTGAAAGCGTTGTCCACGGGCAGCTTACATTGATCGACTTCTATTTTCAGTTCTTTTTCAGAACCTGGTATTAAAATATATGTGTATAAAGGAGGTAATTTTCATTAACAGTGAGATATATAATTTTATTTTAGTTTTTATTATCTGATAAAAAATGGTTTTAATATTAATTGTAGGTAATTTATTTCTTGAGCTTCCTTTTATCACATTTCACTGCTTTTGCTATAACAAAAATTAAAGTGGTGTGCCATTAGTCTGAACAACATATTGTTAAAGTTCTGATCATACACATCTTAGAATGTTGGCCATCAACAAGCTACAATCTAAATTAATGAATTTAGCACTCATTTGTTTTGTACATTAACATAAACTTCTCTATTACAAAACATATTATAAACCTTGTACCATGCATATTAAATAGTCCTTTAAATTAAATAACTACATAACGTAGATGTTAACTTTAATATTAGTACCATTCATGGACTAACCAAAAGAGATACTATCCATAAATATCTACTGGACTGAGCAATTATAGCTTCAAACACTCTGCTAAAACGAAAATTTAACAATTAATGTTACAACAATCACATTCTATCGTTTTGATGACGACATGCATTGTTGGTGAGTGAAACGTGTTACGTTTGACGAAGGTTTTAAATATTGAAAAGAATCATATATAAATGTTGGTAATAAAATCCAATTGGAAAGATACTTTGTCTGCTGGTCTATAACTTTCTAGGATTGTAAAGTAGCCATTTCATTTGTTTTATTCAGTTTGCTTCTTCAAAGATTTACAAGGTTTTATACTTCAAGTTTTTTTCGAGTTGTACCCTCATTTTCCTCTTTGACATAGCTTTATCAGTAATGCGTAGCTAGTTATTTGATCCCGATGGAGTGAATACATTATAGATTGGAATTATTTGAATGCGGAATTTGAATACTAGTTAGTTGGATTTGCAGGTCTACTTGGGACTTCACAATTACTTCAAACAATGGCCTAGCTTTCTTTAAAATAAAAGCACTTAAAAACTTTCCCTAATACTATGAAAGATACTTTACATGTGTCCCTTACTTGTGCGGAGATTATATTGTTTGGTTGGCAGCAGTTAGTCCTTGTATATAGCTAATTTTCTCGATCTGTGAAGTTGTTATGTTGGGCGGCTAGTTACGCAAATGCATATTACAGGATTGTACGGAGGTTTTTTTATAAGGAAGCTAATGACTCCTAAATCAATTCTGGCATCTTACTTTTTATTTTTGAAATTTCATTAAAACATACAGAATGGTACTTCAGACAATTTTTATAAACTCCGAGTGAACATTCGCTTCCTCCCCATTTTGTTAAGGGTCATTCAAAAATCATGTATAAGTTTAATAAAAAGAGCATTGTAAACACTGCATTCTATACATGAATATTCATGCTGTAAATACAGCTAAAAATTAATAAATAATAAACTATAGATTCTATATACCAACATATACCTACAATAACATCAAACGACACTTTTAAAATCATAAATTGAGAAAAATTAAACATTTTTAAACATAAATGATATTAAAATCATACGCATTTTAAATCTACAAATACAAATTGTAATAAAATTTTTCTCAGGTAATTCTAAAAAAAAATTAAAGAAAAGAGTTAAAAATTTAAATTAAAGCAAATTAAATGTTACAAAAACGTATTTATCAGAAAAAATAATTAATGTAGAATTATTATAACTAAAAGGATCTATTAAAATTTTAAAAAATTAATACAAACTGAAATTTGATAAATTAGGCTTTGAAAGTTAAACATACATTTCCTAAATAACAAACTTTAAAATATTGTAATATTTAAAACAAATCAATTAACAATCATTGAACTGTAAAAGCTATTGACTATTTGGGACTAATATTTCAAAAAAATTATAAATAAATATTTATTTGGAAATTATAAAAAAGTATTATTTCATATAACTGTTGTAAAATTTTAATTAAAAAAATTTTTAGCATTTATAAACTAAAAAAAAAACGTTGAAAATCAAAGAAATTAAATTATATTTCTCAACAAAATCATTGAAAGTATTGCAATTAAAAAATAAATACCATATAAATCAACGTATATATAAATTGTTGACATTCTTTTTAACTTACCATCTCATTAAAAATCTGTCTGCAGCGTTTTAAATCAGTAATTACCATCGTAGTTGAAATATATTACAACGGTAATTCAAGCGTGTAATAAAAACCATTAGCTGAAACAGTCTGATTATATACTTAAATTTTTGGAACTTTTTTCAAACTGTTATTTTTCTGCTTGACTTATCGAGCAGACAAAGAAGCCATTTAAACGTTTTTTACTTTAAGATTTTTACGATTATTTCAGTCTGTTGATGTATCGTAATTAGAATTTTATCAATAATTTTTATCACTAACATAAGTTTTTTTAATTGTTGTAATGCTAGGCGTTTGGTGGAAGTTTTCCCTTTTATCAAGTGCTAATAATGAAGAAAAAACGTTATTTTAATATTTTTATACATAGGTGAAATGAATATCATTATTAAAATAAATATATACCATTGCTTAAAATATTAATTTGATATGGAGGCTAAAAATTAATAACTTTGAAGGTGTAACAATGTCGGTAACACTGAAAACATTTGAGAGGTGCTAGAAAAGGAACTGATTGAGAAAATTGAAGGTAAAGTATTTATTTTATTGTAAAATGTAAAAGATTGTATTGTAATCAAGAAAAGTTTTAGCGTTCGTATTTGAACAAAAATACTCATCTTCACTATACCTGAATGAAATTTGACAAGATTGAATATTATGTCTTTATGTACATCATAAAAAATGTACATCATTAAAGCTGTAACAATATCGGTAACACTGAAATCATTTGAGAGGTGCTAGACAAGTAAATGATTGAGAAAGTTGAAGGAAAAGTATTTACTTTGCTATAAAATGTAAGAGAATGTATTGTAATCAAGAAAAGTTTTAGTGTTCATATTTGAACAAAAATACTCATCTTCAATATGCCTGAATGAATTTTGACAAGATTGAATATTATGTCTTTATGTACATCATAAAAAAAATGTACATCATTAAAGTTGTAACAATATCGGTAACACTGAAATCATTTGAGAGGTTCTAGAAAAGTAACTGATTGAGAAAATTGAAGGTAAAGTATTTATTTTATTGTAAAATGTAAAAGAATGTATTGTAATCAAGAAAAGATTTAGCGTTCGTATTTGAACAAAAATACTCATCTTCACTATACCTGAATGAAATTTGTGAAGACTGAATGTTATGTCTTTATGTGCATCATAAAACGTTCCAATTTTAAAAATTCAGATATTGGTTTAATTATTCCTAAACTGGTTTTTATAGTTACATTTTGACGGTTATGTGTATATACTTACATATGTATGAACATATATATGCAATTATATACATGTACTTCCTGCATAACCAAAAATGATTTTCCTAGAAACTATATGCTTAAACCTGCTATAACGTCTAGTAGTGAATATTTCCTTTTGATTGCAATTCGAATTCTATATAAAGGAAAATTTAAATTCTAAAGCATATGAACGGTGTGGAGCATTATTTGATAATCATTAACCAAAAAGGGTTAAGATATTAAATTTAAGACTTTTATAGCTTTAGCTGTGCCCATCATTTTAGATTGTAGTCTATATTATGCAATTTTTTATCATAACGTAAAGGGGGACAACGTCCGCAGCCACGATATTCAAGCCGCACGTGTACTCTAGGTAGAGCTAATTGAGATACAACCTCAGTTGTATACCTCCTTTAGGTATATACGGGTGTCACGAGCCCGGGGTTCACCTGAGTGATCTTTCCCTAGTGTCTTCTCTGGTAGACCAGAACTTGGCTCTGTAGCACTTAATCCTTACCGGAGTTGACTAAAGTAATCTCCTAACCATGACGGGCCTAGCGTAGGTGAGCTGTAGTTTTATAGCAACCGTGGTTGCTGTCGTGGTGACTGGTCTTCAGTTTCTTGCTGCAGTATGGACACATAGTCTGGGTCATCGTGAGAATTTACTTATCATAACGTAAAGTTACGTTGTATTACATTACTCAAAATCCATTACCCATAGAGGGTTGAAATTTCTATTTAGGAGAGTTTTAATGTTTAGTTTTGTACCTTCCCTTTTGGTTTGATTTAACTTTCTATTTAAGGAAAGAGATATGAAAAATTTGTTAAAAAGGTGCAAATGATTATACTAATATTTTAATAATAATTATTATTTTTTTAATCATTCAAAGTAAATTTAAGTTTACTAATCACAAAGCTATCAAGAAGTAAGTTCCACACTTTATTGGACTCCAGTTTAAGTTCTATTAGTTCGAAAGAGTTATAAATAAAATTCATATTATTGAAATGATGTAGATGACATTAATTAAATAAAAACTTTTAGTTTAAGTACTCTCCATAACCCTTTAAAGGTCACTCATATAAATACTTTGGGATTTAAGGAAATTAGTTCAATAATGGTATCTATGAACTTTATAAATATAAATGCATATTTTTTTTTACATTCTCGAGGGGGTAGTATGGAATTTGAGGGGTGTTTAAAGTGCAAAACCCTTGTACGGAGTGAAAATACTTTTATAAAGGTTTAATTATGCTGGGGAAACAATGATTATCATAAAACGGGTATAATAACGAAAAAACGAAACAATTTACAGCCGAACGATGCCCACATGATAGAGCACTGCTTTTAGGTACTGGAATTCGTGGGTTCAAATCCCACTGTAGGCATAGATGTTTGTAACCGTTCGGAATTGGCTTTAAGCTGTAGGTCTCGGTCTGATTAGCCCTCGTGTTGCAAAACAGTAGACCATAGCGCTCCAAACCAAACAAACAGTTTATAAGTGTTGTTTAGATAGATAATTTTTATTTGGTGTTATAAGTGGAAAAATCATATTACTGACTTTTCCAGGAAAAGTAAATTTAACCACGTATATTTCATGTGAAATATGGAGCTCTTGTATACTCTATGCTGCAAATAGGAAATGTTATAAATATAGAAGACCTAAAAAATCCATCGTATGTTTTTCAAATGCAGAGAAAGAATTTAACATGTGGTTTCGCTCTGAAACCACTGTCCGTTAAAGGGATAAAGGAGGAGGCATGAAAGAAATGGTATACATTACCATATATTGAAAATGTGAAACATCATTGAGTTATAGAGAATGACTAAAAGCATTATTACTTCTTATTAAAGACGGTGGATCCTGCATAAGTATTAAATATTTCTGTACATTTTGTTTCTACATTGTAAGAAAAAAATTTATTGTAAAATTATCTTTTGCAGTATTACAGCGTTCCAACTGTAAATAAATCCGTCTTATGCAGAGGATACACAGAGATTTTCAGTGACTGCATGCGTCCAATGCATAACGATACTGGAGTTAGAAACAACTGGGTCACTTGGTATTTGTTCAGAGAAACGACAAAAACAAATCCAGTCGTTTTGTTTCGAAAGTCAGGGTATAGTGGTGAGTTAAGCAAAAGATTAGTCGGTACATGATAGCGTCAGTGTTCATATTGTTTCAAATGTATGCCACATTTCATTTTAATCCGATAAATAAATTCCGCTGAACTATGAGCGATATTGTTTTCTGATTAGAGCACATTCCTGAACATTAACTGCGAGTTAGTTGAGCAGATTCTATGCAACTTTTGACAGTATTTAACATTTACAAATCATGTGAAACATGTATATATTCCTTGCAGCGCAACGAGTCGGATGTATTTCGTACTAAGATAATTTATTTAATAAATGCCAAGCGCATCATATGAATTATATGTAGTCCAAATTTAATATAATTCTGAACTATATAACACATTTTAGAAACCTCTGAAGTTAGAAACTTATTTATCACTAACTCTGTAATCTTCAGACAAGATTTAATGTAAAACTTCAATGGGATTTAAATAACAGAAATTATTCGAGGAAATGAAATGGGTTTTTTTTAATAATAGTACAAACGATTAATTAACACAATTAATCAACTATTTTGAAAAGTAACACATACTATGATTTATTTCCATAATGGAATAATTTGGATAAACTATTCATACTTAAGATTTTAAGAATTAGTTTTCGAAACTTACTGAAGTCATTTTATCAGACTGAAAATGATAAAGGAAAACTTATTCAATCGTTTGTTACGTAAGCTTTAAATTACAGCTTTGCCCAGATTAACATAATTAAGTACACTGTAGATTTACATTCTCCACATCCAATCAATCCACGACAGACGGATAGTTATATTTCTATATTAGAAAATATGAATCTTGAATGACTTTGAATAAATTCTTTGGCAACACTAGTTTTATATTATTCGTTTGAAATAAAATGGCGCCAGATTTTACATGTGTATGTCAGTGCAATGTCGAAGCAGTTATTCGTGTAGTCAGCTTTATTCGGAAAATAGTTTGAATTTTTCAAAAATAAATAAAATTAAAAAAACACATTCAGATATTGTGTGTCATTTAAAATTTGCTTCTGAACCCACCAGAAGACATTAATTATAGTAATACTTAATTCTGAGAATGTATTTAGGTCTTATGCTTGGTTGTTTTATCATGGCTGTCATCATTTTTCACTGTTCTATTCAGTCGAAAGAAATTCGTTTTAGTATATAAGAATGAATGAAATGTTATCTAAAGCCTAATTATAAATGACATGTCAGTAAAAATGAGATCTACTAGTAAGTCTTTAAATATGCTGTTTTTTGATGTAGAACTATAAACAAATCTTACTAAGAAATAAATCAAATGTTTTGCGGTTAACACTTGGCATGCTGGTATACTTCACCGCCAACTTACGCTTCAAGAGGGCTTTTTTTCGTGAATCTCTTGAAAGTTTAGTTATTCTGAATAATCGCAGTAAATCGAAAGCTACTTTGTTTTTATGAACTAAACTTTTATTATTTTACACTTTAATATATACTGTATGGTTATTTAACAACAAAAAAAAAACAATATTTTTACGAAATCACAAAAATAAACGATTTTTAAAATTAAAGTCCAATAATCTGTCAGCGCATATTTCTTCATCACTATCTTTGTCACACCTGCTCATTTTATCGATTTTGTATTCAACAATAAAAAATCAAGATTCAAATTGACAAAACACGACTTGTACGTTCTGGAGCTAGGCATTCGATTGAAGACAAAATAACGCAACAAAAGACCGAGTAACTCAACAATCATAACTTGTGGAAAGAAAAAATTCAAAGCGTTGCACCGCATAGTAAATAACACGCATATAATGCCACACATACATATAATTATACGTATTTAGTAGATTTTTGGTGGTTAGCGGGTATCCGCTACAAATCTACTAAATACGTAATTTACATGACCAGCGCTCCAATAACAGACTGCAAAAAACGTAAAAATACTCTGGTCGCACGAGTTAAAAAATAGAAATACTATTTGTCTTAAATGTATACCAACTTATTTCTATTTAAGTTTTATATTTTCAATCGAAGATTGCATTTCATGATATTTCACCCAAATCTGAACTAACACTGAACATAAGTGGTAGCCATATATTTAATGAATTGACAAATGTTCTGGTTAAAAGACATTTTATTGACTTATGTAAGACTGGATTAAGATTAGTTATGTGGTTTCACATTATTCACTGGTACATTTATTTGTCATTTGTTTAGATATCATATCATGATCGTTTGATATAAATGAAAATAAACACAAGCTTATTGCTGAGAATAAACATAGAAAGCTATCATTTTCATTTTTACAAATAATACATCAAGAGATAAAGGGTTCCAGTCCTTTATGGCAGAGAAGAGTTACGATCTGAAATAAAAGTTTTTTTTTACTTTTCCCATCATGAATTTAACAATTTATTCCATTAAATATCCTAATGACTTCCACAGAAATTTAACTATAAACCTATGGTAAGGTTATTCTTTAACTATTTCACTAATCGGAGATAGCCAAAGGATTTTTTAACCTTGAAGTATTAATATAATTTAAGTACAAAGCTCCATTTACCTTCTAAAAACTGTATTGGTTATCATTGATGGAATGGTTTTGTTTGGTCTGGAGCCCTATGGTTTACTTTCTTTTGCTACACAAGAGATAGTGAGACCGGGATCTAATGTTTTATTTCTAATCTCCTACAGAAAACCAGCTTCTTGTTCATTCAGCTATTACTTGTCTTCAATAAGTCATGAAAAATCTTACTGTAATAGACAGATACGAACACAATTTATTCATTTCAGGATTTTACTTTTAAGTGCGAACCAATTTCTTCTTTCTCACACCCCTCAAAATTACGAGGTAAACATTTGTGCTCTATTTCTCGTATAAGTGACATCTCTGGGCTGTGTTGTTTAAAAAAATTTCACAGAAAATTGCAGCAAACCATTGGACAATTACCTTCCGCCTGGTCCACGAGTAGGCCTCTAGTGCACTGCGTGTTGGAGTGGCTCACCCTTTTTCGAAAAGTACTTATTCCACACTCTTCTTGACAATTCGATGCTCCGCTGGAACATTTTTCGAATATTCGCTCAAGACGTCCTACTTTCGTACGAGAAAATTAAGGAAGATGCCTCTACTCGTGTTTTATGATAGAAGAAGAA
>CM063505.1:94425355-94437855 GCA_032207245.1 Pardosa pseudoannulata | reverse complement strand
ATATATATATATAATATATATATATAATATATATATATATATAAATATATATTATATATAATATATATATATATATATATATATATATATATATATATATATATATATATATATATATATATATATATATATATATATATATATATATATATATATATATATATTAATATATATATATATATATATATATAATATATATATATATATATATATATATATATATATATATATATATATATATATATATATATATATATATATATATATATATATATATATATATATATATATATATATATATATATATATATTGAACAAACTGTTTCTGCTTATGAATACGTTTAAAATAGAAAATGCAGCCGAGAATGTATTTAAAAGATGTCAGGTTTTACTAAATTTATCGAAAATTCATATTACTGCATATATAGTCAAATGTTTCTTGATTACCAAAAAGAAGGTTAAAAATAGCTGAGTATTATTTTATATATTCACAAAAATTAATAAATTTCGAAAATCTTGAAATTTATTGTAATAAGCATTTTATTCGGTGTTTTGTCAATAATTCCTTATTATAGTCCCATAAGAAATATAATGCTTAAAGTATTATACTTATAAAAAACTGTAATTTTTCATCATTTTTTGTAAGTTATTATTAAATATAAAATTAATATGAAATGCTCCTGTCGTTATAACTAAACAAGAATTATAACATTTATATATATATATCGTGTCATACTTTGTTTGAAAGAATTATTATTATTTTATTATTATGCATATTTGAGTTTACATTTTTATATGTCTTTTTGCAGCAATTGAATTATTATTCATATTAATTATTTAGTATATTTGTTTTATAAATTATGATAAAATATTGATTATTTCAAAAATATTAGCATTAAGTTTATGAAACCTAAAATAGCGGTGTTTTCTAGCTGGAATGAGCAATATATATTAAATAGATACATTTTATATTTAGTGTATTATTCTCTTGAAATAATTTCGGGGATTTTACATTATCTTTGAAGAAGATTAATAAAAACCGTTAGAGAAGAGATCAAAGAAAAAAAAACTTGCTTTGAAGAGTTATTGCATAAAAAAATGGACCTCCAGAGAATGAAATCATTTTTCGATAACGATTTTTAAATTAGAGTAACACCATGAAGTATGAAATCAATTAAATTTGCATTTTCAGGGCTTTTGCTACAATGCATAGAAAATGTTGCGATAGTTCTAGCAGTGCAGCGATAAATGAGGAAAACACGATATTTCAAAAGTTATAAATGGAAAATCATTTGTTTTAATTCCCCTTTTTTCAGCTCTCATATTTTTTTTTTGTTCTCGTGGAGACTTATTCGAAAGGTTTTATGGATGTTCTCTATATTTTATTGTCATTTTTGTCAGGTAAAATATTTGATGAGTAGACAGCAAATTTAATTTCACGTGCTCTTAAAAATGTTCTTCGAAGAGCTGCCATTCTTAGTACAATAATTATTTTGTCCATTTCCAGTCAATATTTTAATCCCTTCCAAAAAGTAAGATAGAACTAAGTAATTAAAAACGAATAAAAAGCTTCTGATTTCAAATGCTGCATTAAATGAGTTCTAAAATTAATTAAAACATCAGCAGAGTGAATTCCTTTTTAGAGCATATTTAATCTGTGTTATTTTAACTGAATAATACTTTAATACCATACGCAGGGTCTTAGGGTTATTAAATATATATTATCTCAGCTTCCAATGCTAATTAAAAATTCCAATAAATAATGTATCTTTTTAAAAATTTTTAAGTAGGTGACATATAAATTGTAATAGTTTTCTTCGAGAATGTGAGGAAATGATTAAATCGTAGATGAAAAGAATGTATACGTAACATATTTTCCTTCTTGAGCAAATTTTGTAAAACTTAATGAAGATTTAATTTAATTCAATATAGCAGTGTCATAAAACGCTATGCTGACCTCATTACTAAACATCTGTTAATCTCAATATCTTTCTCAGAAAAAGTGGCTGATTTTTGTCTTAATTAGTTAAAAAACATAAGCTTATTTATTTATCTATTTATTTACACATACACACATACGTATATATATATATATATATATATATATATATATATATATATATATAAATATATATATATATATATATATATATATAATATATATATATATAAATATATATATAATATATATATATATATATATATATAAATATATATATATATATATATATATATATATATATATATATATATATATATATATATATATATATATATATATATATATATATATATATATATATATATATATATATATATATATATATATATATATATATATATATATATATATATATATATATACATATATATATATATATATATATATATATATATATATATATATATATATATATATATATATATATATATATATATATATATATACATATATATACATATATATATATATATATATATATACATATATATATATATATATATATATATATATATATATATATATATATATATATATATATATATATATATATATATATATATATATATATATATATAAGTATATGTATAATATATATATATACATATGTGGGTCGATGTGTATACATGGCATATATATATATATATATATATACATATATATATATACATAATATATATATATCATATTATAGATATAATATATATAATATATTATATTTATATATATATATTATATAATATATATATATATATATATATATATATATAAAATATATAAAAAATATACTATATATATATATATGTGTGTGTGTGTGTGTGTGTGTTTCGTGTTGTGTGTGTTTATATAGTATCTCTATATATAAAAAATTGAAGATTTTTTTTAAAAATTTATAAATTAGTTATGAAATATCCTATCATCATAAAATATTACATCTTTTAGTTATATTAATAGTCAATTTGATTTTATATATGACAGAAAATTTTCTTTATAGTTTTACTCATAAAGAGTGTGTAAAAAAACTTAAAAGACAGTATATGTCGGAAATTCATAAAAAAACTATTCCCTGAAAAAAGTACCTGGTCGTATTTTTACTCAATTTTGTATTAAGATCACATACTTTAAAGTAACAAAGAAATTGCCAGAGAAGTTTTATAACTGTCTGTAGTACCATGAAATACCTAACCAGACAGGCCACCTATTTTATACTCAAATTTCGGAAATTTGGCAGGATAGGAAATTCAAACAAGTTTCAATGAGTAATCGTATTGTAAAAGGCCTACCAAAATTAAGTCTAAAGTTCATCAGGAAATCTTATACTTACAGCTTCGATAGTCCACTCTCAAACGTATCGCCCCAATGTAATGTTTTGAAATTTCGTCGTGGATAGAAACTGTTTAAAGATTTATGAAGACACATGTCTATCAGTATTGAAAAACGTGTGATCCCTAGATACTAATCTGAAGTAATATTTTCATCTCCAAGACAGATATTGTGAAACGTTCCCCAAAAGATAAATAACTTATGAATAAATAAGCGGAGAAATCAGCGTCTCGTGAAAATGCAACTTCATGGACTGTAACATCATATTTTTAAGTATTGTGTATATTTAGGTTATCCAGAAAGAGATAAACAATCGCTGTATTTCAATTTTCATTTTTTACTGAAAATATATTACTTTGCTTTTAAAAAGTATCTTAAGACATTAAGCACAATAACGAATGCAATTTGTAGAAATACAACTGTTATGTTGTCGTTAGACTGTTGACATAGACATTCTCAATATATTTGAGCCTTTTCAACGATTCCTATTTCCAGTGTAAAGCTCGGGTGCCTATACGACACTGTGTACAGCAGTGACGGAAAAGTGACTGAGCACTGACTGTAGTAAGATGTCTTAAAATACTCAGTTTATCTACGTGCCTGAGATATTTCTGCATCTCAGAACATACAAATTTATCTTAAATATATTGCTCCTAAAAATTTTAAATCAGCAGTTGCAGATCCTATAATTTTCAAAGTTTAATTGCTAATCATGGAAAGTAGCACAAAATGAAACTATGTTCCACGTTACACTGCAATGGAATTTGACATTCCTATACTCTGTAAAATAGGGTACATTGATAACTAAAGCACATAATTTTGAACACAATCATAAATAGTACAGCTATTGAGGATATGAAACGTAAATAAAAGTGATCTTAATTTATTAATTTTCGATATTAATTTATATAATAATTATTAATATTAATTTTCGAGACGGAAAAAAATTACATTTGCGTTATTTATTCATATCTCATTTTTTACTATATCAAAAATAAAATAAAATTAAAATTACTTTTTTTAATTATTTACCATAGTATTTAAGTATTTACGATTACTTAAGATAATACAAATGTGGGCTTATTTAAATGAAAATCACTATAAATCCAAATTAAATTCTCAAAGAATTTGCATTATTTAATTGCCCTATATAATTTTATTTCTACTATTGCTAAGTATTATAAATTGGATATAATGAATAAACCTCCAAATGCTAAATTGTTATATTGCATACTTAATTTTAAAAATAATTTGTTTGGAAATATTCCGTTTAAAAAAATTTCCTGCAGTACAGTTTTGCCGAAAGGCATAAAAATTAAACTAGTTTTAAATATAATATATCTTTTAGCCTTAAAATTTATAACTGTAACTTCTAATCATTTAGCTAGTACTACTTCAAGTATATGCTATAAAATTAATCATTTTCCTTATAAGAAAAATGACCTTGAATATATAATTACAGGTGATTTCAACTTAATCGAAGACAAAAGTCTCAGATATACCTTGTTATTAAATTCTAAATATAGTTTTGAAATTTTTAAATACATCTTAAGGATACATTAAGTGATAGTAATTACAATTTCATTTATCTTACTCCCATCAAAATTCGTGTACCTGTTGAATAATTTAATGAATGGAAACTACATATTAATCATACATACATTTTTAATACTTCTCTTGTTAAAACAAAAATTCTAATAATTTTGATATTTCAACTGTTTCAGCAATTAGACAATTACAGTCTAGTTAAGTTATCACACATGTGGATAAAGCGGCAAATAATTATGACTTTATTTGTAAAACGTTATATAAACGTGTAGTTTCTAGTTTATATGAGAATGAAACTGTATAGTAAACATGCTTTTAGTGAATTATAACTTAAAAAATGACTCATTTTAATGTATAAAAAGGCAGACAAAAATACTACTAAATTTAGATTCCTTTTTCTTATTTCTATTCCAAAATTTCACAACCTATTAAATTAAGACCATATACTGTTGTTTATGGATCTTACATCATTAAATCTAATATTGATTTACATACCTATCTTCGTTTTATCCTTATCAGGATTAAAATTTTTGAAATTACGAATTTTTACTTCGTATTCAAGACAAACCCAGCCGAACGATGGCCGACTGGTTAGGGTGCTGGCCTTCGGTACCAGAGTTTGTGGGTTCGAATCCCACAGTGACATGGATGTTCGTAGCCGTTCGGAATCGGCTTTAAGCTGTAGGTCCCGGTCTCATTAGCCCTCGTGTTGCAAAAAGTAGACCGTAGCACTCCAAATCAAACCAAACCAAGACAAACCCAACCTAACTGATTATAAGTCTTACGAAATTATTGATTTATTTAATAATATTGACTTGGCCGTGTTTAATATCATTATTGAGTACTTTGATAGCTACAACAATATGAAGTTTATATCACTCTCCATTTTTTGTAAACTTACTTAAAATAGTACTTTTTGAAAATTATGTTTGAGATGACATTGTTTCTACCTTTAAATATTAGGTGTTCCAATGGGAGGAAGTACTTCATTTATATGAGTTGATATATTTTGAATTTTTTATGAATCTAGATACCTATCTCCGTCTTATCCTTATCAGGATTAAAACTTTTTGAAACTACGAATTTTTACTTCATATTCAAGATAATCCCAACCTGACTGATTATAAGTCTTACGATACTGTTGATTTATTAATATTGACTTATTGGCCCTGTTTATTATCCTTATTTAGTACTTTCATAGATATAACATTATGAAGTTTATAACACGCTCCATTTTTGTAAATTTACTTACAATAGTACTTTTTAAAAATTATCTTTGAGATGACATTGTTTCTACCTTTAAATATTAGGTATCTCAATGGGAGAAGGTTCTTTATCTATACTAGCTGATATATTTTGAAATTTTTATGAATCTAGATATCATGTTTTAAACAAATATATTCTGTATCGGTATGTAGATGATCTCATTGTGTATGTGAAGAATAGTGAATTCTAGATTTCTAGCCTTGATTAATACCCACAGGCATTAGAGGTCTTACAAACTCATAAAGATAACAATGTTTTTTTACCTTTTTTGGTTGTGAATTAAAAAAAAATAATGGTGTATTTATAAGCGTTATGATAAAACTACATCCTACCCATTTATATTAAACAAAATATGTAAGTGGAGTACTTGTTGGCCCTGTTTAATATCATACTTGAGTATTTTGATAGATATAACATTATGGAGTTTACGTTTACATCACGTTCCAATTTTCGTAAATCTACTTACAATAGTACTTTTTGAAAATTACCTTTGAGATGACATTGTTTCTACCTTTAAATATATTAGGTATCTCAATGGGAGAAGGTGCTTCATCTATACTATTGATATATTTTGAAGTGTTTATGAGTCTAGATATCATGTTTTAAACAATATATTCTATATCGGTATGTAGATGTCCTCATTGTGTGTATGAAGAGTAGTGAATTAAAGTTTTTTAGCATTGAGTAATACCCACAGTCGTTAGAGTTCGTGCAAACTCATAAAGATAACAGTGGTTTTTTTACATTTTTTGGATGAAAATTTAAAAATAATTTATGATGTATTGATATATAAACGTTATAATAGAAACTACACCTTATCCATTGATATTAAATAAAATATGTAAGTGGAATACTTATTTGCATAAACACGTAAAAAAGAAAAGTAATCCAAAATTTTATTCTTCGCTGTAGTAGATTAAATAAAACACATAATGATTTTATTTTTTATGTTATAACTTATATTAACTTAACTATGTTATCGGGATATCCTAAAAGTTTTCTTTTCAAACAATTAAACTGCAGATTGGGATTAAAATTCCATGCCCTAATAGAATTATTTCATTCGTTGACTGGATAATTTAATCGAAACGTGACTCTATATGTTATTCTATATTACTTCTATGAGGTTATATTATTTTAGATTGGTAAATTACTACTTTTATTTTTACTTACTTATTTTAACTTAGTGCTATTAATTGTATTCTATCTTATCTAATTGTATGTACTTCTCCTATACATTTTAATCCTATTTTATTTTTCATAGTTATTATGATTTACTAACGTACGGGAATGTTCAGGACTGATAAAATACACATTTAACCGTGATTGGGAGTCATACTCCTCCAACACCTATTTAAGGTAAATGAGATCAGCTTTACTTATTTAATCTCCATTTAAGAATTATATTTTATATTGTTCTTATACAGTTGTTTCTTTTTGAATATACATACATACATATATATATATATATATATATATATATAATATATATATATATATATATATATATATATATGTGTGTGTGTGTGTGTGTGTGTGCCATGTTTAAAAATGGGAGTTAAGAATTAAGCGAGTTATCATATTTGGAACTCTTTAACTATAACGTTATAGAAGAAAGACACACTCTCGGGCGGATTTATACAGAGTAAAGAAGCAGCAGTGGAAGCAGACAAGAGAAATTTGTTTAGGTAAGCAACGCCAAAATGGCACTTCTGAGAGGGGACTTGGCCTGTTAACATTTCTCACACTTGTCGTCCCAAAATGCGACCAAATGATATCTAAATGGCGCAGCCATAGACAGAAGAATACAATAAAGAATATTTTATATGAGGACTAATATGTATCTTCCCTGCCTTGATCACTCGGTACATGTCATATATATATATATATATATATATATATATATATATATATATATATATATATATATATATATATATATATATATATATATATATATATATATATCTTAAGATATGTAAAACACACTCACATTCACATATAAATCTCAAGAAATAATCTTCGCAATAAAATACGTTCGTTTAGTTGAAGGTAAATAAATCTTAAAATGTCAATAAGTTGAAAAGTAGATATCAACTAAAATGTTTCATTAAAATCTCATTTGCAGTTTTTACGAATTAATAAATATTTTAAGGAAATATTTGACAAATTTCACGCTTAATTTAACGCATCTTTCTCAAACAATAAAAAATAATGCAATAACGTAAGTGTGTAATTAGTTCCTCTCTAAATAAAGAAAATGTGAAAATTGAAAATGCTCGTATAAAGATCTTTACCACATATATCTTTTTTTCTACATCTCGATCGATATCTCATTTTTCTCCTTTTAATACCAAGTTCTCAAAATTTGAATATTTTTAGGCTCAGTGAAGTAGATTTTTTTCCCTACCTCTAACACCAAATAACTCTATAATAGCAATTATTTTGTGCTCTCATGTATCATAATATTCTTTAAAACGCAAATTTAATGGGTTTCAAATATCACTATAATACTGAAAAAAGAGGCAAAACCGCAAAAAAATCCTTTGAAAAAAATAATACGAAATATGGAATGAAGAAGCCTGCATAATTTTATCCCCTTTTTTACAGACACTGCTTTCAAGGCTGACTGATTTTGCTTCGTGAATAGAAAGGAATTTAAATTTGGCTTATAAAGTCGATAGAAAATTAAGCTATTTTTTAAAGTGGGGAAATATGGCTGAGTATATTTTAAAACGAGTAGAACTGAGTGGGTTTTTAAGCATTTTTGTGAGAAATATTTTTATTATTAGTGGACATGAGCATTAAATGAGCATTAATGTCTTGTGAGCATTAATATTTTATTACCCTAATGAAACTAAATAATCGTTTAAACAATTTATATTTTTTTTAATTAAATCACTTGTGTATGAAAGCACATTTCGCATTTAAAACTTGTTGTCAATCAGGGTGCCACATATTCATGTTTTAATAGTCTGGTTAGTTTGGAGTCCTACGGTCAACTCAATTGCTGTACGAGGGATATTTAGACCGGGACCTATTGCTACAAGTCGATTTCAACAGCTAGAGAACAGCTATATCAATGGGTTTGGAACAAACTGTTACCAGAGTGCAATTCCCTACCAATCATTTGACGTACTTTAGTGGATTAGGATCATTTGTGAAAACTTTTATTAGCTTCATTAAATGGTTAAAATAGAAAACAAAATCAAGAAAGTTCAAGGAGTAAATGATAATATTTTAGATATTTCTAAACAAATTAATTTATTGCTTCATTGCAAAAAAACTCATAAGTGCAGTGGCCTGATCATATGCCTCAAATGTATTGTAGATTTTGATCGTTTACTTACATTCTTTTAATGTTATCCATAAGTCAGAAAACTATTTTTCATGTTCTTAATATTCGAAATAATCTAAAATCTTACTTCAAAGTTACATTTAATTTAAACTATTATTTTTTCATTGAATAAAATCTTATTGAGTAATGATAAATGGTTTCACATATTATAACACCCGTTATTTTAATTCCTATACTGAAACCATAAAACGAATATTTTTATATGTAAATATGACTGTTCTTTTTTAGTTTATTTAATTGCTTATTACACATTTATACTCGTTACTGAATAATGTATAGATTACTCAATACTGTACTTAATACTTTACGTTACTCAATACTGTATCGTTACTGTATAGATTAGATGATAAATGTAAATTCATACGTGTATTACAGTTACCCAGATATGTTTAATACTATTTGACTGCTAAGAATCCACCTTAGTATCAACTTCTTATAACAATGTAAGAATTATAAATTGAGAAGTATGATATTTTTAATATCACTTAAATTAGAGTTATTCTTAAATGATATATCATGGAATTTTCTTTAGATTCAAAACAAAAGAGTTTTTGTAACATTTTACAACTATTTTATTTATCCAACCTTGCACAGTATTTTTGTAATTTTATTTAAGTATTTTAGAAGAAATTTTAAAGACAACGATTAAGGTAGTGATTAATAAAGAATACTATTTTGACAGCAACCTGAGGAACATTATTTAATCCCTTTTTTGTTTCTTTGAAAGCCTCTTGATAAGTCACACGATCATTACTAGCAGCTTTAACAATCGATATAAAACCAATATTTTCATCTGTCATTGTTTTGTACCATCTGTGCAGCATTTCCACTCTAGACCTTTAGATTTAAAAAAGTTGATATATGTCTTCCGTTCTCCTGTGTTCTTCCCAAAGAAGTCGAAATAACACTTCTACAGGGATCATTTTTTATACATATTCCTGACATACACTGAGAGTTGAGCCACTTTTAAACTGGCTGTTCTTTTATCGTACAAAATTGTAAATTATGGATTAATATTAATCCTGGAAATATGTTATATGATTAAGTCTTTAGAAAATGTTTAAATATTATGAAGATAATGACTATTTATTATTATATTTGTGTCTGACGAGTTCTCATTATTCTTATTATTCGAGAAGTGTTATCCCAAAATATCTACTTTGGATTTAGCATTAAGTTGTTTAGCAATATGAGATGAATAGTTAAATAATTTATTTTTCAGTTGGAAGTATGTAATATTTTAAGATCATTTTCATAATTTATTTAATTTCATTTGTATTCAAAATACTACTTTGATTTAAACAAACAACTAGGATGTGTTTATTATCATTCAGAGAACTTTCATATATGTCATATATGTCATGAACCATCAATCATATCTCCAGTATGGTTATATGAGAGATATGATTGATTATATATTTTCAAAATATATTTAAAACCTTGGGTGACTTATTGAGAATGATATTCTAAAGCTGAATGTATGTAATAATACATATTCGCTACTGTTGAATCCATTAACATTCGTAAAAAATTATTGAATACTAGATTTGCTCTTTAAAACAATGTATACAGTTGTAGTAAATGTTGGATCACCGAAATGACATTGTCACAATAGTCGGTATGACAAATGTCATAATGGGTTGGCTGTAACTTATTATGCAACATAAAAATTAATTTAAAAGGTTATACATAGCTGCTTTGAAGTTTTAAATAGGTACAACACTTGTTAGACATGATGAATATCCTTGGTGAAGACACTTAGTGGTTGGCAATGGGACCAACTTTCAAAGGTAGCTTAGACCTTATTACTGAAATTTGTTGTCCATCTAGTTCTTTTTTGAGAGCAGCAAATACTTGGTAGTCCTACACATGGCGAGTCGTTGAAAGTTTTCACTGTGAAAAATTAAAAGAATGCCAGTTGGTAGAATTTAAAGAAGTCCATAATACGAATGCTATTGTTTAAATTTCTTCTACATACACGTATCTGTAGTAATACGATACGAAATACGTAAGCAGCACTACCATAAGGATAAACGGATTCTGATCTATCTTAACGCGACTCCAGGATTACATATATTTGTTCGACTCGTACACAAATGAATATTTTAAATTTCTATAAAGGATTATTAAAATAAGTTATACTATGCCTGAATCAAAGTATTTACACCTAAATCAAAATCACTTACATCTGGCTTTTAATACATAGTTAGAAAACAGTATATAGCATTAACATGTCATATAATCCTTTGTAAACAACTTTTCTGGGAAATTAATGTTGTGTTATTACATGGAACATCTTAGCCATACGTATGTACGCGTAGAATTAATTTTAGCACAGAAAGTACAATATCTAATTCAATGTAAAAAAACTTATTTGTATGTAAAATTAAAAAAAAAACAGATGGAATTATTACTACCAAAAACTCTTGAGTCATATCTATGCATAACATTTTATATAGTAGATGCACATGTCTACTTACTCGTAATAACAACATATGAATGCATGTAAATAAGGATATTTTTACACAAATTAACTATTTTTGATTGTTTCTAAAATAACATTTTGGTAGAAGGGACAAAAAAAAAAAGGAAAAAAAAAAAAAAAAAGGAAAAAAAAATCTAATAAATGGGGGAGAATCCGAGTTCCGGTTGCCGGCCGCCATGTTTTTGGCTCTAGTTTGTACAAGTGATCTCCAAATTATCGCTAAGTGATGTTTACAATTTGTGCTTCATTTTGTTTATACCCAATTTCAAAGAATATTTTGAACGAAAAAAGATTATAAATTTCGCTACTATGAATACAAATTTAAATAGATAGAAAATAAAAAAAAATAGAGCAAGGTTTTGCAGAAAACTAGGTTCTAGAATTTGGCTACATCGATGAAGCTTGGCGTACCCACTGAACTTTGTTTGGCGGGCCCCTTGAACTGGGATACGGCCAAAATTTCTGGTAATTCCATCCTAAAATTGCAACATTTGGAGAAATACCTCTATTTCTCATCT
>CM063505.1:94412855-94420355 GCA_032207245.1 Pardosa pseudoannulata | reverse complement strand
TACTAATTACATATATAGTTACTGACATTTTCATATCTTTCAAGCAGTGTCATAAATTCCAATTCATAAAACCGAATAAAATGAAATTTTAAATCATCAGTAAAAATTAATGATTTTGTATTGAATGAAGTCAACAGATACCTCAAGCACGTGGTTAAGGCGATATGGTGTACATGACAGCAAAACCTGACTCTAATAAAGTTTTGCTTGTTGCTATTGATGTGACAGCTTTGTATTATCACTTTAAGAAATCACCACCCTTATAATTTGTCAATTCTGACTACTTTTCTTGAACAGTATTGTTTTGTTGGTAAGTTATTGAAAGTAGACGTTTGAATTAACAATTAGCCATTTCGGTGAAATTTCAAAGCATAATGCCTTTATAATCTGTAAAATGAATCCCACATCAAAATGCCTTACATTATTTTTATTTAAAAAAAACATCTTCAATGTATTGATAATTTTGCAGTACTTTGACATTTGAAAAACAAGAAGTTTTTTTATACTTTGCTTATTTACATTAAGTTTTTAAAATTAATTAAATTAATGTTAAACTGGATAAGTAATATCAAATTAGCATATAGTACTGTGAAATTATTTACTTCTTGTTGTTGACGTATTCTATAGCTAATATGCATTTTTATTGTATGTTTAATTCTTGCCTTATTATTGTGCTTGCTATTTGTATACATATGATTTTATGGGTTTTAAAACAAGGGTGGGAGGAAAATATATGAATACTAAAGAACATTATAAATCCTGACGATAAGTAGATACAGTGAAACTTCTCCTAGAGGCCACCCTTGTAAACCGGCCATCCTTCTAAACGGGCAATTTTGCACGGTACGGATTTTTCGACTGATAGACATAATGGTAAAATAACCTGTATCAGCGGCCACCCGACCCCCTCTAAACGGCCACCAAGTATGATTGCCCCTTTCATTTTTCGGGAAATTCTACTCAATCCATGATTTAATTTTTATCGAAAAAGTCAAGGTCAGGTTTATGGTCAGATATAAGAACAAAGGAATAATTTGAGAAGTCCATTCCCGCGGCCTCAACTTTCTAAGAAAGATTACATATATTATCTGTTTTGTATTCTCCCCCCCCCCACCCTTCAGATATGGAAACCCTATTGCCCCATCCATAGAAACTGAGGGAGGAACTGGACAATAACGTGTTGAAAGTGTCCTAAGGCCTCTGTTTGGAATTCCAACTGGTAAAGTTAATTAAGAATTACACCTCTGTTAGCAAAAACGTCATTCACTTCAGTTTCATTTCATTCATCTGAGTCAGTGATCTGAGTTGCAACGATGTCGAAATTCGTTTTTCTAAATCACGAGCAGAGCATTGAAGTTCTGCGTGAATATGAGAATGACAAATTGGCAAGAATGTTAGCTGAATTATTTAACTGAGGAAGAACGGAAATCAACAAAGTCATTAAAGAAAAGAATTTGATCTTGAAGAAGTACGAAGACTACAGAACAAACAGAAACAAATTATAGCCTTTAAAAAAGTGCAAAGCATGAAATAAAGTACTATTTACTCTTTAGATAAGTTTTAAATTTCATGTACATAAGAAATATATGTCAGACTTGTTTATATTACGCATTATAGTAATTATCTTATAATAGTAAATAAAACCCTTCAGAGCGGCCAACCCTTCTAAGCGGCCTAATGTTCTCGGTACGGAGAGGTGGCCGTCTAGCGAAGTTTCACTGTATATATATATATATATATATATATATATATATATATATATATGTGTGTGTGTGTGTGTGTGTGTGTGTGTGCGTGTGTGTGCTAATCTTTTATAATAAACTTTAATTCAAATATATTTTTTACTGTGACTTAGCTAACATTAAGTAGAGTCAAATGTTAAATATTTTAAACTTATCTTGTCGGTACTTAAGTTTGGTTTTCTGCAGTTTTTCTATATATTTTATATTTTCGAACTAAATAATTGTTCACACATAAAACATCTTAGAATGAATTTCTAGGTATTATTTGTTGTTATTTATATTGTTTAACCTTGTGCGTATGGAAATATTTGTTTATAGAATATATTTCTTCTTTTTTGTATCTGATACTAAGAATTCTTTTGAGTATGGGCATAAATCAACAACTAATTTAACTTATAAATACTCTATTATTAAAGACTAGAACACATAGTTTATATTTAGAGTATACGCATTTTATTATATGTTTCACATGTCATAATTTTTTAAAATAATAGAATGAAGTATTTTATGTATTACTATTTTATCATAGTTGTGTTGTGCTTTAAGAAAACCATTGTAAAACTATGTAAAAAGAATCAAATCCATCACTAAAGTTTCATCTTTTCTACAGTTATCTGCTATTAAGCTTCTTTTGGTATTCTACATAAACAAATTATAAATTTAACAATTAAATTTCATGTTATTATGCAATAACACCATTGATTTATAAACGAGGTATTAATTATTATTATATGATCTATGTGTATAACAATCTTATGTGAAAAGTTTTATAATAAGAGAACTTAAACAACTCCCAATTTAACTTTAAAATATCCTGTTATTAAAGACTAGAACACTTGGTTTATATTTGGAGTATCCGTATTTTATTTTGAGTTTCACGTGTCATATTTTTTTTTAAATAATGGAATGAGGTATTTTATGTATTACTACTTTATCATAGTTATGGTGTGCTTTAAGAAAACCATTACAGAACTGTATAAAAAGAATCAAATCTATAGCTAAAGTTTCTTCTTCTCTACAGTTATCTGCTATTAAGTTTCTATTAGGATTCTATATGCACAAATTATAAATTTAACAATTAAATTTCATGTTATTATGCCATATCACTATTGATTTATAAACAAAGAATTAATTATTATTATGCGATCTATGTGTCTATAATAATCTTATGTAACACGTTTTATAATAAGATAACTTAACCAACTACCAATTTAACTTTAAAATATCCTGTTATTAAAGACTAGAACACTTGGTTTATATTTGGAGTATCCGTATTTTATTTTGAGTTTCACGTGTCATCATTTTAAAAAAAAATCGAATGAGGTATTTTATGTATTATTACTTTATCATAGTTATGTTTTGCTTTAAGAAAACCATTGTAGAACTGTATAAAAAGAATTAAAACTAGAGAGCTAAAGTTTCATCTTCGCTGCAGTTATCCACTATTAAGTTTCTTTTGCGATTCTATATAAACAAATTATAAATTTAACAATTAAATTTCATGTTATTATACAATAACACCATTGATTTACAAACGGGGTATTAATTATTATTACGCGATCTATGTTTCTATAATAATCTTCTGTAACACGTTTTAAATGAGAACTTAACCAACTACCAATTTAAACAAATTATAAATTTAACAATTAAATTTCATGTTATTATGCCGTATTCCTATTGATTTATAAACAAAGAAATAATTATTATTATGCGATATATGTGTCTGAAATAATCTTATGTCACTCGTTTTATAATAAGAGAACTTAAATATATTACTGCTTTTTTAATATTTATATTATCATACAAAAAATCACAGTACGCAGCATAGAAAAAATCACATGCAAATAATTTTTTTCTTTCAAAATATTTTTATGTATAATAACGGAAAATATATTTGGAAGCTCAAAAATTAAGATTAAAATATTTTCGATTCAAACAGCTTTCTCTTTTTATCACTTAATGGATTTCATATTTTCTTAGTAAACATGCATAATAAAACGGTAAGACAAGAAAGGTTTTGATACTAATATTTTTATTCGCTGAGATTTTCATTCATTCTTTTTTTCTACTTTATATGGAATTTTAATATCCACGAAATTAAAAACGAACATTTCTTCCTACTTACATTTTTATACTTTATTCAGCGGGAAATGGAAAAATACAATTAAAATTTATCATGAAATTGTTCAGATATTATTTTTTCTTAGCGACGACTCTGGCAAAATATTTAAAGGAAAAAATAAAATGTTTTTGAAGCATTCCACGTTATTTCCTTGATTCAGCTATGTAACTTTTCAAGGAAATACCATTTAATTTTTTGAGATAGTCATTAAAATAGTCTATTAAGCCGGTCCTGTTAATTATAATTCTTCAATTAACTTAAGAGAGAAGAATTTATTTTAAATTGCATGACATTTGAAATGCAATTATGGAGATTTTCTGCTGGATTTGACAGGACGTAAACAAGTAAAAACATATAAAAATTGACTACTTTTTTCATATTTTTTAAAATTTTGATAATTCTATTTAAGATAAATTATATATTTTTAATGTGGGACACAAGCTTTTAATATTAACCATTTGCATTCCTTGGTCACGCCGTATTTGCTACATTAAAATGCTAATATTAAATCCACTGTTATTTTATCATATGTTTCTTTATAAATTAGCTAAGAAATAAATGTTTTATTGTATTGCAAAGACTCCATTTTTCTTTTACGTCACAGGTATGTACTTGTAACTAATATAGTACCGGAAATATTGGTATCCTCTATGAGTTACTAGGCTGGAGTGCAAAAGGTTATAAAGGGTTTCAGGGATGGTCACCTTTAACCCTTTAAAGGTCACGATTAAAAATTATTTCTGATTTAACGGCATTAGGTTATAAACTTTGTCTGTCAACTTTATAAATGGGAACCATAAGAAAACAAATTTTACATTCCCTTGGGAGGTAAGATTTTTTTCTTGAGGGTGTGTGTGTGTAATTGTGAGACCTTTCCATTTTACAGCATGGAAACAAGAGTTTTTTTAAAATTAATTATACTGGAAGAACAATGTACAATTAGCATCAAAATGTTGTAATAAATAGATAACTACACAATTTTTCATTGTTGTTTTGTGTAGGCTTTTTTATTTGAAGTCATAAGGATAAAAATCAAATTCGAGATAATGCAATACGAGATTTCATGTAAAGCAATTTTAAACTGATGTATTTCAAAGGGAAAATAAATTATGTATTATATTATCTATTGCTACATAAGAGTCAATAACACAGAAAATCGAAAAAAAAATCCTTCGGATGTTTTTAAAAAGAACAGGAAAAATGTATTAACAGGTGGATTCGCAGCGAAACCAGTGCCCGTTAAAGGGTTAAATCTTAAATCCAAATTTTGTTCTTGTGTAGTAAAACAATAGTGCTTCAAATAGTGCTTGCAAACAAATGTTTGGACCTTAGTGCTTTCTCCAAATCAAATATATAAGATTTTTTGAATTTAACATTTAATCTATTTCACACGTACAATTCCGCCAAACGATGATGTCTTCAAATTGTCACGTAATCGGACTAAAAACGTTCAAAATGGATGTAATGTACATTTCTTTTGAGGTAGGAGGGTTATGACGATTGTTTGGAAACTGCATCCCTCTTTGACTGACATTTACTGAATGATTCTGAGGTACAAAGACACTGATAGCTTTTCATGGCTTTGTTAAATCTCTATTTCGAAGTATGTCGTTTGCTGTAACATGTATCTCTAATTGACCACTTAAATATCTTGATTAACTTTCGTAAAACATATAATAAATAATTCTCTTAAATAATGTTTTATTTGTACTTTTAGAATAAGTATTGTTCTTCTCTTCAAAACTTGACGAGCTTATGTGTATTAAAAATTATTAATCTAATATCTATTTATATATCTATTTATAACAATAACGAGTGGGTTTCCCGTATAATTCTAGTCCACAAAGGTGAAGTAAAAAAAAATCATAGAACGCTTTGGCCATTGACAAATAAACCTTTAGAATTTTTTGGAGAATTATTTTTTTTTTAACATTTTAAAACTTCTAGATATTCGCGAATGGTTTAAAATAAATTCTTTTAAAATGTTAGAATTAAAATCTGTAAAATTTTGAAATCATTGCATTTATTCTTATGGCTTTTAAGAAAATAATAAAAATTTTAAATTCATCTTATTTTAAATGGTATTCTTTCATTTTGAGTTCACTATACATTAATAAATTTTAACATATTAATTTCAAATTTTCATAATAAATACTTTGCAGACTTGCAATTAAACTTTAACTGCTATTTTTGTTTTTGCTTATCCCCTATGTAATAATAGCCTAAGTTACCTGTCCATCTCTCCTCCAATTTATGAAGCGGTTGGACCTGGAAAAGATAGGGGCATCCCTATTGGATTCTTGAAGAGGTAGAGTTAGCAAAATTCAAAGCAAGTCTTTAAAACGTTCGAAATCCACCCCTTCCCCCTTTTGGAGTGTTTAATGCCATTATATCAAGCCCTAGTTTCCTCATTTAATAGCAGGTGATTAAGTTTGTCACATAATAAATAGGTAAAAATAACATTTTTTTCTATCATTATGACATCATTCCTTTAACCATCTCACTTAATCAAAACTTATTTTAAATTATTTAAATATCGTTTACATTCATTTCATACGTTTTATCACTGAACTGAGATATTACGTAAATAACTCTCTTTTATATTTGGACTAAATAATAGAATAGGTTTAGATGATATAATTTTAAATTTAATCACCGATTATATTTTTTTGCAATGAAACTTTTATCACCAGTATTAACAAGAAATTCTTTTCATAAAAGGCTGCGAGTCTATTGTATGGACTAATGAATATCTAGCATTTAAGTTATACATTTTTGAAAATTAAGTAGTTTTCTCGTTTGTGTGTTTGTTTTTTATGCATAACCACACGGTTTGACTAAATTAATTCAATTTTATTCTAAACTTCATTCACAGTATCTGGAGACTTTACAGGAGTATGAATATAGACAAATTATCGAGCTTGCACCAGATAATTTTCAGCCAAAAAACAAACCTGCCTCTTTACCTGGTACTTCACAATTCTGGAAAATTAAAATTTTTTACTAATCCCGTCATATGACGTAATATGACTGCTTATATGCGAGTTTCATATATTTTTCATAGAATTTGAAATGGAAAGAAAAAAAATATTTTAGCATATTTAAAAAATTCAATTCTTAGGTATAATATTTTAGAATAAATAAATTGAAAATGATGCATAATAATTATTGTTTTCATGAAATTATTATTATTGAAACTCATTTTTTTTTTCATTTTTGAAAGAAGCTTTCGCTTTTTACTTTATACATAAAAGTTTCTATTTTTAGTAACAAAGTAATATTATCATTGCCAATTAAATAAAATTATTGAACAAATGCATAAAATTCCAATTGTTTACGATAATAATTAAAAAAGTTATGATAAGGCTAAAAAAGAAAACATCTTCCGTTAAAAGTGGCTTACATTTGATGTGAGAATTTTAAAAGATGCTAGTATTTGTTGCTCATATTAGGTCCGATCCCACCAAAGTCTTTTAACACCAAGCGCATTTAATCTCTGTTTAAACGGAGAACTGCGTTCCCCCAGTGGTTAGCTTCAGGTTTAATCGTGGCTAATCGTAGTTAGCCGTTAAACGACTTTGGTGGGATCGGCCCTTAGTGCGGCAACACTAAAAAACGAAAACATCTTCCGTTAGA
>CM063505.1:94382855-94405355 GCA_032207245.1 Pardosa pseudoannulata | reverse complement strand
ATTTTGCTGGGTATTAACTGCAGTGGTCAATGTGTCGTAACATCAGGCCTTATTAGACACAGATATGATTATATCGAACATATATATAATTAAATGTTTTTATGTGAAACATATTATGGAATCTAAAGTTTTTTTGCTGTAAAATATATAGTAAAATTATTAATGACGGTGCAATATTTATTTTGCTGGGTCTTAACTGCAGTGGTCAATATGTCGTAACATCAGATTTTTTAGACAGAGATACGATTATATCGAACATATATATATAATTAAATGTTTTTATATGAAACATATTATGGAATCTATTTTTTGGCTGTAAAATATATATTAAAATTATTAATGACGGTGTAATATTTATTTTGCTGGGTCTTAACTGCAGTGGTCAATGTGTCGTAACATCAGGCCTTATTAGACAGATATATGATTATATCGAACATATATATAATTAAATGTTTTTATGTGAAACAAATTATGGAATCTAAATTTCTTTTTGCTGTAAAATATATATTAACATTATTAATGACGATGTAATATATATTATGCTGGGTATTAACTGCAGTGTTCAATTTGTCGTAACATCAGGCCTTATTAGACAGAGATATGATTATATCGAACATATATATAATTAAATGTTTTTATGTGAGAATATGTTATATATATGTTCGAAATCATATATTTGCTATATAGCTGTAAAATATATATTAAAATTATTAATGACGGTGTAATATTTATTTTGCTGGGTATTAACTGCAGTGGTCAATGTGTCGTAACATCAGGCCTTAATAGAGAGAGATATGATTATATCGAACATATATATAATTAAATGTTTTTATGTGAAACATATTATGGAATCTAAAGTTTTTTTTTTGCTGTAAAATATGTATTAAAATTATTAATGACGGTGTAATATTTGTTTTTCTGGGTTTTAACTGCAGTAATCAATGTGTCGTAACATCACGCCTTATTAGACGGAGATATGATTATATCGAACATATATATAATTAAATGTTTTTATGTGAAACAAATTATGGAATGGAAAATTTTCTTTGCTGTAAAATATATAGTAAAATTATTAATGACTTAATATTTATTTTGCTTATTAACTGCAGTCAATATGTCGTAACATAAATTTTTAGACGATACATTATATCGAACATAAAAATATAATTAATGTTTTTATATGAAACAATTATGGAATCTATGCTGAAAATATATATTAAAATTATTAATATGTATTATTTATTTTGCTTTTTAACAGTGGTCAATTTTAATACATTTAAGATATGATTATGAATATATATAATTAAATGTTTTTATGTGAAACAAATTATGGAATGGAAAATTTTCTTTGCTGTAAAATATATATTAACCCTTTCCAATAAAATGACGAGTCTAGCTCGTTATTAGTTTTTCATTCAATACCGCACAATGACGAGCTACACTCGCCATGCGATTAAAGTTACTGTTAAATATGATAATTAATTTAGTTTTAAATTTCTAGTGTACTGAATTTGGCAACACTTTTATCACTTGTGAAAATCACAAGTCACTATTGCATATTGTTTACTTAGAATTTCTTGGTACATTGCCAAATCATTGCCAAATTAATGAGTCAGAATAAAAGAAAACCTACTAAGAAATGTCGTGTGTGTTACAAGAATCAAATTAAAAGTGAGACTATTTGGCGGTGTAAACAATTAAGAATTCCTTTGCACTTTGTTTTGAAAAGTACCACTAGCTTGAAGACTATTATCTGTATACCTTATTAATGTTTTGCTTTGATATTTTCTTAATTTTACAGTTTCTGATATTATTTAACACTATGTAAAAAGTGGATTTTAATTAAGAATATGAAAGAATTGTAAAATGAAACAAATTTTTTAAATAAAAATTAAATGGTTATTTCATGCACAGTTTTTCATTATTAAATCATACCGGAAGGGGTTAAATTATTAATAACTGTGTAATATTTATTTTGTTATGTCTTAATTGAAGTGGTCAATGTGTCGTAACATCTAGCCTTATTAGATAGAGATCTGATTATTACGAACAGGTATGGCAGAAAACTAACTCTAACCTGTGGTCTCCTATACTAACAGATATCACACTATCAGACAGCAGCCGGCTAAGGTATAGAACAGAATGAGAAAAAAAAGATGGTGAAATTCAAAGATATTGCTTCAATAATTATTTTACACGTATGTATATGCTATTCTGTAACAGCAAGTTGCAGGTGTAATAAATTTTAATACAAAAAGGATGATTTTATACGATATATTTTTCTAATCCTTTTTCAACAACATTTCAAATTAAAAAAAACTAAGTTGTTTCCATTTTTCAATTAATGTACAGTGATATATTACATTTTGTTTCCTTGAATAGTTTCGCCTTCTTAATGAAATTAAAGCTTATATGCTGAAATGTATGTTACTAGAAAACTCAATGCTCCATGTAAAGTAACAGAACATGGCAACATTGACGACATTTTCGAAATGCAAGCACTGAGATACGAAAGACCGAATGATGATGATGAATTATGCATGATGCAAACAGTTGTCTGATTTGCCTTACATATAGGCAAGTAGATAGGAAACAACGCGTAACTATTATATACACATTTTGCTTGTACATGCTTGTAAGATAGTCAATAAACGATTACGCTCAGTAATAGTAACTCTAAAGTAGAATATAATGAATAAAATATTTTCGATATTTTTCATGCAATATGTAGGAAAGTTAGTATTCCAAATATCAATACTTATATTTGCTTATAAAATATAATTGATCAAACATTAATCTTATGAGTTAATGATATATAGTTTCAATTTTAATAGGCACCAATTTTTATGTCATAGTTATTAATAATATTTCACTTATCTATATATTTTTGAAATAAAATATTGCAATATTTACTTCCTTGTGAGGAAACAAATTGTAAATTATCTTTTCCTTCTTTGTACTTTAACTGAAATAACTATTTTGATTAAATCTGAATAAGTTTTGATTAGTTTTGCTCTACGTTTTGTTTACGACTTGAAATAGTACTTATGAATGTTGCATCTTATGAATGCTTGTATATAATGAATATTTGCTACATTTCATAAGCATTTAAAAAATGTATTTATCATTAAAATCCATGAAACATTTCTGTTATATTGAATTCGTTAAAACCTTTTTTATTAATTTGACCAATTGAGAAATGTATTATAAGAAATTATCTGTAGTGAATGCATGTATTTTCTAAATGTAATTTCTAAATGCATGTACTATGGAAGTATATAACTTATATCAGTTATAATATTTTAATAATAGTAGTTATATGGTGTAGCATTTAATTATTTCAAATGCGTAAATATTTTAAAACTATTAAAATTGAGTTTGAAATGTTGAATACTTCAGTGGAATTTTACTTACAAAAATATAATTTATCATGAGTTGTATACTCCAGTCCATATAAATGCAATAGCTTATTAACATTATTGTCAACACTGGCTTCAAAATCTAATTGCTTGAGAAGATAAACAGTTTACCACATAAGCAGCACTATTATTATGAGACACAATTTTTGTACATGCTAAAAATTTAGTACATGAAAAAACAAAAATAGGAATAGTTGAATATTAATAAAATAAGGAACCGTATCATAGTTCATACATTTCGGAGAACTACTTACTTATAAACGATAGATATATCCATTAAAAAAGAAATAGTTATAGTTAAGAGATGAAAGTTTAAGAAAAAAAGGGTTTTTTTCTTTGTATTATCTTCTTCACCCCTTTTTTAATCTTGTGCTACCAACTTAGATTTTTAGTCAAATAAGAGGTCAAGATGTATTGAAGATTTCACTAAAAGTAAAAGTTTAAATGCATAAATTATCGCTTTAAATATCTATTTTATTTTTTAACGAATTTCATATAAAACTCCCAAAAATGTAAGTAGTAAAGAGCTAATACCTTGTACATAAACAAAGAAAAAAAAAGGAGAGAGATGACAAGTATAAAAGAGAAACATAACTGTAAGTAATCAGGAAGTAATTCGACTATGTTAACAAATTAATATGTTTAGTATTATACAAATATTCTTTAGTATAAATTCATTTCAATATGAAATAATGTTTGTACCCATATGCAATTTAAAATATTAGTCACAACTTGAAAAAAGACATTATAATAATGTTAATATGAAAATTATTTAATCAGAAGAATTTCTCATTATTAACATTTGAATAACATTTATGATTAAAATAGTGGCTCTTAAAAATATAACTGTTTTAATACGTGTCAATACATAGTACAATATTTTTATAGATATATATTTCTCAAACTCTAGCCGTCTTATGCACAATTTTGGAAAATTTCTTTATTATATAACAAACCTAATAAAGGCCGGAACAATTCGCAGCAAAAAAAGGTATACTCTACTCTCGAAATGCACCAATTTTATTCTACACCCTTTACAACCGCTGAATCTCACCCTTGTCAATCAAAGAAACTTGCAAGGAAAAGGAAAAAACAGAAAAAGGCCAGCTCAGCAGCTTTAAGCATGTTACGAGGACGTTAAAAAATCCGGCTCAGACGCTTATAAGATTAATATAATTTGTGTAAACATGTTAGTAGTTAAAACTGTAAATTGCATATAACAGTTAAACTTATATAAAGTTAGGATCTCCGGATGTAATTTAGGTGAGAGAGAGGATTATAAGAAAAGCTCAAGCTAAAATCTTATTTACCACTAACAAGAAATTAAACTTTAATTTATGCATTTTTGTTAATTTATATTGAGTTAAAACATTATGTTCTTAATCATGAATTTTCTAACACAAAAATGGGCCACACAATCAATGAGGATAAAACCCAATTCATGGAAATCTCTCCTACTACAGCGAATTATATCAACTCAATGCTTGTTAATGATTTCCCCTTCAAAAATATTGATAAATTTAAATATACTAACAATATAATTGAATGATAAAAATAAATTCTAAGAAAAATAGATTAGAAAAAAATATTATTCCATTTTTATTCGGGTGGGGGTGCTAAGAAGTGAAATTATTTTTAATCTTAGCCACAAAAAATTATACTACTTTATATTGATTTAATATTAGCAATTTCCTCGGGGATTAGACCTTTTCTCCAAGCCATCGTTTTAGAGTGTCTTTTCTACCAGAGGTTTGAAAATCGAATGCATTTTTTATGAGCAGATAAGTAAATGAAATGTAACAAAACTCTGATGTAGCCTCCACACTGTGGACAACCATTCACCAGTTTCTGGTGTTTATCTTGGACGATGGTTTAAGAGTTGCATCCACACACTAGGCCATTAAATAAGCCGAGCACGTGGGTATGTCCACAGGGTCTACAATGCACTATAGTTGCACATCTAGCTGCGTTTGATTCATGGAGATTCTATCGTCCACCAAGGCCATTTTTTCGTCAGCTATCGCCGACCTCGATAAGACATACCCCCTACAGACGGTGGTAATGGCTGTGGACCATAGTATGGAGGGGCTTTTAGACATAACAGTTTTAGCATAATTGATTAATTTCGGCTGTGAAGTCAATAGAACTGCATTCAAGGTCAAACAAATGTGCGATAGTAATTTGGAAAGTATGTTTTACGAATGGTATCTACTAGTGAGCTATCTCTTCTTCAACAACAACTATTTATAAAGATAAATTCTTTTGGAGCCGAAAAAACTCGATCGAACGTTCTAGGTATATTTAATTTTAAAATCACTCCTAATTATTACACAGCCACAAATATTTTTCTGTGTAATCACTATAAAACATGACTAAATGTTACAAAACATTTTCAAATTCCGTCCAAAAATGCGGAAATTAGAACAGGATGAATCTAAACAGACTCCGGTGCCCAATCGACATCGAAGTACGTTCTAGTGTTTAAAACAGATTCTGCTGTGACCTTTAAACAATTTTGACGTCGAAAATACGTAGACTGACATAGATATAGTATGTATTCTCAGATTTCAAGATGAGAATCGGGAATTGATTTACAAAAGTGTAAGGTAATTTCACACGTAGAAGTTACTGATCGAAACGGTCTTCTTAAGTGTAGGAAAAATGTAATCTTAACTATAATGTAATCAGATTCATGTCCTTGATTTAACTTGGGTTAGGATAAAAAATTAAAACATGGATTGAAAGATTTTTGAAGAACTTTTAAGGCAGTAGTTTTTAACGTATTATATAAATGCATTTCAATTTTCCTATTTTTAAAGGTTTTATAACAAAATTCTACTTCACTTTAAAGCAAGTCTTAAATACTTATATAATATTTTTGTTTTTTGATATCTTCGATTACACTAAGTTAATAAAAGTTTTTATACAAAAACGAAGAAATTAAAGTATATAATAAGATAAGTGTAGTACTCTTGTTTAAGATTAAATTGTGTTTAATTTTATAATAAAAATCCCTACTTCTAATATAAACCGTGTTAATATCATACAGAGTTTAACGTTGTTTACAAATTTATGCGCTTACTCAATATTCTGACCCAATGCAGGCAAGAACCTTAATAATTAGTTTATCTCCACAAATCATTCAAAATAAGAGTGATCCAATAAACGCGATCTCGAACTGATAAAATAAATGTGTAGCCTTTCCTGGACTAACAGATAATCTATAAATTTGAAAAGGGACACATCTATTTGGCGATTTAAGCTTGAATCTGTTTCGAATTCAATTCGCGCGTGTCATGCATCTCTCGAATATTTAACAGCAGTCATGAACCTAAATAAGAGTACATTATTAGGCTCTTTACCGTGAAATAGATGTACATCGGATATCAAAGCAGTGTAATATATATATATATATATATATATATATATATATATATATAATATATATATATATATATATATATATATATATATATATATATATATATATATATATATATATATATATATATATATGTGTATATATATATATATATATATATATATATATATATATATATATATATATATATATATATATATATATCAGTGACGTGCGGTCCATATGTGCAGGGTGTGCACTACACACCCTGGCAAAATTATGAGGGACAATAATTTTCTGCACCTAGGTCTACCTATTTTATATGGTATATAATAAATATTATTTATAATATATTCAAATATTATGTGGATTTGCTTGCTTGTATTCCCGTAGTGCATGCGGTACTAGGTGCTGAACCACGTAGCGCGTTCAAAAGTAAACGAACATAGGAAGTTTTGATGAGTACACACTGCGCACTAATAGACACACACTTTATATGTATGGGCACTGGAGAAGCACAGCCTACTATAGCACTAAGGAAAGTGCAGCTATTTTACCTGCACTTGGCATTCAGAATCATCCGAAGGTACGGTTCATTAAGAGTTGTATTAGAGCGGGGACTTACGTGCTGAAGCGATTTTGGTTTTTTAACTGATTAATCGGTTCATGTTTAAATTTATATATTGTAATATTTCGTTTTCATGGAAATATAAAAGAAGTATTTCATCAATATAAAGTGAAGTGTTTTAGTGTGGTAAAGTAATTTCGGTGATGTATTATATTTATAGAAATAATTCGCTTAAAAACAATTTTGTTTTGTTAGACAAAAAAGAAACGAATTCCTATATATATAAATATAAATATATAACTATAAATATAAATTATAAATATAAATTAATTCCTATAACTATAAATTATGAATGTAATGAGATGATGTCATTAATGCCAAATTTGAGTTGTGACCCTTCATTCCAATTAGTCATGTTTATATATATATATATATATATATATATATATATATATATATATATATATATATACATATATATATATATATATATATATATATATATATATATATATATATATATATATATATATATATATATATATATATACATATATGTGTGTGTGTATGTCAGGTTTAAAAATTGGGGTTAAGAGTTAAGCGAGTTATAGTTAAAAATAGTTAGAACTCGTTAAAGATAAAGTAATAGGAGAAAGACACAATCTTGAGTGGAACTATACAGAGTAAAGAAGCTTACAAAGTCAGTTAAAAAAAGACAGTTCTGAGAGAGAGTTGGGGCGATAACATTCTCCATGCTTGTGGTGGCAAAATATGAGAACGAAAGATATCTAAATGACATAGCCATGGACAAGAGGATTACAATAAAGAAGTTTTAATATATGAAATCAAATGTGTCTTCCATGCCTTAACCACTCGTTTGTTTCATATATATATATATATATATATATATATATATATATATATATATATATATATACATGAGAGAGAGAGAGATAGGTTAAAAACAAGGATCAACATCTCTTGAAATATGTACTTCAAGATCTATATAGATAACCTTGAATTAAGTCACAAAAAATAAAGGTATACTGTTGTAGCATTAAATAAATACAGACATATTTTTCCGCATTCTGTGAGTGTAGTTTTCAATCATAGTTTCATACATGAAAATTTTTATTACAGAAACATACCAGGATAGGATAACCTCACAAAAAAGGTTTCCTATTTTCCGAAAAATATCTTTTTAAAAGACATAGTATGAAAACATATCTTTTAACTAAAATACTTTCCCTTCTCCTTACAGGAATCGGGAGTAAAATGTAGCTCCAGACTACTCTGCCCCTATGTAAGGGAAACCTTTTCCTATGCTCCTTTTGTTATTCGCTGCAACTGATAAGGTTCCGTATCCATAGTTCATGGATTATGCATGAACCGGTGGGCTTGCAGTTCAAAAATGATAAAAACATATGCAAAACGATACACAGGCATAAAACATAAGCACGAGGTGGGGCACTTTTTCCCATTTACAACTGAACTGTCAGGAAGTCGTTAGACTGCCGTACCGAAAAGAGAATTTGAGTTTTCATATCGATGATTTTCTCCCAGGAAAGCACAAGACGGTTTGAGCCCACCATCGAAAATTCTGATTATGGGTGCATATATTTTGGGAAAGAAACAACTTTTGATTTGAATCTAAATCTAGAGTTTTATCGTTTTGCTTTTTTTCTTTTATATTTAGTTTTATTCACGTACATTGAATACTAATATATTATTTATATTCAAACATAATATTATGAATTTGATTAAATGTTATGATTTTATAAAACACTGTTGCAAAATGTACTTTAACATATTTAGTTTAAAGCGATATAACAAAGTATTAATTGTTTAAACAAGTATTTCTTCATTTCTGAGGGATAGTATTTAAAATTATATTTTAAAACTGTTAGGTAAAATTAAGAATGATTATTTACGGGAATAATTAACATTAAGTTGTTACATTGGGAATATTAAAGTTTATAATGAAAAGGGATAGCAAGATTTTCAATCTGTTTAGTAAAATTAAGAATGGATGTTTACTGAAAAACTTAACATTACTTTCAAAATTTTAGTTACATTGGGAATATTGAAGTTTATAATGAAAATTGATAGCAGGCTTTTTAAACTGTTCGGTAAAGTTAAGAATATTACTTTGCTGGAAAACTTAACATTAATTTCCACTTTTTAGTTAGATTGTGAATTTCGAAGTTTATAATGAAAAGATATAGCAGGATTTTGAAACCGTTTGGTAAAGTTAAGAATGTTTGTTTTTTTGAAAACTTATCATTAATTTCAACATTTTAGCTACATTGGGAATATTGAAGTTTATAATGTCAAATGTTTGCAAAGGATATTTTTTTGCAACACTATCTAAGGCCAGTACAATAAAATTCGTAACTGTCCTGTTATCCGTTACACCCTTCTGAATCCCTCTGATATTGTAAGTTGAACATTTGACTGTAATATATTGTTCTGGTCACATATGGACAATAAAAATAAAACTGTAAAAGCATTTCACGTTCCAGGAAACTTTGAATTGTCTTGCTTGTGAATATTTATGAGTTAAATTGACCCATCCAATGGTTTTAAGTATAAGTATTGAAAATAAAACAAAAAGAAGTTATAAGTACAAGGGTTGGAACTTTAATAGTGGCAACTGTTTATTTACAGGGAATACAAAAGTGATTCGTGTGAACATGCTTTACACTCCTTCTATATAGTCGTCAGCATTGGGTATAAGACGTTTTCAACGATGCGGCAGTCGCAGAACACCTGGAGCAGCGTCTGTTCATGTTGATATGTTTGAGTGGACCGGTCTATTGTCGCAAGAATCTCTGGAACAATTCTGAAGCGAATGCCACTAAGTGGTTTCTTTATCATACGAATTAATTCACAAGGGCTTATAGATAGTATTGCAAACTAAAATAAATTGTTGAGTTTTATGAACATGTAAGGGTACTAATTGAGCAATATGGGAAATTTTTATATACACATACCTTCTATTTTTTAAGCGATTTCACTATAAATAAAAGAATTACTAGAACTTTAATAGCGGCAACTATTTATTTACATATAATACAAAAATTATTCATGTCTCCCTGTTTTACAATCCTTCAATATAGTCGTCATCATTAACGGAGTAAACCGGATCAAGTAAAACGGAGTACTATACTCTAAGTTAAAGGATAGGATGCATTTTGATATTTATATTTCTCTTGCGAGTTTTTGAAGTTTAAACAAAATGTTAATTTTTTTCTTGAGTACTAATCTGTAACATTTAAGAAGAAAGCACAGTATAATATTTTTACATACATTATATTTTCATGTAATCGTATATTGTATAAGTATATTTCCTCCTCTATCGCTTGATATATATATATATATATATATATATATATATATATATATATATATATATATATATATATATATATATATATATATATATATATATATATATATACATATATATGTATAACCCGTTTTCGACGATGTGGAATTCGTAGAACACTTGTAGCAGAGCCTGTTTTGTTGATAGTTTGAATAGACCGGTCTACTGCCACAAAAATATCTGAAACAGTTCTAAAGCGAATGCCACAAAGTAATTTCTTTATCATAGGAATTTAGACAAAGTCACAAGGGCTTAAATATGGATAGTATGTTGGATGGTAATACACTTCCCAGCCCCATAGATTGAACAAATCAGTCACAGTTTGGACTGTATGTGGCCGAGCACTGTCATGCAGAATGATAGGGCTGTTCTGCAGAAAGTGCAGAATCTTTCTCATGCTCAGACGTCCCATCAGAATGTGCAGCACAGTCGAATACTCAAATATTGTCTTTCGGACTATCTCACGAATCGTTTGGCATTTATCACTGTCCATTAGTTCTACCACTAGGAAGACCTGGTGGATGCATGTATGCCACATTTTGGCTTTCTTCATTGAAGGCTTTTACACATCCTGCTCAATTCTGTAAGCAATACAGATTTCCTGCAAGCTTCTTGAAGCCGTATATGACATTGTCGTGATGTACGACCTCTGGCACATTCAATTCTATCCATTTTCGTTGCTCTTGTTTTGAAAACATCCTAACAACACTTATTTTAGACTGCAAGCTAATACAAGGATCAGTTCTTCGCGTCACCCCGCATTTGTAAGACGTAGGAAGGACGAGTATTTTTGCTGAGAGGTAAAATAGGTATGTAGCTTAAGCGTGGTGTACGCAACATTCTTTGGTATTTTTGCGTAGCGTTTTCATAGCAGTGCTGCCACTATTTTAGTTCCAACCCTCGTGTTTAACTTATTACATTTTCATAAACTGTTATTGGTGATAAAATGTCAAGAATTTTTTTCATTTTCATTAGTAACTTTTTATGAAAATCGTAAACAGAATTGATTTTGGTTCAAAAGAACCCATCCCGAGGTTCTAAAGTTAAAGTGCATTTCTATTAATGATTAAAAACAATTGGAAGAATTTTATGTGATGATAATTACTTGTACCTGTTTTGACAGTCTTGAGTATTATATAGACATGTAGAAAACTACCTGAAGCTTACAAATAAATTCGTCTTATATCCACAGAGAAGTTGAATAGAAGTTGTTTTGTTAGCAGTTGGAAACGCTGAAATTAAATAAAATCACTCGAAAAATCCCTATAAATTTGCGATATTAAGCTTGATTTTTGTTTCAAAATTGTATATATTTTTTTATTATATCTACATGAGTATTACTGTAAAAATGTTGGACTTGCGTTAGTGAAAAAGAAAAAAAAGTGAAACAGCTGAAATAGATTTTGCACATATAAAGGGTTTTCCAAAACGTCCGCATAAAATATCCACAGCTATATTCCTCCTTAGGAGTAAATAAAAACTGCCCAAAGAAAACTACCAGTGAAAAAACACTTTATTGGACATTTCAAGAGCAGTATATGCACAATTTAAAGCAGATCTTCCCTAACAGTTTGTAAGGCATTTCCATTACATCTCCGTACATCCGGTACATGTCACAGTACTCACGAACGGAATACATTGCCTCCTTACGAATACTACCGGTATCTGCATCATGCAGCCTTTTAAATACCAGTTCAATGCCGGCTTAACGTCATTCTATGGCGCTCACGCATGCATGACACCATATGCCAGTGAAGGTTTTAAGCATTATCGTCTGGCAAGATATGCAAATACTGTTGTTGATATCTTCAATAAAGTGTTTTTTTTTACATCGGCAGTGACGTCATATTTTGTTTTTCATATTTTTCTCGTAAATGATTGTGGCCAACCATCTTTTGCTGCTTGGGCTGTAGTTACCGTACAAAGAATTCGACGTAACTATGGTGTTAACCCGCCTTATGACAAAACCATTCGTCAATAGTTCAGTGCATTTAAGGAAACAAATGTTTTGAAGCAAAAGTCGCCGGGTAGGCCGAGTGTGTCTCAAGAGAAAGTGGACTGAACTCCGTTGAATTTTTTCTTCTCTGGGCATATCAAGAATCTTGTGTATGCAGAGAAAATTCGTGATGTTCAACATCTCAGGGAACGAAAATCAAATGTGTCAACCGTAACATGCTCGCCAGGACATGAAGAGGTAAATACCGTTTAGACTTCTGCCGTGCCACTAACGGGGCTCATATAGAACTTTACTAAGTGTTAAAAAAAAACTTGAAAATGTAAGCTTGCCAGTCATGTATAAAACATGTATGTATGTTTTTTATTTCATTAAAATATTTTGCCTCAAAACCCCAGAGTTCTTTTATAGACACCCTGTATTTTGAACACATTTTAGCGTAGAGGATGTTACCAGCCCGATTTATAGCTCAGAATTTCCTTTTGGAGTCCTTACCTAAACAAAATCTTCTTGCTTATCTTGCGTCAGCTTCTTTACTCTGTATTGTTCCGCTGGAGGGTGTGTCTTTCTAATATTACGTTATCTTTAAAGAATTCGAACTATTTTGAATTATAACTGGTTTAATTCTTAATTTTTTTTTAATCCTGACATATATATATATATAAATAGAATATATATATATATATATATATATATATATATATATATATATATATATATATATATATGTATATATGTGTGTGTGCGTGTGTTGTGTGTGTTTTTTTGTTAATTCTTAAAAATATAGTCAGACAGGGAGATATTCTTAATAGTACCATTAAACAATAGATTTACGGACGTTGATCATATGTCTATTTTTACTGAAGTGAGCCAATTTGACTCATAAAGAAAATTGAAGGTTTTTGCAAAGAAAATAGATCCAAATTAATTTAAATAAAATGCTTATTATCAAAAATTTCTTGGAAACATTTTTTACATATAAAATCTATTGAAACGCATTCAAACATTTCTATTACATTTAGAATAATGGTTTCTACATCTGTTTCTTTTACCTGATTGTTGAACTTGACAATTCCTCCGTGCTTTAGAAGCATGAATTTCTGTCATTGGAACGGAAGTGTTCTCTATATTTATTTCTAAGCTCTTCAGCCAATTGGAAAATATCTCAAGCCTGATAGGACCAATAAATTTCATATTATGTGATTAACTGTTAAACCAATCTATGAGTCAAATTGGCTCACAAACGTGAAAATAGGTATAACACATCTGATTATACTAAATGAAAGGCTCTGCGGGGAAAAGGAATTAATGTTTGCATATATTTTATTAAATAATGTTTTTGAAAAGAAATATTAAAGTTTATATATATATATATATATATAATATATATATTTATATATCTATATATATATAATAAAGAAAAAATATATATATATATATAAATATATATATATATATATATATATATTATATATATGTTTATATATATATAAACATATATATATATATAAATATATATATACACACATATACATATATATTATACATGTATATTAAATATGTAAATATATATAATATATATATATATATATATATATATATATATAAATATATATATAAAATATATATATATATATATATTATATATATATATATATATTTATAATATATAAATATATATCATATATATATATATATATATATATATATACACATATAATATATATACATATAATATATATATATACATATATATATATATATACATATAATACATATATATATATATATACATACATATATATATATATATAATATATATATATATTATATATAATAAAATATATATATATATATATATATATATATATAAATATATATATATTTATATATATTTAATATATATATATATATATATAATATATATATATATATATATAGTGATCAAAATTTTATTGATTCAATTGGCTCCGTCCATAAATCTAGTGTTAAAAAGAGCATTTTATATATATATATATATATATATATATATTTAAAATCTTTCATATTTCTGTTTTAAGAGAGAAGAACTAATATTTTAAAGAAAGCCGTTTTTCTACTCTACGTCTCAAAGACATGAAATATAAATGTCAAAATGCATCACATCATAAACTAAGAGTATGGTAATCTGATGTTCTTCTTTAAGCCGTGTTATGCGCAGTAGCAGTGGATCAGTTTGCAGAGTTTTACAGGATCGTGGGGTAATGGACAACGTGCGTTGCCCCCTTTTGCCTGATGAATTATGCATGATATATACGGGTGTCAGCCTCAAATGTGGCCTAAGAAATGGGGAGCCTTGCCTAAGTACGATAAGTATAATAATTTTTGTATTAGGATATTAAGGCGTAAGAAGGATTTGAAAATGTATTTAATGAAAATGCAAAAGAGACTTAGTTGCTTTTAATAGGATCTTAAAAATATTGTATACCCTTTTTTCATAAAAAGGTTGATTGTATTAAGAAAATTTTACTTTTATTTTTTAAAATTATTTTCTTTATAAAATGTGTAGATTAAAGTTAATCCATTTCAGAATAAAATTAAATAAGATATCAGATAAGTTTAAATACATTAAAAAATGACAAAAATCTCCCACGAAAGTGTGTCGGGGATTTTATTATTCTTCAATACTTATTGACTATTTGGCTACTTTTATGACAAAGATAATTTTGTTAAATATTTTGCCATTACCATCCGATCAGACGCAGTGATGTGTCATATACTCATGACAATATATCTGTCCTTTATCCGAAATACTACATCTCGCGACATTGACTTTATCAATATATCTCAATCTAATTAACTTCTATAAAATTTGGTAACGCTGAGTATCGTCTAGGCATATTTCTTGTTTCTTAACTGATTTGATATTCTGTATCTCTGAAATACATGATTAATGTAGTAGTGTTAAATGGTATTACATACAGAAATAAATAAAAAAATAAATAAATAAAACGGAGTCTTCAAGCACATGATGATACTCATATTAGTTTGTCTCTATTTTCTAGCTTAAAAATCATTATACTAAAAGTAAAAGTGTGCATAAGTGAGAACAATACACTTATAAATACATAAAAACGCGTTTTTAAATGTACAACTTACATTAAGTTGTCAATTTTCTCTAAATACATGATGTGTGTTTTATACATATGCTTTTATCCTATTTTTCATAAGCATATTTAGCATAGCTGTGTTGTTTATTTGGACATTTGGCATATCTTTCATACATTTCCTTTATTATTCTTAGCAGGTAGAGCTATATCTTCACGAATGTCAGTAATTTTGTATTATATGGAAGACTATTAGTGGGTATATGTGAAAGCATTACTTGATGACTCCAAATTTTTTTATAATATTTTACAAGTTTAAATCCCAAGCATTTTAAACATGAAAGCCTAGTTCGATGCTCATTAGGTTTTCTTTTATTGCATACCAAAATAACGTATTCCTTTATCGGAGCAATATTTTCCAATGAAAAAACCTTTTTTTATAAGATATGATCATTTTCCTTTTAATCACTAACATTTTTAGTTTCTTCATCCTATTATATTTCAGTTTAGGATTTGAGCGGTATTATATTACTCACATATCTTGATTTAAAATTTGTCATCAAAAGAAATAATTAAAAAATTTTTTTTATATATTTCATTTCCCCTTTATAACTATAGCAACATGCCAAAGAAACAAAATAATTTAATTAAACCAAATAATAATTACTGGCTACTCTATATATAATTGTAACACAAATACACCCGCAGGGTATAATATATGACGTCGAAAATACATTGCGAATACTCCGAAAGATAATTTCAAATTAATTCCCTACCTTTATAAAGAAATAATCTTAACCTTTTGGAGACGGGTAGTCGATATTTTTACCAAAACGCAGCAAGTTTCAAAAGTACAGTGTGGTCGAAATATGAACTATGTCTTGCGTTTCCACATTTTTCACTTTCAATCATATTGGATTGGATAGAGTTATGTTTATCAATTATTTCTATTATCGGTTTTGCTTTTGTAATTCCCCCTACTTTAAAACTATCTTTATCCTTACCTTTTTCTAAGTTGTTGAAAACTCCAACGTCAAAGAAATTGTTCAAAAGTTCAAAACACTTAACTTATTAATCCCGTCTTTACTTACACGAACTATGAGAAAAGGTTAAATGTAGAAACACTGGGAATCATACATTTTCGAAAATAAGAGGATGAAGTATGTCAAATTAGTAGAAGCGATGGGTGTGATCTATTCTGCTTGAGTATTACCACATTAAGTTTAGGTAAGATTCTGATTTGTGTGTTTTCGTGGTTATTATTCATTACTAAAAATTAGAGTATAGTAGTAAATAGTGATATAGTTTGTATTCAGAATTTAAATTAATTTTTGGCTGAATTGTAAATTACATATCTTTGAGAATTATTGCTTTTAGATTGAATTATGTCTTATTAGCTTACGTTGAGGCAATAGTGACCTATTTTTGAATTTTACATTTGGTTATTTATAGCCACCTTTATATAGCTTTATGTAAATATGTGCCCATAAAGGCATCAAAAGGGAACAAAGAACATAATGGTCCCTAGATAGCATACTGAATGGAGGATTAATGTGATGGACGTTAAATTGGTTATAAGAAGTAGATACCATTTCATGCAGCAAATATTTCACCTATAATTTCTTTAAATATAAACATGATGTGGATTAATATCATTTATAGGTTAAAATTCTGTAAAAATTAAACTTAAGTAATTGTATATTTTTTATTTGAAGTATAAAAGTAGACTTATATGATATTTTTAAAAATTAAATATGATTTTCAATAAATTACACGAACAGTTATTTTGTATTATAAATAGAATTTTCCCCAAAACATTTTGCTTTTTTAAGAAAATTATTTTTTCTATGTTTATCAGGGGTATTTTACCTGAAAAAGAAAACAATTTCTGTTATATATCTCTATACTAGTCATGTTAGACAACAATTCATTTCCAACTTTGCCAGAGTTTTATATCTTACAAAATCTCGAGACATGTTTAAGACATTCTAGAGCATTTGAGAGAGGATTTGATTTATCTTTGTATAGAACTATGCATAATATATTTTGTTGAACTGTGTATATAGTACAGAAAGAAATGGAGTATTCTCCTGAATTTAAACTTTAATGTTATATAATAAAATTACAAGTGCACTGAGGTAATTTCGAGCGTTTTACAACACGTACAAACACAGATGTGAACTAGATTTCTTAGAAAAATATATACACAGCTGTGGACTTCGAGTTCTAATGGGGGGACCGCTGAGGAGGCGTTATAGCTGATGGAGTTGCAGACTTGTAGCGGTCAAGCCCATGCAGGGAGGAAGCCTTGAGATATGGGGAGGCAATAGCTGGGCAATAATGTCAGTTTTCACCAAAAGGGGGCATTTTAGTGAGCCCACCTGCATACCCGAAGGGGATGCAGATGTGGGAAAATTTCAGTAAAAAATGATTGAAAAAGAGAAAAAAAGGGAGTTGACCTGAGGTGTAAAGTTGTTGGAAGAGGAGTCGAGGTTGAGAGTGAAAAGTTGGTGGGTGCAACTAGAGCCCGTGAAAATCTAGAGAGCCCAGGACAGCAAATTGCCACATCTCTCAGACCAAAGCTGGAGAGAAGCAAGTTTTACGCCCGCATTGAGGTTTATCCTGCTTACAGCCTTGTGTGGACACCCTGCGTCGCTTAGAATGCCTGGAGGTAAATTGGTTGAACATATTCAGAATAATTACTTATGGCCTGAGATAATTAATCCAATATATTGATTAAGGAATACCAATTAAACAAAAAATTGTAAATAATTATTGTATATTGATGGAATTAGAAGTAATGAATGTCATATATTAATCAAGAAAATATATGTAAATACACAATATATATATGACAAATCTTTTAGTTAATATATATTTTATTTTAACTAAATTTTATTTGTGAACTATATTTACTGTGTTGCCCCTGGATTGTAGAACACTAGCATGTGTGATGTTAGTACTTAATAAATGTAGGATAAAAAATAGTTTTCATTAATAGTATGCAGTTTATTTAATGATACTCCTACTTTAAAAGACAGTTGTTGTGTATAACTCATTTAAAAGACACTAAAAATATCGAATAAATATCATGTGTTGTGATTTATCATAGACTATCACAATTTCAGATTCAGAACCAATAAATTATGCAAATAGTTTCTAATAATATTTGGTTCTTAAATCAATCCAGGAAGATTCGAACAAGCTTAACCGTAATAAAGGTAAGTATGACAAAATTGTTAAGAAACTCTCATTACCGAGATAGAATACTATTTGGGCGGGGTACATAATGAACACTGAACACAGAAATTTTACTTTGTAGCAAAGAAATATTTGCATTAGGATGTAAGCTAAAAAAAAGAGAGAAATGTTTAACATCCTTCCAAGAGATAAAATTTGAGAGAAGATTTTTTTTTTACTCTTAAACTGCTTGTATTTAATAAGATTTCTTTATTATGAAAACATGAATTATGCATGTTCGCAAGATGCAAAATCTTCAGACTTTTCACATGAGTTTCAAAAAAGGGAGATTGTTGTTATGGTCTGTTAAACTTTAAACATTGGAAAGTAAAATGATGAAAGAAGAAGGCTAAAATTCTTTAAAATTTTATACAAATGCAAACTAATGATTTCTAACATATGCAAATGAATGATTTGAAAATGAAATTTGAAGAACCAGTAGCTTAAATAGATTCTGAATTATTATGGATAGTTTGCTGCAATTTAGACTTCACGTTTCAGTTTTGTAAGAACTGAAATATCTCGATTTAGCATACGAAAACTTTGCATTCTGGAAGTTTGATTGTTTTATAATTTGAAGCTTGTGAATTTTTTTTTACTACTTTTGCTTCGTTTCTATTACATAACCGGGAATAACTATTTTTGGAGGAAAAATGATGTCTGAATAAATTGAATCACTCTATTTTAGGGTTAGGTTATTTATATTATAAAACAGATATCTTGTTAATTGTAAATAAATAAGTCATATATAACACAAGAGGAATATTCTGATCTTGTAATCATCTTGACTGCTACAAAATACTTTCAGAGAAAAGAATGTCGAATGTGTAGGTCACTGCTTTTCAGTATGGAAGTCCGTGAGTGTGTATTCCAATGCTGCTATGGATATCTGCTGCCATGTCAGCTTTAAGCTGTAGATCCAGGTCTCACTAGTACTCAGGATTCTAAAGAGTAGAGCGTAGTGTTCCAAATCAGATCAGTTTATACGCATATCATTTTTATTTAACCCATTAACCCATAATGTTATATATATATATATATATATATATATATATATATATATATATATATATATATATATATATATATATATATATATATATATATATGTATATATATATATATATATATATATATAATATATATATATATATATATATGTGTGTGTGTGTGTATAGTCACTTTAGTCATATAATTTACGACTTATATGTAAAATTTAAAATAAATATCTTCTATAACGTTTTTGAAATTAGTTGTAAATAATAATTTTTAATGAATATTTTAATATTTTTTAATCTAATATTAACATGTATACTATTACATGTAACTACTATTTATGTTTGTAACATTAATACTAAATTTTCTAGAAATTAATGCAAAAAAAAACTACAATATGAGATCTGTGATTAAATTTTTGAGCAACGATAGTTTACAGTATAATCAGCATCTGCATCAAAGAAATATTATCTATTAATGTAAACGAAGGGAATATTTAATGTTAAAAAAACATAAAACAAGTCCTTACTACTACAAATTTTCATTCTCCAAGGGGCTTAGAATGGAAAACATTTTTTTAATTCTTTATTAATCACTTTTTTGTGACAGTCAAAGTTGTTAATTTTTTAATGACTGCCATGTGTTTTTGCATTGTTTATTAAAATGCTTGCTATAAATCTGACTGTGCATTTTATATATATTTATCCGATATTTTGACTAATTGCAGACCCGGAAATACAGCGGTACAACACAAACTTCGAAGAATTGATACATAAATTGTATTGTACATTTTTTTTAACAAAAGTGAAATTTAAATATGTGTAGATGATTAACATACATTTATCAAACACAGTATAAAACTATTATAGTGACTCGTAAATCTGATATAATTTTGAAATAATTAAAAAACATTTTAGAAACTGATGCCTAACCCACATTTATCAAACACAGTACAGAACTGTTAAAGTGACTCGTAAATGTGAAACAAATTTAAAATAACTTAAAAACATTTTGGAAACTGATAATTAACACACATTTATCAAACACAATTTAAAACTATTAAAGTGACTAGTAAATGTGAAATAATTTTGAAATAATTTTAAAAAATTTTAGAAACTGATGATTTCTTATATATATCAAACGCAGTATAAATCTATTAAAGTGACTCGTAAATCTGAAATAATTTTGAAATAATTAAAAAAAAAATAGAAATTGATGATTAACACACATTTATCAATCAAAGTATAAAACTATTACAGTGACTCATAAATATGAAATAATTTTGAAATAATTTTAAAAATTTTTAGAAACTGATGATTAACACACATTTATCAAACACAGAATAAATTTATTAAAGTGATGCTTAAATGTGAAAAAAATTTTGAAATAGTTTAAAAACATTTTAGAAACTGATGATTAACACACATTTATCAAACACAGTATAAAACTATTAAAGTACTCGTAAATGTGAAATAATTTTAAAATAATTGAGAAACATTTTAGAAAGAGTTTAGTTTTGCAATAAAAAATAATAAAACTTTCCTTCTAAGAGAACTTACTGTTAAAAATCTACAAAAAATAGTTCTTTATATTAAAAGGCAATACAAAACTAAATATTTGAATAATTGTAATAAAAAATCATTCATCTTTTTGATTTACTTACTCTAAAATTAATCCTTATTATAACATCATATAATTATTAAGGAATGCAAAAGTACAAGACACATTACGAAATATATTATTTTCCTAGTTTAACACACAGGGCTTTCCTTGCTGTAAGTTTGTTCACAAATTTTTTTTATCTAATGCGAAAATTTTCCTTTTATATGAGCTTTAAAAAGAATATATCTGAAATTCCTTCTAAGAAAAGCCAGTAAAACTTTTCTACAGCAACAGTATCAGTGTTTGCTTTATATTGAATACATTGTCTTCATATTTTGATTTAGGAGAGATGAACTGTCATACGCTGTTCATAAAGAAAGAAACTAAAATCTCTCTTCTTAAAGTAATAAAAAGTAAGGAATAGTTTTTTTACTATCTAAAGACAAGTTATTTTTCAGATGGTCAAAAACGTTAACTGAAAAATTCTGTTTCGATGAAATTAATGATTCATTTAAGATGTTAAACATAATATTAATTTTCCCTACGGATAATTTTATGAAATGCAATTATAATATACTTAGGATTTTGCGATGAGAAAAAATGTAAAAAATTAATTTAATAGACCAAATTAAGTAAATGTATGTAATCTGAACTGTACATAGTACAACTCTATGCTATAAATACAATAAGTTACATAATTATAAATTCCAGGTCATGTTGTTGGCAGTTTTAGAAGTATTTAAAGTCAATATTACTATATTTTTTATTCGGTTAGGTATTTAAAAGTTTGTAATTCATTATTCATTATTTACTTTCAAACCTTTAATGCAAATATTTTTTAATCTAGTGTTTAGATAGTATCTTATGCAAGAAGTAGTAAAATTTT
>CM063505.1:94370355-94375355 GCA_032207245.1 Pardosa pseudoannulata | reverse complement strand
ATCTTGGTTAAATATTTATTTATTAAAACCCCTTACATCGCGAAGAAATCATGATGATCACTGCTTTTTAATGTTGCGTCAAACAACAATAAATTTCAAAGGATGTTCTAGATTTTGTTACTTTGATAAGATGGTTCTTTTTTTAAGTTAAAGCACAATTTTCCCTTTTATTATTTATTATACTGCCTTTTATTATTTTTTTCATGCATACTTATGGCATTGGACTACAGTAAAAGGTAAAAAGTAACAAACACAATATATTATATTTTGAATTTATTTATTGCTTTGTAACCACTACCAGCGAAATGCAAAAATTATATTAAAAATACGTTTTAAATATTTGTAAATATTATTAAGATTTTAAGATTTTCAACGAAATGCAAAAAATTGTTTCAAAACGTTAGATATGCCTAGAAAAACTCACTTTTATGTTTTTTTATATGACATGTAATAATGAATATTTGATTTTCCACACTATATGGTAAATCCAGATCTTAAAAAAATTTATTGAATATACTTTAATATAAAAGAATTTCAGTACCATTTTATTAGTATATTCTTTTAAGGACACATTTCTACTGATATTTTAAAATAAAATTATATCAAACCTTAATTAAATATCGTTGATTTTTCTTGAGACCCCTTGCCACCAGATGTAAGAAAAATTATATAAAATTTACTGTAAACCATTTTCAAATTTACAAGATCTACTAAAGTCAGTTTTAAAGAATTTGTACATTAATAAACTGTTTAATAATACTCTTTTAATATTTTTACATGCCCAAGACAACTTATGAAACAAAATAATCTGAAGTGATTAGCAACAGAGCATACATAGACCTAATGCGTTATTTTCTGGTAAAATCTTAACTTACATTAAATTAGAAATACTGTCTAAGCGGATTATGTACTGTCTCAACCTACATTAGTTTTTAAAATGATTAGTATTAAAGGATACATAATCCACATATTTATGGTAATTATGCAAAAGGCTAGGGTCTGAAAGCCGCATAACATGAATTCGATGTGACCTAAGGGACATTCCTAAAACTTGTCAGGGATCGGATAATTAGTCTTTCAGACTAAGAATATATTTAACGTTGTCATCAATCATTTTCAGCAATTAGTCAAAATCAACGAATAAGTTTCCGAACAACATGGCTGAATTCCCAATTGTTAATATTGATTAGGACAAAGAGATGAATCTACATCGTGACTTAGCTCGAGATATTTTCTTAAACTGTTTTAATGTATCAGAAAATGTTCATTGGTGTATAATGAAGTTATAGTCATCATTATCTAATACAAGAGTGATTTAATGGAAGTTACACTAGTATCTTTTACTTGTCGGCTAATTTCCATATCTAGAAAAATTCCGTACTTTTGCCATTTATTATTCCAACATTTGTGGTTTATATTTGTCAGTCCTCGTAGTATGATAAAGAATGTTTGAAATGTTATTCGATTTTATTAACTTTATTGTTATAAAAAGGGAATTCAAAACATATATGTATATATATATATATATATATATATATATATATGTGTGTGTGTGTGAGTGTATAAACATACAATTAGTGAAAATAAATTATAATAAATTTGAACTTTTTTTTTCTTAGACCAGTGTAAGTTTAATTCTTTAAAGTGTTCATGATGCTATATGCTTGCGTTCTACAACATTGCCTATTTTTCATATATGCACTTGATTTAAATAATTTAAATCGTATATATACAATCAATCATTCCGCTCATTCAATTCCTGCATAGACATATATGTTTTTATTTACATCGAAATAAATGTATCTCAATTCTTAACTTTTGGCCGAAATCTGTCAACGTTGCTTCCTAAATCTTCATGATTGATTTCTTTTTTGATGAATATTTATCATGAAAGAACTTTTCATGCTTAATTCTTTAAAAAAAGAACTATTTAAATTATTAAGATATAAACACTGTTTAAAAAGGATATCAATCTGTCTAAAAATATAATTTAAATACATTTAGTGCATTATATAAGCTTTTCCTTATCATCTTACCTCATTTTATGCACGAAGAAGTTTAATATCGTTATGATATAAGTGAACTGATTATGATTATAATTTGAAATAGTTGGATGAATTGTATCTTTTAATAAATTTTGATATATTTTAACAAATTTTTATCTTTTGATAAATTTAAAGTTTTATTGATGCCTTGGGACTCTCAAATAACATGTGGTAGCTCATGTAACGTTTTCTTAATAAGCGCTTATTTCTTGAGGTAATTTAGATATTTACTGCCGAACAAATGTTGGATTGCAAGACTAGTGTAATGGTTTATATCTGATCGAAATTCAAGATTTGTTTTCTCCCAAAATGAGAACTAAAAGGCCTTTAGTCACTGAACAAACATCTCAGACGAAGAATTTTCTAGAAACCTGATTACTTAACAAAACTCAAATCTAGAAACAACGAGTAAGGAATGCAAACCCCCTAACTTTTCATCAACGTTCTTCCAAAGCAGTTAGGAATTACATATTCCTTGTAACCGGGAATTTCTTTATTACTCCGCCACGTGAGATAAAAGATGGCTTTATAAAGAAATTTTGCTAAACTCTGTTTCTAGATATAAAAGATGGCTTTATAACGAAAATGTTTTTTTGTACTATTACGAGGCGCATACAGAAAGTAAGTTTCCCTACTTAAACGAAAAAAAAGAACTCTTCACGGATACTTCACGGAACACTTTCACGGATATATTTATTGGCAACAAGTACAGCAATGTTTCAGCTATTTTTCAACATAGTCACCACCAGAACTGAGACACTTGTTGTATTGGGGGATCAACTTTTGTGTACCTCTGTCGTAGAACTCTGCGCGTTTGTGAATGGAACCAGCCTTCTTGTCCCAGAACACCGTGCACATTCCTTTACGTACCTAGAACGTCTGTTTGAATTTGGTCCTGACCGAAGATCCACTATGAGGCTAATGCATTGGCTGCTGCTTACTTTCCGGGGTAAAGTGTGAAATCCAAGTCTCATTGACGATCCTGTCGAGGAACTCGTCGCCGTCGTCGTGATGCCGTAGTAGAAATGTCAGTGCTGCTCCTAAGCGTTGAATTTTGTGTTAGGGTGTCAGTTTCGGCTCATAGACCTGACAGATCTGAATATGAATTTCAATTGGCGCAATGCTTTGTGCATTCAAGATCACCGACCGAGCCTTGCAGGCGGCTGGAGAAGGAATCAGAGTTTCCATTTCGGACCGCTGGTGCCACGCTACTGGCAGGAGTCGGGACTTGTCCAGCTGACATATGATTAACCCATTAACGCCCAAATTATTTTATTTTGTAGCACTGACATATAATTCATAAATTGGGTGTCTTTTACCATCAACATGAATATTATTATCGAATTTTATCAATACGTACCTTAGTTTTTAAAAAAAATGCTGATCTAAAAATAGATCACTGGGCGTTCGGAGGATATATTTTAGCAAATACACAACAATCATTAGTACTTCAATAACGTGGTAAAATCGAACCAAATAGATAAAAACTAATGCATTTTCTTTTAAAAAACGTTTATTTATGCAGAATTTCACAATATTAGAGAATGTACTTAGTAAAGTTTAATTATTTTAAAATAATAAAATTTCAATGTTTCTACAGTTTAGTGTGGAATTTGAAGAAACACTTCTTGCATAAAGTTTCATGCAACTTCACGCACTTCACACAATATGTTAGCGGCCTTCCTTGGCACCCACAAGTCGACATCGTCTTTTGCCCTTTCTTTGTCCCATATTGTGATCCCTTTTATAAAAGCGAACATCATGACTGAGATTAGCTTTTGAGGATGAAGGAAAACTGTAAGGTCGACCTTTCAAAACTTTTTTTCCGATTCCCAATTTTAGATATTTTACAGCAACAGCTCTTCGAAAATCTTACATGGGCATAGAATCACCTTTATGAACATTTCTGTGCAGAATACTTGCATTAACTACAGCCATATCAATTATTCGAGTGAATAGACACCAGTACCATATTTTACCTCTTATTCTCTCCAAAAGGAGTTTTATCTTGATTTGTCATTCTTACGTTTATCTGCTTTTGAAATGTCTTGGAAATGAATATATGACTTTATTTTTAGGTAAGCATTTCTATTAAAAGAGTCCTGTACAAGACCTATCACTAAATATTCTACATCACTCCAATAATATCTTTCACTTGAAAGAGTAAGATAGCCAAAATATATCAAAAACCCTATAAATATCTTTATATCTTCTTTAGTGATAATTAAATCATGGTCGTTTTTGAAATTTTTAGCATAGAGAATAGTTTTTCCACAATTACGTTATATACTTCATCAGAAAAAATTTTTTCAAAGCAATGATGCAAGATGCATTTGCAAGATCATTTTCCATTGCCAAAATATTATTATTATAAGTTTCCCCTAATTCCGACCATTTGGTATAATTCGGGTTTTTTTTCTAAACAATTTTTGGCTTTTCTGTTTTTAATATTTTAGGCTTCCTCTCAAACGTTGAAAGTAAATCTATTTAATCACACTCATATTTTTCTTCTATTTTACCAACAATATCATTTACAAATGGAACATGTAACTTATCATCTATTTTCTCTTCATCATGTCAGTTCATCTACATCAGTGGATATGGCAATAATATCCTCTTTAATTTGTTCAGAAAACAAATAATCAACTGCATCCTGAAAGCTATTAAATACTTTTCAATTCATATTTTCATCTAAACGTGAAAAAACGTAATATTACCAGGGTCAGGAAAAAAAAACGCCCGAACGCCCAGTGATCTATTTCTAGATCAGCAGTATTTTGACACTAATTTTTACTATTTATATTTGTTTTAAGATAACATCGGTTTATATTCTGATAGCTACATCTATGAAGATATTAAATCGCCAACAAAAATTTAACTTTCGCTTATTACTTAGCTGTTTTCAGTGTTTTGCTAAGAAACGTAGAAAAACGGCGGAACGAAAGGGCGATACAA
>CM063505.1:94362855-94365355 GCA_032207245.1 Pardosa pseudoannulata | reverse complement strand
ATTAAAAATAGTTTTCTTATTGATCTGTAATTTTTCTTCAATGAATTTATTTAAAAATCAAAACAAAGATCTAGTTGAAAATTTATCTTTGTTTTACCTTCTGAGATTATCATTAGCAGAGTTGGTGGTTGACATCCGTTCATTGTTTGATGTAAGTGACTAAAATAGTCTCACTAAATTATTATTTTAAAAAAAATATTTTTAATACATTATTTTAATTTAATTAGTAATAGTGTTATTGCGGTAAAAGTATTAACTAATATTACATCATTTTATATTACATTCAATTATATTAGATTAATGTTAATTCGTATATAGGTATTTTTTCCTTCTTACCCTTTAACTTCCTTGTGCAACGTAAAAGGAAGTATTATATTAAAAATAATATTCATGGCCCAAAGTTAATCTTCACACACACACACACACACACACACACACACACACACACACACACACACACACAATATAAATATATAATATATATTTTATATATATATATATATATATATTATAATAATAAATATATATATATATAATATATATTTATATATATATTTATATATATATATTATATATATATACATATATATATACATATATATAATATAAATATAATATATATATAACATACATATATATATATATAATATATATATATATATATATATATTTATATATATATATATATATATGTATATATATATATAATAAAAAAAATATATATATAAATATATGTATATATATATATATTATATAAATATATATATAAATATATATATTATATATAATTATAAATTTACTCATTAAAGTGCAGAAAGAGGTAGTCAACACAGAAAATTTGACAATTTACTACAGATTCGCAATCATTTGTTTTCTTTACTTCTTTTTAGAGGTAGGATATATTCATAGAAAATACCATTTAGTTAAAGATAGTTAATGCATGAAGAGTTGGGAAGATTTAAAAGATAACTTTCATGCAAATAAGTTAGTATATTATTTTTTCATTTCGTTTAATGCATTCCTTGGCAAGCAAGACTACGGGGGGCAGATTCTTTAAATCCGGGTTTTGTTGAGAAAAATATTATTTACCTTTCCTCCATCATAGGCATAGCTCTCCCTCTGGATGCCAATTAGTGCCAGACCGAAGGGGGTTTGGGAAACTGGAAAAGATTAACTCGGGTTTTAAAGTTTTTAGTTTTATTATATATTTTAATCGGCCGCGTGGTATTTTATCCAACACGCTCAGGGAATTCGTGAAGGAAATTTCAAAAGAGGATTACCTCTCCTCCGGAATAAAATCTTTTAATATTGTTACGGGCGCACTACTTACTACCTGCTGGTTAGACGTGAGCAGAAATATATTTTATCCCTCTGTTCTTTAAAGAATTATTTCCGAGCCATTTGATGCGGCTATGGTAAATAAAGCATCATGTCGATACGATTGTGTGGAGCGTACAAAGCGGTCTCCTCAGGAGTATAATTTTGCCTTTTATGCATATTTATCCAAGTAATTTGAAACAACTCTTAGATTTTAATTAAAGATTAGTTCAATATCATTTGGGATCTAGTGACAATTTAATTGAGTTTTATGGATGGTATGAGATTTGTGTCTAATATTATAATTTTGTATTATCCAAATTTTACACAATGCTGGTTAAATAAAATTTAACGACGACTAGATGATATGCAATAATAAATTTAATGTACAATGTGTTCACTGCTAATATTCCTGTATTATGTATTATTATTTAGAAAATTCTTTATATGTCTGAAGTGAGTAGAATAATCAATACTAATAACATAATTATAAAAATGTTGTGACATTGGACGATCTAATTTAGTGATTTCATATTTGCAGATTAACAATTTGAAGATTTTTTGTTAATCTTTTAATATGAAATCACTAAATTAGACCATCTGCTAATAGCATTCTGCTTGCCTTCAGGAATAAAATTTCTTCTCAAACTATTAATGTGAGATGAGATGATATGGTAACTTGAATTAATATTTGGCTTTTCTGGTTACGTACAATAAGCCTGAGCCTTCTCTCACCACGCACTCTTAAATCTAAATGCCCTTTGAAGTTTGCCGGATAGCTAGTTTTTTACTACCATCCCTGCATTTCTGGTACACTTTTGATACTATCGACCTTGAAAATCCTACCTGTGTTTCGGAAATTGAATGGTCCATGAGTCGTGCACCTGCTCTTTACTCGCGATTGAAGGCATCTAAATCAGGCAGTTTACCCATGAATGCAATTCTAACAATTAATTCAAAGACATAGTACGTGCTATATATTCAGTTACAATAGCTTACTCATTTGCTCGTAAATGATGAGCAGCGTAACATAACTTTCATAGCCCTTGCTATCCTTAATTCAGTAGCACTTCAGTGCATATATATATATAATATATATATATATATATATATATATATACATTTAAAATATATATATAATATAATATATAATTATATATATATAATATATATATATATATAC
>CM063505.1:94347855-94357855 GCA_032207245.1 Pardosa pseudoannulata | reverse complement strand
ATCATTTAGCAATGCTAGCAAAGAATTTTAAAAAGTACTTTCTTGCTGACGACAAACTGATATCAAGTTACAAGTGGGTGAGGGATCCATTTCAAAATACTCCCGAAGGACTCTCAATTGAAGAGGAAGAAACCTTCATAGACTTCACGGCAAGCGGCGAAACCAAAAGACAATTTAGTAATAAATCACTCTTTGAATTTTGGGCAGGAGTGGATGATGAGTTTTCTGCACTAAAAACAAGGGCATTTCGCATTCTACTACCATTTTCAACATCTTACCTTTGTGAAACTGGATTTTCTGCGGTGGCTTCTTTGAAGACAAAATATAGATCTCAGCTAAATATAGAAAAAGAACTGAGAGTGTTTATTTCTAATATTAAACCCTCCTTCGAAAAACTTTGCTCTGAAAGACAGGCCCAAGGAAGTCACTAATAATTATTAAATTTGTTTTTAATTTAGTAAGTTGTTTTAATTTAATAAGTTAATTATTAAATATGTCGAAATGTATTTTGTTTTGTATGTGTGTGTGTGTTCTTTCCTTTCAGTCACTTAATCAATTTTTTTAAATAACATTTTCTCTTGGATATGCTCGCGCCCCCCTTGAGGTGCGCGCCCCACAGTTTGAGAATCACTGCTGTAGTGTATATCTGTATTTATGGCGAGACCTTGGTGTTGGATATTATCTTTTAGTAATCCTATTGATGTCGGTCGACCGCAGTAGATAGGTATCACCATAGCCAATAAACATACGTAGTTAAATATTTAGATCTTTGAGACCAAGTTGGAAGAAAATAGCTGCTCAGCACGCGATCATCTCTAAACGATGTGAAGTAGATATCTTTCACATATTTAGGATCATCGGGTGTAACTGCCATCTTACTATACTAGTGTTCATCAGCCAGGCTAGGGAGGATGAGATTCTGTAACATATCGTTGAACCCCTCACTCGTCACATTAACAGTTACAAAATCAGAATTCCGAATGTCCTGCGAACAAGGGGAACGATAACGGCAAATATGGTACATTCACACCACAACATTACTTTCTCATCTAATTTGCAACAAAATTTAAGGATTTATGTTTGCCTAAATTCTTCAGTTGTAGAATTTCTCTTGTGTGAAAGGGACTTTTTTTGGTCTACATCACATTAGACAACTAATCGGCATTTCTCCCCATCTTTTAAAACGTCCACACCACAAATTATCGCCGATATACTAAATTGCTCTATTATAGGTCTTTAGGACACCATATTTCTTCGGATATCATCGAGGGTAATCCTACAATCTTTTATTGCTTCAAAAACTGTAGTGTATGGAATGGTAACATAACGGGTAACTTAGCTAGCACTGACTGCATTATGCTTGGAGGAATTCCGTATAATGTCATATTCTCCCTGAACAATCTCATCAGCAACTTAAGTATTTGCTCAGTGGCGGCTACAAAGTCATATTATCGTTTAAACAACCTGTGACTTCGAACTTCAAAATCTCTCTCTTCACAGCTGCAGTTATCTGCAAATTTGCCCTTTTAATACCCTTTCTATGGCGATAGAATCGTAAAAATAGTAGGATATATCAAATTCTAATACTACAGCTTTCTTAACACTTTCTTTTCTAGTAACTCCACCATGCTGCGATTTTTGATGCATATGATTATCTCTATCATGACAGTTTATGTTTACATACACTCCTTACATAGTATTCCCACACCATGAGAAAAACTTTGACTTTCTTCTCTGGTTTGAATTATCCATTACAAAAAATTTAAATACTAAACACCTCTAATTTTTATTAAGGTTTTTCATGATTTCATGTACTATTTTCTTAGAAAGGGGAATTTAAATTTTATTTTATACAAAATATTCCGAATCAGACCATAAAAGGAATTTTGTTAACCAGAAGAAGTTAATTTCTTAGCTTTTTAGATGCTGAAATAAAGTTTTAAATTAAAAACAAAGGGATACTAAAGATACAACTTGTCTCTATTATTACCTCTAATGATATATTCATTACAAATGAAATAACAAATACGATTTAATAATAAAATAAAAGGATTTAGCAAACTTTTCTGTCTTTAATTATCTTCATGAGGTAAATAATAATACGAAAAGTACAGACGAATACGATATTAAGTTGATAGTTATATTGCATTAGGTTTCAAACACAAGTATTAGATATTTATGTCTTTCCAAATACAGAACTATGAATTCTGTACGTAGTATTCTTGTTGTATAATATGGACAAAATAGAGCAGACTTTGATTTAGTACATCTTCTGGGTAGCTGCTGTAGAAGTTTACAATTATAATGCGTCTAATCACGTGCTGCAAGATTCCAAGATTGGAGGCGGTAATCTGGTTTGAATTCTTACCTTTGAACTAAAAAGATAAATTCCAGAAGCAAATTTCACCCCATCGTATTCCTCAATCATGTCATGATTTTATTTAAAATTTCCTTCGAAATAGAATCCTTAAATGTTACATTAAATACGACATCTAAAGTCAGATAGTTTTAAAAGTTGTGTCAACGAGGTTCAAATCAAAACTTTTACGATTTCCTGCATTTTGAATAGAAATTTTTATTCTCAGATACTGAAATTAAGTTTTCAATTGAGGAATAAATGTCCACTGGCTTCTAAAGATGCTCCTTATCTCAATCATTTCCTCCGATAATACTTCTATTACAAGTGGTAGAATGGCAATGATTTAATAATAAAACGAATCGATTCAGCACAATTTTCTCTCCCCAAGAACCTGGATAATGTAAATAATAATACAAAAGGGTACAGAAGAATGTGATATTTAAATAAGAATAATATTTCAAAGCTCACTGCAGGCAATTTCACACTTTCAAATTTACAAAAAAAATTTAAAAATTAAAATATTTTGATTTAAAAAAAAGTTAAAAATAATTTTTCAAAAAAAATATAAGATAAATTTAAATATTGTATTTGAATAAAGATTTCTCTCCTTTATAAATTAAAAATTTTATGGAAAAAAATATAAAAAATATACAAATACAATAATAAGAAGAAAATAAAATAGATTTTTAAAATTTTTATTTAAAATAAAAAGATTACAGAAATAAATTTTTAAAAAATTAATAATAATTAATTTATGTGGAAAATAAATAATCTTACACAAACGAGTCAAAATGAAATATATCAAATTTCATTTTGATTGATTTGAAAATTACGATTTACTTTAAATTTGTAATTTTTCATTATAAAAAAAATTCTTTCTACCATAAAAAATAATTTTCAAAAAAAAAAAATAAATATGTATTTTTACTTTTTCAATTTTTTTTTAAAGAAATTTTTTAAAAGATATTTTAAATATATCTATTATTTCATTCAAAAAAAATATACATTTCATAAACAAAAAAATATTCATATATTTTTTCATAATTTTAAAAATAAAATCATAAATTAAAATTATTATTCATTAAAATATTAAACATATAAAACCAAATATATAAACTTTCAATCTAATAAAATAATATCTTTAAAAATGAAAATTCACAGCTATTTTTATATAAAAGTTTTCTATTTTTTTTTATAAAATAAATAGTAATAAAATTTTAATAAAGTCTAAAGTACATAAATAATAGCCTAATTTTCATTCATCTTCATCCTAAAAAAAATCATAAAAATAAAAACATTATAATAAAAAATTTATATTTTAACAAAAAATAAATAAAAACAAAAATTAACTTTATATAAAATATTCATAAATAAAATTTAATATAATATTAAAATAAAAACATAATTAATTAATATAATAGTAATAAAATAAATCATTAAAACTAAATATAATAAAATTTACATTATACATAAAAAATGTAATAAAAAATTTTAAATAAACAATAAATCTCATTTAATAAAAATAAATAATATAAATTAAAAAAATAAAAAAATATAAAAAAAAATAAAAAGCAAATTACATAGATCAAAAAATTCGAAAAAAATAAAACAAAATACAGATTCTAAAAAAAAAAAAATTTAATGAATATAATTTAAAAAAACTCAACAAAAAATATTTAAATCAAAAAATCTCATTAATAAATATATACAATTAAATGATTAAATTTTATACAAAAAAAATAGGTAAAAAATATTATAAATTAACTATAACATATATAAAAAAACTAAACATATAATTTTTATATTTATTATTAAAATATTAAAAAAATTTTAATAAAAAATAGATTATAAATAAAATCAGATTTTTTAAATAAAAAAAAAATAAAATTACAAAAACATAATAACCACAATGAAAATTAAAATATTTTATTTTAGTTTTATAACTATAATATTTATTATCTTCGAAAAATTAATCAAACAATCATCTAAAAATAAATATGTGCCATAATAAACATTACTTAATTTTATAAGAATAAAAAAATCATAAACAATAAAATATTATAATAAAACTGACTTGGAATCTTCAAAACTCACTTTTTTCATTTATAGATTCATTAATATATTTTATTTCTATATTAAAATCAATTCTTAAGTTTCAATCGACCTAAAACAAATACTTAAAATATTTAACACATGTTTCTCTTTTGTAAAGAAGTTCTAATAACATTTAAATAATTGTAACTATATCGCATATTTTATCTGTTTATTTGTTATCTTATTATAACGAATATTAGGAGGTAATCTACTTCTAGAATAAACAAATAACATAAAGTAGAAAAAAGACGTAAAGGGTATTTCTTTAATCATTTTTTAGTAACATATTGGTACTTTTTTGAGAAACAAAAACTACTTCAACCCATGTGTACTTTCAAGAAGAGATTCAGGAGTAAAATGGTGGGTATTATTTTCCTGTTCTTTATCGAAAATTCTTGCTTCGTAATGGCGACCTGAAGCTACCCTAAGTAAAGACAACAAATGGAGTAAATGGTGTGGTAACCTGTCTCTCGTGTTTATGTATCATAATGAATATTAGGAGAACACTTCTACAGGACTAGAGGACAATGAATAAATAGAAGGCAAACAAGTCAGATCAACTTGTGGGACAGAGGGATATGTGACAGCAAATGGAGTAAATGGTGTGGTATCCTGTTTCGCGTGCTTATGTATCATAACGAATATTAGGAGAACCTTTCTACAGGACTAGAGGACAATGAAGAGGACAATAGAAAGCAAACAAGTCAGACCAACTTCTGGACAGAGGGATATATAATATATCTGATTGTAACCTAGGATGATTTATTTATTCTAAAGAAATGCTAGAAGATTTCTCTATTATAATGAATGCAACATTAACGTAAGCAACGACCATACTCAACAATTTAACTGAAAATAGCTGTATGGTAAAGTGCTGTTCTTCGGTCCCTAAGTTTGATGGTTAAATTTAATGTACTATTGAAGCCATTTAATTGACTTTAAACACTAGTCAGTAAATGTTTCACCTCGTGAGCAAAATAGTGAACGGTACAGCTGAAAAACCCAAACCTATACAACAATTTAAGACCGAAAACAAAAATATAGTTCTTAAATCTTCATATTGATGACAGCTTTAGATAACATTTTAGGATAGACATGTTGAACATAAAATGTTTTCAGAAATGTAAGTTGAAATTTTTACTGAGAGACCTAAGAGGACGTAATTGTTTCTTCCCTTCGTGAGCAAAATAGCAAACCGTAGAGCTGCAAACCCAAACCAACACAACAATTTGAGACCCGTAACAAAAATGTAGTTCTTAATTCTTCATATTAATGAAGGTTTAAGATTAATTTTTAGGATAGAAATGTTGAAACATAAAATGTTTTTTAAAACGTAAGTTGAAATTTTTACTCAGAGACCGAAGAGGCCGTAAATGTTTCATCTCGTGAGCAAAATACCAAACCGGAGAGCTGCAAACCCAAATCAACACAACAATTTAAGACCGATAACAAAAATAAATATCTGTAAGTAGAATGGCTTGTATAAAGGCTGTAAGTAGAGTGTTGCTCTTCGGTGCCTAAGTTTGATGGTTCAAATCTCGCTAATGGCATGGCTATTTGAAGCCTTTTAGAATTGACTTCAAGCACTAGGTCCCGAGCAAAATAGCAAACCGTAGCTCTGCAAACCCAAACCAAAACAACAATTAAAAGCCGATAACAAAAATATAGTTCTTAAATATTTATTTTAATGACGGCTTAAGATTAATTTTTTGGATAGACATGATGAAACAAAAAATGTTTTTAAAAACGTAACTTGAAATTTTTACTGAAAAACCGATGATGCCGTAAATATTTCATCTCGTCGTCATATTATTAGATAGTCTACACAATGCTTAAATTAAACATAATTTATTTGTTTTCCTGTACTCTTTTCTAACTAGAATAAAAATATATTTTTAACTACAAAGAAAATCTTTTGATTTAAAAAACAATATCATTAAAAATTCAATTTTTTGTGAAAAAGAAGAATGTTTGGAAACGTAAGTATTGCCTTTCGTTCTTAAGAAAAAAATACTGCTGTGCAGTTTCGAAACGATGGGATTTGTATGCAAAATAGAGCTCCGGGAACAAAACTTAAGTTGTTATTACAGAATTGTGTTAGTTATTAAAGCTAAAAAATCTCCAAAACACGTATAAAAGAGAGAAACACATGACAAAAAGAGAAAAAACGCGAATGTCTCGGAAGAAGAAGATGGATAAAATTTCTTCGAATAAGTTTCATAAAAATGTAAATTTTCAGTTGTATAAAAATGTCAATGTGCCTTATTCTTGAATTAAATATTTAATTCTTTCTACTTTTTACATACAGCATGGCTCCCCATTAAAATATAACAGTAAAAACGTATATGGGGAATAATTTAAGTATATGTATATATATATATATATATATATATATATATATATATATATATATATATATATATGTGTGTTGTATATATATATGTGTATATATATATATATGTATATATGTATATATATATATATATATATATATATTATATATATATATATATATATATATATATATATATATATATATATATATATATATATATATATATATATATATATATATATATATATATTATATATATATATATGTATATATATGTATATAAATATATATGTATATATATATATATATGTATGTATATATATATATACATATATATATACATATATATATACATATATATATATACATATATATATACATATACATATATATATATATATATATATATATTTATATTTATATATATAATTTATTTTATTGACATAGATAACTTTTAAAAGTGAAACGAAATTTACATTTAAAAATAAAATATTTTAGATTTTTAATAACATAGTTTTTTATTTTCTTTAAATGAGAATACATTGCATTTCACAGATTTATCTCATAAAGTATGGTGATCTAGAAATATTTACGTTTCTTTCAATTTTAGTTTAGCAAAAAATTAAAACTAAAATAGATTTTAATTTAAATTTTTTTAATAATTTATAATTTGAATAAAAATTAAAATCTACTTATTAGTTAATTCTACTTAATTTTGTTATTGTACTATTTGATTAAATGGTAGGTATGAATACGTTTATATTGTGAATTTTTATCTATTTTATATTTTAATATTATTTTGAATTATTCTGCAAATACTTTTCTTTTGTTATTAGTTTATTTTTTATTTATACATGCTTTTTTCACTCCAGGTTTAACCATACAGTATATTAACTCGACAAATTAATTAATATTTAGTCATAAGTATTAGTAGTTGAATTATGTGCAGTTGATATTATTTATTATTATCTATTTACTCTTTATATTAATCTATATCAACTTTTTAATTGAAAAAAATAAAATCGAAAGTAGAAAACATGCAACCAATGTAGCCACACATTTAGTCAAGCGAACATTTTAGCCAGTGGTTGAACTCACATACATTATTCCAGTTTAGAATGGAAGAGATAACTTTATCTCTTCCAGTCTAAACTGAAAACAAACATCCTTCTTAAACTCAAATTTATTGCAGAGTCACATGATGTTCATTTTCAATGGATCACATCACACGTCGACAAACTCGGCAACGAGCTAGCAGATAACTTGGCCAACGACGGTTGCAGCCTCTCCAGTTTTCCTTTTCAACCCTTACCTTTTTAGAATATCAATCCATTGCCAAAGCTGAGCTTTCGAAGGAGTGGAGGGTGCCTCCTAGCCATTCCTGGTGTACTGGCAATGAACTTGGCTCTTCGTTTACACTCAGTTGTGACTGAGCCTCTCGAACGACGTTTGCAGACTGGCAAGTGGTCATACTAAAAGTGGCTATACCCTCTTCTTATCCTTGTTCCTCCTCTCCCCTTCTTATTCTTGACTTCCTTAGGGTAAGCGGTCTCATGGATCTTGCCGGACTTCATCCAACAGCTGGCATATAAGCAGCAGCAACAACAGCAGAGATAACTTATCAGTTTTTAGAATTCATTTACCATAGCAAAAAATAGTCTTTACTTACTGTCTTTATTTGCTATTATAACACGCAATGATAAATCTATAAGCATAAAATAATCCCCCTTTTCGAGCATTTAATGCCATTATATCAAGCCCTATTTTAGGAGCAGGCTATTAAATTTATCAATTTATCACATAATAAATAGGTAAAAATAACAATTTTTTCTAGCATTATGACGTCATTCCTTTAACTATCTCATTTAATCATTTATTTTAGATTATTTAAATATCTTCTGTATTATTCTCATACGTTTTATCATTAAACTTAGATATTACGTAAATAATTTTCTTTTATATTTGGCTTAAATAATAGATTAGGTACATATGTGATAATTTTAATCGATTATTTTTGTAGAAAGATAATTCTCAGCTAAAAAACAAACCATTTTTTTACCTGCCTCATAGGGTATTTTACAATTCTGGAAAATTAAAAATTTTATTGATCCCGTGATATGGAGGGCTATATGCTAGTATACTATAATATACTAATAGGTAAGATAGATAGATGTTTTTTATAGAGTAATTAAAAAATTCCGCGGTAGAATTTTCTTGTCAAATGAAACTCTAGTTTACTCAATGTAAAATATGTGGCAAAAGCTGCACGTATGCATGGATACAGAATGTTGTAGCACATTTCAGTAGACATTTTACGTAAATTATCTAACTGCTGTGTACATTTAGATAATTTTATTTCATACAAACTTAAAAATATAGCAAACAACAACTAAAACCACGCCATAAATAAAACATGAAAAGGTGTAACTTTAAAAATGTTTTAACTAATTAAAATGCCCAAGTACAGAAGAAATGCATAATTAATATTAAAAAATGCAGTATGATTAAAATTTAGGAACTCAGAAAAACCAGGAATCAGATAAACGATCACATGGATTATATTTAAAAGGTTTCCCAAAGTTGAAACTAAGACAATTTTTAAAGCAATGATTTTAATTATGAGAAGTTCTAAAATTGTTATTTTTGAATGGTATCTCCATAAATGTAGCAATTAAAGATATAATAAAAATGGATCAAGTAATGCAGCTGTTAAATTATTGCTTAGAAAGTTTGTGACCATATAAATTGAAATAACAGAAAAAAACCTTTAGTTATTTTTTCTAATACCATATATTTTATTATTAATACATTTTTATGAAAATTGCATTAATTAATATTTAACATACCATTTTCCGCTCAAACTTCCCTACTTAAAGACAAAATATATACCTATGCAATGTCTCTTATAAAAAATTAATTAAAATTTCCGTATCTGTTTTAATTTTTATCTAGATCTAGATCTACAAAATTTAATTTAAATTTAGAGTAGTCTGAATTTCTCTTGAACAACATTAGTGTGAAATATTTCCCTCAAGCTAACTCTTCAATCAGTTATGAAAATATTCAATGTATAAAAGATAAATTATAAGACAAAAATAAAATGAAATTTTAAAAAGTATTGTTCAAAAAACATTTAATATTTTACAAAAAGTTTCGAAATATTGAATTTTTATCAAAATTTATCTGATTTATTTACTATGAATTTATATAAA
>CM063505.1:94330355-94342855 GCA_032207245.1 Pardosa pseudoannulata | reverse complement strand
TGAAATTTTTATCTTATAACACAAATTCTATAATATGTGTATAATGATATTATATTTTACTTATTATATTATTAAAATAATGCAATATTAACATATTAATTTGAAATGATTTTAATTAACAACAATAAAACTTTCATTGAATAGCAAAAAATAAACATGTCATTACCTTTTTTCTCATGTAGTAATTCATTCTTTAATATTGGGAAGAACTTAACGATAATTTTGACTTAGCTAAAGCTTTGAATTATTTATCTAAATGAATTCAACGTAGTTTTAAACTGCATTGTCAGTATCGGGAGACTTTAGAGAAGTATGAAGATAAACAAACTGTTGAGCGGGTACCAGATGATTCTCAGCCCAAAAACAAACCATTATTTTTATCTGCCTCATAAAATACTTTTCAATTCTGAAATATTAAAAATTTTACTGATCCCGCATATGACGGGCTATAGGCTAGTCCCCTATATAATTATAGCCTAAGTTGCCTGTCTGTCTCTCCGTGAATTTATGAAGCGGTTGGACCTGGAATAGATACAGGCATCCATATTGGATTTTTTATGAGTTAGGGTTAGCAAAATTCAAAGCGAGTTATTATTTCAAGCCTTATTCTAACTCTTATTCTATACTAATTTCATTTTTGATAGGATGGCGAAGGAGGAGCGCAATATTTAAATTTCTAGACTGTTTTTACTTGACCCATTCCTTCTAACCATCTCCTTTATCAAGCGTAAGCTGGCGCATGGGGTAGAGTGTCTGCTCATTTGATCGTCGTAATTTTCGGGTTGATGGTTCTGCCCCTCGATGTAGTCGAATTTTTCTAAATGTCTAATTAATTTAATGATTTCTCCTTTTTCTTTTTCTTTTTTGATTTCTAAAATTGTTTTATTATTTTTAAAGTTATATTATTTTTAAAATAAATTTTTAACATTTTTCAAATTTTTATGATTTTTATGATTTTTATTTTATTAAATTCACGTATTACTATTATTATATCAAGTGCTATTTTAAGAGCCGGCTATTAAATGTATCAATTTATCACATAATGTAAATAGGTAAATATAACAATTTTTTTTCGAGGATTATGACATAATTAATTTAACCATCTCATTTAACCATTTATTTTAGATTATTTAAAGATCTTCAGCATTATTTCCATACATTTTATCGCTAAACTTAGATATTACTTAAATAATTTTCTTAAGGTAATATTTTGTCGCAAAATAATTCTCAGCCAAAAAACAAACCATTTTTTTATTTGCCTCATAGGGTACTTTAAAATTCTGAAAAATTAAAAATTTTACTGATCCCGTCAAATAACGGGATCTATGCTAGTAATTATATAGTACATAAATTCTTGCATAATTAAATGATAGCTATGTTTTATTAGAACCTAGCTCAAGAATTTTAAGAAAATAAGAAACAAGAAAATTCTTCTTTTGTAACTATAATAACAATACGTAAAAAGTATTTTTTATATTGCAAGAATATAATAAATCACACTTAGTGAACATTTTTAATAAGAATAAATCCAAAATAATTTTCAGTTTTAAAAATATAAAATGTATGTTCGTAAATGCATTTTAAACTTATTAAAGTAGCTTCAAATCTTTGTAAAAATATTTCATGCACATTAAATTTTTTTAAAAAAATATTTATATACTTTCTACTTCTTTCGTAACATAACTACACATAATAAGCTAAGAAAAACAAGGAAAGAAAAGGAAGTTTTCTGTTTGGTTTTACGATTTTATAACATGCATGGCATTTTAAAGTAATTTTTTTACTAATGTACCCGAATAAGAAATACAGTTTTCAATTTCATCCCTTGATTAAAGCCATTGGAAGAGGACAGAATGTGTTCCTCAAAAGTTTGAAAGCTTTTGAAAATTACTTTTTTCTAAGAAAACGTGGTTCAGGTGCAACGTATCTAAACGTCACAGATGATTTCTTAAAAAATATTTCCCGAGCTACTTCATTTTCCCCTTTTTTTTAAACTTTCTGGTATTTTTTTTCCTTTTTGCAAGTTTCCAGTGAAAGTCGTTTCATCTTACAAAAATTATCATGTGGTTCTTTAAAAAAATCCCAGTTTTGAGAGATTTGCAATTTTTTTTGTCTTGAAAATAAAAAATGGCAAATAAGTGTTTCAAATTTTCATTCTTTCATTTTTTACGTCATAATCTAAATTTCACATTATGGAACATTCTTTTGCTAGTTAATTTGTTATTTATGCATCATTTTTTTGTTAAAAACGAATTTCTTTTTTTTTATAAAACTCTTTTTGACAAAAGTAAAATATGTGAAATATTCATCATCATTTATTATGAAACAAAATATATTATGAACATGCAACTTGACACTGCAGTGCAATAATTCTTTAAAGATTCGACAATTTTTTAGATTGTATTATAATGAGCAAAAAGATAAATGGAAAAAATTAAATTAAACAAAAAATAAACATTTAATATTAGGAGGATGTTGAATTTACAAACCATTTTTCAATTCAATTTTTTGTAAATTATTTATTTAAAGATAAGTCTTATTACACTCATTAATGAATAACTAAATTAATTAATTACATTTTTCTTAGATGAAAAAAAATTTCAACGATTTGATTACTTTAAATTTTTATATACTTTAAAATCCTATTTGTGAAAAAAAAGTGCACAGATTTCTATAAATTTTTTCATTCTCATCTAAAATAAATTAAAATATATTTTTGTACCATTTTAGGTTTATCTTACAGATAGTTTAAACATGACTTGTTGTTGATGTAGATAAACTATTCTATTTTTGGATGGATTTCATTGACAGATTTCATTAAAGAAATTTTACAATGGGAAAAATCGGAGAATTATCATAGTTATGTGTGACTAAATGTGTAAAATACACATACATTTATTATTAAATTATTTGTGAAAATTTCGATATAAATTTCTTTGAATGCAATTAATGATATTTTACTCATAAAATATTAAAAAAATATTATCATGCTTAAACCTACCGATTTTTGTTCTTTCAAGTTGGAAAATAAATTTAAAGAATTTTTTAAATCATTTAGTAGAAAACAGTCTTTCTCAAAGGTTAACATGTAGAAAATGGAATCATTTATGGCAGGTAACCAAACAAATTAAAGAACTCGTCTTTACATACTGTATATATATTTTGTAAATTAATATATAATCGTATTGTAACAGAATGTAATTTTTAATATACTGATATTTAAGTGGAATTTATTAATTTGTTAATTTTTAAAATTTTATTTTACTTTTAAAATCTTGAGAATTTTTAACCAATGTAAGTAAATATTTTAATTAAGTAAGTTTTTGTAAAAATTCTACTACTCATACGATTAATAATTATTTAAAATTTGAGAAAATTATAATGAATACATTTCGAAAATATTGTCAACACAATATAAGAACTAGTTCATATTCTGTTGATAGTTTTTAACATATCCAAAACCTTGCTTCGTACTCTGACATAAATCAATGCGTGTAAAATTTGTGATAGAATCGTGATAAATTCTAGAGAAGTTATTACGATTCTATCACAAATTGTAAACCTGATTGAAATAACCTAGATCAAAAATAGATCTTAATGTATAAACGCAATAATGATACAAATGTACATTACTACCTACTTTTATATTAATTGTGAAATATGTTATTTTTACTATGATATTTTTCTATTAATTCTGATAAACAATGAAAAAATGTCCATACTTTTAAAGCATTCATTTGCATATGGCATTTTCTTAACACTTAATAATTATGATAACATATTGTACTTTTATCACATTTCTTGAAATTTCAGTTTACCAATATCGTAACTTATACTCAAATCACACCAGGCCAAAAATGTGTTTCTTTAATACTACCTTTTGTTAACATTTTGTAATTACACGGAATTCATTAAAATATTCTTATTTTTAAAGCGTTTGTATACATTGAAAAGTTTTTTATTATAATCTCTATTTTGAAAGAACATTTTTAAAAGTTCTGAGATGAAATTAAATGCGTTTTGAATATCGTATTCACGAAACGACAAGATTAGCGTGTGATATCATAAATGTTTATATATTTCCAAATATTTAATTTATCCTCCTAATTTAAATAAAGGTTAAAAAATATCGAAATTCTAATACACATTTGAAATTTGTTGAAATATAAATTACGCAAATTCGAATCCAATACAGTTAAAAGCTGTTCATTAGTAAACTGCCTTAATATAAAATTCAAATATATTGTAAGATAAACACTGCATTATATAATTGTAATGTATATCGTAATATCCAAGTTTTATAAACACTTTTAGTAATAAAAATTGGGGATTTTTTTCCTAAATGTGATAGGTTTTTTTTATTTATACTAGTAAACTAAATAGAAATTAAATTGGTTCTTTAAGTCAAAGGGATAGTTTCTACAGGGAATTTTGTAACTTTTCCTATTTCCATTAATATCGTAGAGACAAATGATTTTCAACATGTTTGCTTCAATTCATTCTTAAAGCAAAGGATTAGTTTCTATTGAGCATTTCAAGACCTTTCCTTTTTACAGTAATATTGTATAGACAGGTGATTCTCAACCTGTTTACTTCAATTGATTCATAGAATCAAAGAATTTAGCTTATATAGATCATTTTGTAACTTTTCCTATTTCCATTAATATCGTAGAGACAAATGATTCTCAACTTGTTTGCTTCAATTCATTCTTAAAGCAAAGGATTAGTTTCTATTGAGCATTTCAAGACCTTTCCTTTTTACAGTAATATTGTATAGACAGGTGATTCTCAACCTGTTTACTTCAATTGATTCATAGAATCAAAGAATTAGCTTATATAGATCATTTTGTAACGTTTTCTATCTACATTAAGATCGTATAGACAAGTGATTCTCAACTTGTTTAATTCAAGTTGTTTGGTAAAGAATTAAAGTAAATTAATACTGTGTCGTTAGTATGAATTTTTTTTATCATATGCCATATTTCTTCTTACTTTTTCCCTTATATCATATTTAAACCTGCTATTTGCTCTCTGTCCCTCATTCATGATTTCTTTTCTCACCATTAGATTTGCTTTCATCCCAATGAGCAGAAGCCGGGCTTTAAAATCTGTGTTCGGAATTTTTTACTGAGAACTTTCCGGACATTTTATTTATTCAGTGTTTAAATTCCAGAAAGGGTTTCATGTAGCTGTTATAACAAAACAATGATGTACTATTCTGCAATTTTACTTTTCTTAATCTGTCATAATCTGCAATCAGTCAATTTCAAAACAAAAATAAATTGTAATTGATACAATATAACAGAGTCAAAAAGACCTTGCAGTCATCTGAAATTACTCCTCTTCTTGTAAAGCTTGCGGGTATGGCTATTACCTTAAAAGCCTCTTATGGTTCTGTAAAATCCACCTGTTTCGTGTTTAATGCTCAATATTTCTCTAGATAATAATTTATTACAACATTTAATGTTTATAAAAGGTATAAAGAGAGAATTATTTAAAAATGCAAAGTGGTGTTGAAAGATTTGCTGGCATATTTATAATTACTTCTCCACTGTAACTATCTGAGGTGGTTACAGTTATTTACAATTTAATAACAACAAGTATATGAAAAGAAGAACTAATATCCTCTTTTATGAAAGTTTCACAATGTTCAATAGAAATAACAGAAGGAAAGTACATTTTAAAATGTTTTCATTATATACTGATTGCCAAACCCCTTATTTTTACATTATTTTTATACAGTAGATTACTGTACAAAGGCCCTTTATGCATAGATATTAAAAGTATTATAATTGAGATACACAATAGTTTGGTTACTTTAAATATGTATTTCTGAAAATTATCTCAATGGTTTCATAATAAAGATTTTCAAACTAATTTTCCTGTGATTTTAATGTATTTTTTGTCCCAGTGTGCCACAAATACACTCAAATTCCAAATTAAGAAAACGTGCATATTCTTTGAAATTTCGTAAAATGAACTGATAAAAATGAAAAGCACTTTGAGACAAAGAAATCTTGTAAGTCGGATATGTAAGCGTTCCCCATATGAGTGGGAAGAGCTAGTAGAAGAACATTTGTTATAAGCTCTCGTGAAAAACCATATATTTCATTCGGTAGCACAGCTTGCCGAATTTTAAGGTTTTTTCAACAATAGATTAAACTTAAATTCCAACATAAACATGAGTAACCACCCATATTTAAACGATGAAATGAGGTGGCGAATTTTGGGGAGGCTAAAAGAAATCCAGTTTGAAGTCCAGTTATTTCATACTCCTGTATTATACATTCCAAATTTAACAAGTATTATAACGGTTTAAAGTTAATTGTTTTGCATTGTATGAATGTACGTACATATCATATTTCATTAAATTGGTCCAGAAATTTTAGAGATATATAACCAAATATAAAATCTCTCTTAATTTGCAATGAGTGTACTTTCAGATTTTTTAGTGTGTACCGAGAGTCATAAAAAGTTGAGACTGAATGCTATATTTAAAAAACAGTGTTACCACATAACACGATACTTGAAGTATGTTTTCGTTTAAAATTTTTTGTGAAGTTAAGTATTATATCTTATCTTAGAGGAATTGCATATACTTTGAAGAATTTTATGTGTATTTTAAATTTTTTACAAATTTTATTTATAAGAGGTTATTCATTTCTTTAAATACTAAGATAAAAAATAAATTGAATATGTTTTGAATGTCTTATTATCGAAATATTATGCAAATTTCATGATTTAGTGATTAAGGTCAATATATCCCCATAACTTCATTTTATTTTCCTAATTTAAATCAGAGTTTCCGAAGATATTAAAATTCTATTAAACATTTTAAATTGGCAAAAGTATTTAGTATGCAAATTCAGTTTCATTCCAATTATGGTTTACTGATGAATAAATTGTCTTGGATATAAATTTTCAATACACTTCAAAATCAATACAAAATAAATAACAAATTAATAAGATCACTGCACAGTGTTTTGTTTTTAAGACTTTATTTTTTATAAATGCCCAATTGTGTTTTTCCATTTAGTATTGCTAGTGGTATCATAATGATTGTTTTTCAAGGATAAAAATGCATTTATTCTTAGTTAAATTAAAAAGCTGTTTTACTTTGTTTTATTAGTCGTTTGTTAAAAATTGTTATTTTTTCTGGCCATATAGAATTAACTTTTTTGCAATTTGATATTGACTTTAATTATCAATATTAATCAATCCTAATCAATGTTAAATAAACAATCAATTTGAAGAATGGTTATTTTTCGTATTATCGAAATTGTTTTATTTTAGCAAGAATAAATATTTATACTCTGTAAAATGAAAATGTATAGACATAGAAAGAGCATAGCTTCTCTCCATATATTCTCTGATGTATGTAACAATTGTTGCAAATGTTGTGAATACATTTGATTTTAAAAAAATTAATCAGTTGTTGAATTAAGAAAAATGTATCTAAGTGCCCTTATGTAAGACCCTTTATATATGCCAGGAAGATGATTACAATTCCTTTAATGATAGAAATTAGTAGATATCGTCCTCTAAAATCTGTAGTTGTGACGTATGTAATACTATGATGATAAACGTGCAGAAAATTGAAGTTTCTTAAATGATAGCTGAAAGCCAGTCGACCGAGGAGGATGAGATCGGCTATTGGAATATAAAAATTAGCTTCATCTGCCCAGACAGCATCGCAGTATAGCTCTTAGAAATTGGAATTAAGTGAATACAGAAATTTCAAAAGTTTATTTCAGAAAGAAAACTTGCTTCTTATTGTTATAAAGTTTATAGATAAGCTCATTGGTGAATGGAAATTTCACGTTTTGTGGTTTATCAGAGTTTAATTATTCAATGTCACCATGGGCTACAGTCTTTTGAAGACTACATTAAGAGTTCAACAATTGGTTAGTAAAATAGTGAGGTTTATAATATGTCTATCCTAACGTATGTTGTGTTAGTATATGGGATGGCTGTACAAAGACTAATGAGGTTGGATTAATGGAAGAGAGTACTAGAAATTTCACTACTACTTGAAGTGGAAACATATTTTCATAATAATGAAAAAGCATAGTTTTATGAATTATTTCGAGCAGAAACCACACGTTCAGGAGTACTGCTGTATGTTTGGCAGAAAAATCATTACCATTTCGATTTGGAGTGACAACTCACTAGGCATGAAAACGTTAGAGAACAAGTACGTGCTAACGAAATGAGCATTTTTCAAGAAATGATCATCCTCATCAAACAGTTAGTTCCATTATAACTCTTATCAGAGTTTATCATCACTACACTGAACTGAAATGAAATATAAACATCAGTTTGAGGAACGTGACTGAAAGCATGGAAACTCCTATTTCAGCAAACATTTTCACCAGTTCTAAGTTTTTAATACTTAATTTATTGTTTATATGATCTAAAAAAATACATTCTTTTACAAAAAGTACCTACCATACTTAAAACCAAATATTAGTTTAAATATTCAGTTAAATACAAAATTAAAAAAGATCTGAGTAGTGCTTTTAATAATTTTAACTGCTCACACTAATAATAGCATTTCTTTAAGTTGATGTGTCATATTTAATACCTCTAGTAATACTATTTTGTAATAATATATATATATATATATATATATATATATATATATATATATATATATATATATATATATATATATATATATATATAATCAGAGAATTATTTACTACTTACTGTATTATATTGAAATAAAAAAATCCTTTCAAGTACCAAATTTTTAGACGCATTTCGTAACTTTCAATAATTAGATTTACAGCAGTTATACTGCTTAAATGCTTTATAAATGCTTTAGCCTCCATTCAAATGTCTCCATGATAGAAATCAACATTTTCATCAAATCTTTAATTAGGAATTATGTGGATTCCTTTAAGAATAACATATATTTTTAACTTTTATAAATTATATTCAATTAAATTTAATTAATATAATATACTAACATTTAATTAATTGTAGTAAATAAAGAGAAATGTAATTCAAAAATTGCGTTTGCAAAATATCAAGACTTTATTATCGTAATATATCATAATACTTACTATGTCACTATAACCTGATTTGTAATCCTTATGCTAAAAGAAACTAAATAAATTATTAAGACAATATATAATAAATTCTTTTGAATTATAAAGTGTCATTTGATTTCAAATGCTTTAGAATTCAATGATTAATAAATGTCTTTAGGAATCAAGATTAATAAGTTTTCTTACTGTTTTTAAATATTTTCCATTATTTATAATGTAAAATCATTTATTCTAAATTTTAATTAAAATTATCACTATATTAGATAAAAAAATTAAACTTATCTTCCTACCTCTCTCTTTTTTTGTGCATCTGAAATAAAGTTTGAATTTATATCATTCTCACTGTAAACTAATAATTTTGTACATACGAAAGCAATGATGTTTTTGGAAACATAATCATTAAGACAAAGTAAAATGTATGCACATATTAAATATATCACTTTTGTCGAATTGATTTTATAATTACAACGTAAAAATATATTTGTATTATTAAAATATTATTATAAATATTTTACTTTTCTTATATTTTTACTCTTTAAAGAAGGAGATTTATTCTAGCAGAAGTTAAGAAACCTTCTATTAGCACCTACAAAGTCATTTTCATACTTGTTATACCAGGATTTGATACCATTTCCTTCATTAATAAATTCCTTATTATTTACAGTACTATAGTAAGAGGAATCAATTTGTACAATCATAGGATCTGTTTCCGCAGGACAAATTCTAACTCTTCATAATTATATTAACTTCTTGTACACTTAATCAGATTACTTAAATGGGATTTTAGAAAAGCCTTATCCTTCAAGTATATGACTGTATCAAGTGTATTTAGGATTCTATTAGTTTCTTCCATCTATCCTAAAGTTTAGTGTTAAAAGCAATAATTACGGTGATAATAGACAGTTCGCTAAAATATATTCAATCTTTCATATATGTACATACCCATTAGTTACATAAGCAATTAGAAATTTATTTGCAGAATGTAGTTACAATTCTAAAGTAATCTAAGTAAGTAATCTAAAACTTATATCTAAAAAATGTTACTCACAGTGCTACAGTGTGAGTTATATATTTTAGACATAATTAAAATATTATTAATAGTAATGTTGTGGTGTAGTACATTGCATTGTCATTTCGGAGACATTGATAACCCCAAGTTGCTTTACATTGCTTTTAATTATAGTATAGTACCACTGTTCTATATTACAATGTTCAAAATTATAAGATACGACAAGAAAATATGCAAAAAAAAATATATATAAAAATTAAAAAGTAAAAGAAGCACTCCACGTGCTACGCCTTAAAAAAAATGCCAATGTCCAAGAGAACGCTGCATTCTTTTCCTTCCTTCTTTCGACTCAGGCAACCCTACATTTCTTCTATTATCCTGTTCGTTGTTCCATTGTCCTATTTACAATGCGTACGGTCCTGGCTCTGCCCAGAAGGATCGGGGCTCCAAGGACGGTCCTGAGTGGTGTAGTACATTGCATTGTCATTTCGAAGACATTGATAACCCCAAGTTGCTTTACATTGCTCTTAATTATAGTACCACTGTTCTATATTGCAATGTTCAAAATTAAAGAAAAGACAAGAAAATATGCAAAAAAGAAATATAAACATTAAAAAGTAAAAGGAGCACTCCATTTACCCATTCCCCCAAAAAAAAAAAATTGCCAAAGTCCAAGAGAACGCTGCATTCTTTTCCTTCCTTCTTTCGACTCAGGCAACCCTACATTTTTTTCATTATCCTGTTCGTTGTTTCATTGTTCTTTTTTCAATGCGTCCTTTTCATGCTCTGCCCAGAATGATAGGGACTCCAAGGATGGTCCTGAATCGCCTCCTGGAGACCAATCACAGTTCTCCAAATATTGGTGAAGTTTAAGTGCACTTATTTTCTCTGGCCACACCACACGCTTCTTGGAGTTGCGAAAAAAATTGGGCATTCAACCCACAACGTGTGAGTGCTGCGAGCAAATCAGTTTCGCAAACCTAAACATAGCTGCAGTCTCACAAGTAATATTCAATAAAAATTATTTGATAACCGCGATGGATATTTGTTTAATATTTACCGTGTTTCTTCTTGGCATACATGTTTACACCATAACATTAAATATAACCTAAGCATTCACTTTTTGGTTAGATGAAATAGACTTAATAGTGACGATGAAGTAATGGAAAAGCATTTAATACAACTTTTAAAACAGGCATATAATACTATATTTCCTACTAGTTTTTTGATAAACATTGTAAACATTTTTTTTCAATTTAATTGTAACCGAGTGCCTTAATAGATTTCTCCTAAACTTCTAAGTGATATGTAACTAAGTATAACCAGGTTTCCACTGCTGTTTCAAGCTTTGTTTATTCTTTCAATAATTGCTTAATTTTTGATTGATGTTTCCTTATGGGGTTTTTCTCATCTTTTATACTCATTTTATATTTTATATACATTCAGGTTGTATGATGTTTCCGACTTCATTCTAATATTAATCTTTATTTAGAATTAGCTCTTTAAATGCTAACTATCCCTACCTTTAATATATAAACAATTAAATAATTATTTTCAAGTAGATATTAATAGGATTAAGTTCATGTTTTTAATTCTCAAAACTGTAATGGATGTTTTTGTACTTCTCATTCGTATTCGCATTTCATATTCTTCAGGTCTTTTCGGTGTACGGGAACGTTCAGGCCTGTTCAAACAATTGTTTTAACCATGTATGGAAGTCGTAAACCTTCCGCACCCAACCCATTTTTGTTCATATCCGTTTAACATTTACTGGACTTAATGGAGGTATAGTGTTTTGGTTCCGGTTTTGGTTCTGCTTTTTATATTTATTTACCTCTATGTAATTGCTGCGGGGAGCGCATTACATGGTAAGTAATTTTATCTGTCTCTCTTTATCGATCTAATAATTTATCATATATATATATATATATATATATATATATATATATATATATATATATATATATAATATATATATATATATATTATATGTATATATGTATGTATGTATATATATATATGTATGCATATATATATATGTATATATATATATATGTATATATATATATATATGTATATATATATATATATATATGTATATGTATATATATATATATATATATATATATGTATGCATATATATATATATATGTATATATGTATGTATGTATATATATATATATATAATATATATATATATAATATATATATATATATATTTATATATATATATATATATATATATATTATATATATATATATATATATATATATATATATATATATATATATATATATATATATATATATATATATATATATATATATATATATATATATATATATATATATATATGCATTTATGTATGAATGTATGTATGTGTGTATAGAGGACTTTCCACTTCCACATAAGTAACAAAGAACACAAAATTTACATG
>CM063505.1:94290355-94325355 GCA_032207245.1 Pardosa pseudoannulata | reverse complement strand
CACACTTCTGTCTTAGTTCGAGAGAGCAGCTCTCAATTGGGCTTTGTGTGACTAAGTAGCATTAAACCAACCCACCCATCATCACCCCACTTTTTATAACAATATTCTGTTTAGTTCAACCAATCATTGCAGAGATCTAAACCAATGTAAATATAAAGTCATGATTTGGAATGTATGAATTGCATGCAGTCAAATAAGTTTAAATAAAAAAAGTCTCTAATGTTCCCTAAAAGTGAAGTATCTGTTAATTCTCCTGATAATAGAGAGTTTTAATCAAAATTGTTTGATACAATAAACAGTTATAACGAAAGCTAAATTTTGATTTCAATATTTTCAATAATATATGGAGAGATCCTAAATATGTTGGAAAAGTAAAATTTTGCACCCTTTAATTCTCCTGATTATAGAGAGTTTTAATCAAAATTGTTTGATACAATAAACAGTTATAACGAAAGTTAAATTTTGTTTTTAATATTTTCAATAATATATGGAGAGATCCTAAATGTGTTGGAAAAGTAAAATTTTGCACCCTTTAAAATTTATAAATAAATTATTTCAAGAATAATTTTATAAAAATAGAAACACTTTTTGCATCTCTCTATATTTAAAAGTAATTGAATTTGATTAAATAGCGAGTTGAAACAATGTTTGGAAATTTACCTAAATGGGGAAAAACGACGCGATTGGTTGTTAAATGATGATAGATGGTTGGAACTATCGGAATGAGAAGCGATAGCGGTTTAATAAAATATCTAATCTCAATGATATTAGTAGAACGTGGTAATCTAAAGGGCAAATGTTTGTGAATGGTGAGAAGATTTATTCATCCAGATTTAGATAAATTTATTGCTATAGAAATTCCAAAGCTATCTCATTGAAAATAGTGAATATATTACACTCGTATTATTTATTATAAACATATGTAAAGGGTGAAAATGCATTCGGTCCTTTAATAACACGATTCTTTAGAAATATCATCAATGTAGAAATGTTGAATCATGCTGCATCTGTATTCCAGTATTTAAGCTGCTGTTTAATCGACTTTAATGCTATGTAAAAATTATATTTAACTTAAAATAATCAGATACCCCTATAACAGAAATAAATGCTATCTGTATAAAAATATTTACATTTTTACAAATCCATCATTTATTTCAATTTATTTATTTTGTAAATCCTAGCACATAAGTGTGACGTCTACTCTACCATCGTTGTTAAAATGTATGTTAGGATAATTAGTATAAACTTTCTTAACTACTCTTTAATTTAGCTATAATTATAGAAACTGATAAAAATTTGGGACACATTATTAAAAGAATTGTTTTAATCTTGTAGTTGTTTATTATTTGCCATTTATTTTCATTTTTGCTTTATTTTTTAATTTACTTTACTCTAAATTTAGAAAAAAATTACTAGACTTAGAGAGTATATTTAATCAAATTTAATTATCATTTTTCTATCATTAATGAGTTGCCAATATTACAAGATCGAAAACAAGCTTTCTTTTATTGGATAAAATTTACTTAAAAATGATGGTATAACAAATGATTCGCAAAATGAAATGTCTTGTTACTTTCTAAAACATATTTCAAAGGCAAAAATTACTCTTTTCAGTAGAATGATTCTTAGATGAATTACTACATGTTGTATTGCTAACATTATAACAAAGTTATTGTTTAACTAGCTTTATGTGCGTAAATATCTATCGGGGAAAGATTAAAATGCTATTTATTTGTTTCTTTTGTTTAAAAAAGAGGAAGGGAGGGAAATGTATAATCTAACATGATACGAAAAATAAACTGGATAGCGTAAATATCTATACATTCAACACTTTAATTTATAATATTCAGACTAAGAGACATTATAAAATCACCACAGATAAACTATTCGTAGTGTACCTAGACGTTATAAAATCACCACAAATAAACTATTCGTAGTATACCTAGGACAATCACAGATGTTGATATTACTTTAACATCATTATTCTGATTATTTTTGTTATGCTTCAAGTTGAATTATCAACAAAATAATTTAGGAGACATATTTTTTCTCTATCTACTTTTAATAGCTTCAAAAATAGGTGCAATATGATAGGTTTGCTAAAACATTAGACAGACTTTTTAGTTCAGTGTTTTACTTAGACCAAGTAAGAACTCCTGTACACCCGTGGAATCATAAGATCTCCACGGTTGGCAACACTTTAACATAAAAGAATCCGAAATGAGCATTAACCATTGCCTTTAGAACAATCATGGATACGATACAGATTTACACACTATGGGAATTTCTCTAGTTGGTAACTTCATTATTCTGATTATTTTTGTTATGCTTCAAGTTGAATTATCAACAAAATAATTGAGGAGACATATTTTTTCTCTATCTACTTTTAATAGCTTCAAAAATAGGTGCAATATGGTAGGTATGCTAAAACATTAGACAGACATTTTAGTTCAGTGTTTTACTTAGACCAAGTAAGAACTCCTGTACACCCGTGGAATCATAAGATCTCCACGGTTGGCAACACTTTAACATAAAAGAATCCGAAATGAGCATTAACCATTGCCTTTAGAACAATCATGGATACGATACAGATTTACACACTATGGGAATTTCTCTAGTTGGTAACTTGACTGCAGGGGAAATTAAGTGATTAAAGTATATTTTTCTGATTTTTTGATGATAAGTAGGGGTTAACTGCGCATTCTAGTAGGGCTTAACAGAAATATTGAACACTAAAGAATTTCCTTGTAATATATAACATTCTTATTAGATATGTAGGCATTTTATAGTAAAAAGATTATTAATTTATTTTAATGTTACTATAACAAATCCGATCCTCATATAAAAGAAATACTTCTTTGATTTTCAGACATTACTTAATTCCTTCTCTTGTAGATAAGTAAGTTAATAGAATTATATAAGATAGTCAGAAATGGTAGTCCTTACACGTAAAAGAGAAGAGATGGCCTTAAAAGTGCATATTGCTTAAGGGCTGCCACGGAAATCAATGATATAGATATTCGAATTAAGGACAGCATAAGAGTTTAATTCACTTTACCACTACTTGGACATTTCAGCACTACTTTTTTTTCTTTTTTAGAGGAGATATTTTGTTTTGAGTTCCGTGTATAATAATCTAAGATTATTTAAACCACATAAAAAAAATAGTGAGAAAAATTTAGACAAAGGGGGATTTCTACCATTTAATAACTAAGATTAGATAAGGGAATATCCTAATACACACATTAGAGACAAGAAGCATTTTTTTAAGAAAAGGAGCAGGAATGTGGTTGAACCATTTAAAGTTCTTCAGTAACATTGTTAATTATTATTAATAATTGTTAATTAATTGTTAATTAATTAGAATTCGGTATGCACAGTATGCAGATTCATTTCAGTTTGGTATTAGTTTTGAAAAACATAAGTAAAACGTACATGGGTTATACGTATAAAGTTTATCTCAATATTTATTAGTATTATTTAATGATAGTCTATTGTTAATGTGACAAAAGAGCATCGAATAAAGTGCTATGAATCAAATATTATCACACGCAATATGGGATCTAAGTAATAAAGTTAGAATGAAGATCAACCATTGGCAGTGCAACTGGAGCAACTACGATTGAATGTAAAAATATCTCCAATACCTAGAAAAAAAAATCTTTATTGAACTTTGTCAATTTTCTAAAATTTCTAATCTTTATAGCTAACTAGACACATACATTCTGCACAAAGTTCGGAATTCTAATTTTCAGATATGATATGAGCATATAATCTATTGTTACGTCCATTGGTATATTAGTTTAAAAAACTAAATCAGTCAATAATCATTTCGACAAATACCCATAAAATAAGCAAATTACATAATCGTGAGAAATAAAGATCCTTTATATCTTGGAAATGGAAATATCTTTTCTTTCACTTCCTTACACGCTTCGATTTATTAAAAGAGAATTATAAAGATTTCACACTAATCCTTGGAAAGACGAGAATACAATGGGCTTCAGATTACATCAAATAATGGTGCTTATTTATATTCGATACATATCTATTGAAGCATTATAATGTCACAGCAGATTAGAATCTGATTTTCAATTTTTTTTTTAATTTAAGAAAGTTCCCAGGGATGGTAATGAGTTCGATAATGAATTTCCCTATCAATAATGAAATCGCTCGCTGGCACGGAATATGCAAAGCTTTATCGAAATCTGTTAGAAGTAATTAGAGATATATCGTGATAATATTGGTTTATATACTCAATAGTTTGAAGAGCTGTCAATAGAGTAGAACAACTTATTGCGTTTCGATTTTCCTATTTGCTAATATTTAGAAATTGAATCAAAGTATAGGAAATTAGTTCACACCGAATCATAGAATTTCGATAATAATGAGATTCAAATAGGTAAATCTTAATAAAGTAATTCTATTAAAACGAGTTTCAAAACAGGAAAATACTTCAAGTGGGTATCAAATATGAACATATAGATCGACCAAAGTCATGTGAGGTTTAATATTAATTCTGATGATCGAGTAGGGCAAACACCTATAGAAAATTTATCTTAATAGAATGAGTATATACTGAGACCTATTAAATAGGTCATTAATTTTTTCTAAATGCGGGACTCTTGCCTTCAGAATAATTCTACCATACATTTCGCAGATTTGTTGGAATTTTTTATTATGTGAGCATTATATAGATAGGGTCACATAGCTCCCTATGAGGGGACAACACACAAACTCAAGTAAGTCTTACTTGGGAATTGAAGTTGAATCGACCGGATGGATCACAATACGTTGACAATTATGAGGACGAATATATAAATTTTAAATAACAAAATTTTTTCTCATTCTCTTTTAATGTTAGTTAATATATCTTGACTACTAAAATATTTCAGGTTTGGCAAAATTCATATAAATCAACATGAGAAAAGAATCTTCTACTTTAAACCTAGTATTAATTTATAAAGAAGAATATTTTCAATACTTTCTCTCTTGGTACCCAGTTGCTTGGACTCTTTTCAGGATCTGTACTTTGCTATGTAACTGGATAGGTGGCGCTGTTTACGGTTAGTTGGTGACTGATAGAGAGCTTAATGATATAGAAAATGTATAAAAGTAGCTACACCTAGAAGAGAGGGCAATTTGGGAACTTTCCTGGTACCCAGTTATTTGGACTCTTCTCAGGATACTTATATTTCATCCTTATACTGTCTCATTTTAAGACAACTCTTAGTACAGGGTGCTGAACTGTATCGATAATCGGAATACTGACCATAACGGACTTATTAAAGAATGAACTTTTCATGGTACCCAGTTGTTTGGACTCTTCTCAGGATCTGTAGTTTACTATGCAACATGATAGTTGGCTTTGTTCTATGACGGTGGGCACTAGAGCGCCTAATGACATAGAAAATGCATAAAAGTAACTACACCTAGAAGAGAGGGCGGGCTGGGAACTTTCCTGGTGCCCAGTTGTTTTTACTCTTCTCAGGATAATTATATTCAATCCCTATCTTGTCTCATTTTAAGACAACTCTTAGTAGAGGGTGCTGAACTGTATCGATAATCGGAATACTGACCATAACGGACTTATTAAAGAATGAACTTTTCATGGTACCCAGTTGTTTGGACTCTTCTCAGGATCTGTAGTTTACTATGCAACATGATAGTTGGCTTTGTTCTATGACGGTGGGCACTAGAGCGCCTAATGACATAGAAAATGCATAAAAGTAACTACACCTAGAAGAGAGGGCGGGCTGGGAACTTTCCTGGTGCCCAGTTGTTTTTACTCTTCTCAGGATAATTATATTCAATCCCTATCTTGTCTCATTTTAAGACAACTCTTAGTAGAGGGTGCTGAACTGTATCAATAATCGGAATACTGACCATTAGAGACTTATTAAAGAATGGAATTTTCCCTCTTTATCAACATGGTGAATGATTTAACAGTTGTCGTTATTATTTGTAATTATTCTTAATGAGACTTCAGCTGTCAATCTATGTAGACCATATTTGCAAGACAGAAATTAAATATGCCCAGAATCAGGAATCAGGAAAGAATACAGGTGCAATGAAAAGTCTTAGAATCTGTAAAAATCTGGTATAGTCATGCAAATAAAGAGATAAGGAACCAATAAGAATACGGCTGTGCAATCAGCAAAGCCTATATAAGACAACGAGTATCTGGCACAGTTATTAGATTGGTTACTGCTGCCACTATGACAGTTTATGATGATTTAAGTGAATTTGAAAGTAGTGGTATAGTCGCTGCACGAGAGATAGGACATAGCATCTCCGAGGAAGCGATGAAATTTTGAATTATCAATTACAACCATTTCACGAGTGTATCATTAATATCGGGAATCAAATTTCTGACATAGCTGAGGCCAGAAAAAGATTGTGCCAACTATGACTGTGCAACCACCAACCAAGACCAACTATGACTGTGCGGAATCATTAAACGGGATAAAAGTGCAACCCTTCATCCAATTATTACAGCTTTTAATGATGAGAAATCAAAAAGTATCAGAGTGCGAACCATTCAACGAAACATCATCGATATGTCTTTCGTAGCCGAAGTATCATCTGCGAAGTATCCCTTGATGACTGCACGACACAAAGCTTTACACCTCTCCTAGGCTCTTCAACACTGACATTTTACTTTGATGGCTGGAAAAACATTGCCTGGTGTGACGAGTCTCATTTTATATTATATCGATCTAATGGACGTGTACGGGTATAGAAACAACCTCATGAATCCATGGGCTTTGCATGTTTATATGATATTTTTGAAGTATGTGAAGGCTATGTGATGGTATGGGCGCATGCAGTTGGAATGATATGAGACCTCCGATATGTCTATATAGTCTCTGACAGTTGAAACGTACGTAAACATCCTGTCTGATCACCTGCACCCATTCATGTCCATTGCTCATTCAGATGGAGTTGGGGATGCCCAACACGTCCAATATTGCTATAGAGTTTATATATTTATATATACATAATATATAAAAAATAATATACTTAAAATATCCCTTAAAAATTCTCCTTCTTCTCATGCTTGTTCCTTCAAATCTATTTTCCCTGGCACAAAATATCTTATTAAAAGGAATGTATGTGACATGATTTCTTCTAACCCCTTTCGCACATCTATCTATGAGATAAATGAAAAGTTTCTGTCCACTCACCGCATGCAAATGGCTCAATCTTTCTCTTAACTCTCTTTTTACTGTTAAATTCGCTGATTAAGTAGCCAGTTATTTTTTCGGAAAATTTTACTCTTTTCACTCACAGTGGGGTCAACTTTTTTAATAGAAAAGTGAAATTATAATCATTCGTTATTCTAATCTCAGCTGGAAAAGACGTTCATCTTTCTATCTCCTGCCTTCGACAGAGTAACATGCTGTTTTCATAGCTCTGAAATTAAAAGTTTAACCACACTTGCCACACGGCCACACTGCATCACTTTCAATAAGCCAGGAGTACTTAGTATTCTCCTTGCACAGTAGCCCTGTCAAGCAAAAATAATAGGGGCTAATTCTATGTGACCGGCCGATTAAATTACTTATGTACAATTCTATATACACCGTCCGGTGTACAAAAGTCGGTAGGATTCGTGATCTATGCAGGGAAACCCCAATGGATTTCGAGGTGCACACACACACACACACACACACACACACACACACATATATATATATATATATATATATATATATATATATATATATATATATATATATATATATATATATATATATATATATATATAATATATATATATATATATATATATATATATATATATATTATATATATATATATATATATATATATATATATATATATATATATATATATATATATGTGTGTGTGTGTGTGTGTGTGTGAGTAGATATATATAATTGTGTGTGTATGCTTGTATATGTATTAATCAGGATATATAAATATTTAATACTTGCATAATTATTTTCAAAAATACCAATATGCTACCATTCTTATTTAGACTTACATAGCTGTAATAAATATGACTAACGGTATCATGACTACAGCGTATTTTATGAATAATTTTTGTAATATAAAAAAAACTTAATTAGAATTTGGAAAGTCTAGTATTTCTCATACAGAATTACAAAGCCTCACTCTTTTCAACTCAAATTTTTTAACAATGGTAAAATAAGAATATTAAGGCTTATTACATGTACATTTTGGAAAAATACGAAAAATCAATTAAATTTTCTTTCAAAGCTTCGAGGACTGCACTATTTACTTTAGTTATTTTAAAATCCCCATCCGATTATTCTTCATTTTAACACTTACGATGCATTGTAATGAAAAGTAAATAAATTAATGTCCCTCATGCTATTTTCTCTAGAGCTGAATCCCAGTGATTCAAAAATTGATTAAAATATATTTAGGCATTATTTGAGTTTATTAAAATCTCGAATACACTAGATAAATAAAAGGGCAGAGTCTAAAATTACGATATCGGATAATGGGATGAAAATATTTTGCACCTAACAATTCGAAGAGAAAAATAATTAAAAATTATTTGCCTTGACGTCAGAATCTGTACGAAAGTGCAATATTTTTGAGAAAGGTGATAATAATATTCATCACTCCATTTTATTTTTAATCATTTTTTTTAAATGTGGGATTTTACAATACCCAGAATCTACCGACAGAGGAAAGCCAGTTTTCTTTTATTTTAAATTGAATAAAAGTATTATTTTATGAATATCAATGACTTAGATGGAGAGAAAGGAAATTGCAAGGAAATATCTGTTTCCGATTCTGAATACCAAAAATTTAGAGAAATATATTATTTCTTTTGAAAATCCAACAATCAGATTTAAAATTTTCCTTTGATAACTGGGAGAGATTTTATGCATGAAGTTTTTGTTCTGTATCTCTGAATGATTAATTTTCTCCCCATTTCTTTTGCTTAGTATGTTGTTTTTTTTATCATTTTCCTCCCTTCCAACTAGTTCTTATAGTCTCTCGCAAATCTCCACACATTCATGAAGAGAATCAATTCATGATGACTACGTTTCTCCTCGTCGTATACACAAGTAGTCTATCCTTAAAACTGAAAAATCCTCACAATGAAAAATATTATCATGAGTTTACTTTTCGATTTCTTTCTTTATTGTGTATAAGTGTATTGATTTCGCTTGAAGAAGATGGAAGCGGTTTTATTATTTATTTCGCCTTCTTTTTTTTTACTTTTTTATCTTCGGGGAAATAAAAGTACTTTTGGATTGGATTTGTGGGTGTACTTCTAGAAAAGAAATTGAAAATTCTTTTATTTTTTTTCAAATGATCAGAATTAAAATTCAGGTTTCTCCTCATTTTTTTATTATTTTTCATTTCTCATTTTAGCAAATTCTTGAAAAATTCGATTTACATCCAATATCGGCGAAAGAAGTAAATATTTCCAAGCTGTCAGTTTAATTTGTTCGGAGTACTTGATATTTTTTCTTATTATTTTTCAATTCAAAATTTATGGAAATATATTAAGAATTCGAAAAAGACATGCATTATATATATATATGTATATAAATATATTTTTATATGTAACATTTTTACTCTCAACATTCTTTCGAAATTCTTATAACTTATTTGTATCATGCTGAAATATTTGTTTATCCTTCTCTCTAATTTTTGTTCGCACTGTTATTATTACTTAGGGTTCACCCCCTTTGCAAAACTCCATAGTGACATTATTTTGTCTTAAATGAAACTTAGAAACATAAAAATTAACCAGTAGGTATTGCAAAATTTGAAGAACAATTTTGTGGTATCTAAGGTCTAAAAACCTATTCATGAGGCGCACGTTTGGCAAAATTGTTAGTGTATTCACATATAGAGGACTCCTGTTCAGTGTAAGATTCCTGTGTAATCCCTTGTAAGTTTTAATTTTCTTCATGGGATGAAATGAGTCTTTTGCTTGAAAGGAAATATCTCCTTGGAAGAAAAGACGTGTAATTCTGAAGACCATTGTCGAAATCGTCTGCATGTAGCATTTAACAAAACATTATGCCATTTCTTTACCGCTTTGTTCGTGTTTAGTTTTATACATTGTGTTAGGTCTCAAGTAAAATACACAAAAGAGCCAAAACATCATGAACACCTGTCAATAACGAGTTAGCCCACCTTTGGCACAGCTTCAACCCGCCTTGGCAGGGATACCACAAGTCCTTGATAGATGGCCGGAGACAGATTTTACCAGATGTTTAAGCAACGGTTACGCAAATATTGCGAATTGGTGGTCATTGAACTCTGAGCTGCCGTCCCATGACATCCCAAATGTGTTTGTTCTATTGTATTGTGATTGGTTTGAAAGGCGGCCAGGACATTAATTGGAATTCAGCATCATGTTCCTGGAACCACTACAACATAATTTTAGCCATGTGACACGGGGCTGATGGAACATTCAATTTCCAGCTGAAAAAACAAAGGTCATGTAAGGGTGGGACTGGTACTCAGTTACCCTGTAGCATTCGTCTTCTGTTCTACCACAACCACGGGTCCCAGAGACGTCCAAGAGAACGTCCCCGAAAGCATAATACCGCCACCACAGGTCTGTGTATGACCTACTGAACATTGAGGGAGCAACTGTTCGCCTGGAAGACGGCGTATCCTGACACGGCCATCTTCGTGATGAATGACAAACCTTGATTTATATCCGACCAGACAACTCTCTCCAATTGATCCATGGACTAGTTGCTATGTTCCGGGCCCAGCGTATGAGCAGTTGGCTATGGCTCTTGGTCAAAAGGCACACGAGTGAGACGTTTTCTGCGTAGCCCCATAGCCAACAGTGTCCGCTGAACAGTGTGCTCCGATACTATTCTACTGGACCCTGAATTGTATTGAGTTATCAGCTGAGCCACTGTCTGGCTCCGGTTTTGCTTCACCATGACAGTCACAATCGTTCTTCTTTAATAATATGTGGACGTCCAACACCATGTCGTCTACTGCTGGTTTCACCGTTATTCATCAACATAAAGTACTAATAACTGTAGACAGCGAACAACCCACGAGTCGTGCAGTTTCGGAAATACTTGTTCCGAGCCTTCGAGATATTACAATATGCCCTCTATCAAAATCGCTTAGGTCCGCAGCTTTTCCCATCACACATGTGAAAGATTGATTCTTCAGACTCTCCAGCAGCAGTTAAATACCACTTCCACATTATTACACACCTTCTACGTCATCCAGGCAAGTTCATTGTAAAATGTAGGAGGTGGTCATAATATTTTGGTTCTTGAGTCTATAGGTCTCAAGGGTATTAATCACAACAATGTTCATTCTAGTCCTGAAGAGCGTTAACAGTTCAAACTTTCCATAAAACACTCATGTTCCTTTTTATTTTCCAATTTCTTCCTAATATACTTTATATAATAAGTCTAAGTTATCTGTCCGTCTGATCTAGAATTTATAAAGCGGTTGAAACTGGAAGACATAGAGGCATTCATATATCGGATTCTGGAAGAGTTACGGTTAGTAAATTCATTAGAGTTACGGTAAAAAATTCAAAATCTACACCTTTCTCTGTTTCCGATCGACAATTCCATTATTTCTTGTCTATTCTATAGGTTAAGAGAAGGTGATGATTAAAGTCATTAATTTATCATATTATAAGTAGATGAAAACAGCATTTTTTTCTAACATTATAACGTCATTTATATAACCATCTCATCTAATCATTTTGTATTTTAAATTACTTAAATACCGTCTGCATTATTTTCCTTCTTTTTATCACTGAACTTAAATATTAAGCAAATAAGTTTCTTTTATATTTGACTTAAATTATAGATTAGACACATATGTGATAATTTTAAATTTAATCATCGATTACTTTTTGTTGCAATGAAAATTTTAACGATAAATTATTTTCATAAAAGTCTAGACTTCTACTTTCCAGACTAATAAATATCTAGCGTGTAAGTTTTATATCTTAAAAAATTTAGAAGTCTGTTCGTTTGTGTGTTTTTTATACTTAACCACACGGCTTGCAATGGATTCGCTAAACTTTGAATATGATTCATATATACCGCCAAATAATCACTGTCAATATTAATAACTCTGATGTCCATCCTATGACGGAATGTGACAAGATAAATTAAGGTTGGCAACTAACATGCGGTCAGTAAAGATAAACAAATTATTGAGCGTGTACGAGATAATTCTCACCAAAAAAACAACCATATTTTACCTTCCTCATAGGGTACTTTACAATTCTGGAGAATTAAAAACTTTAATGATCCAGTCATATGACGGGCTATATGCTAGTTTATAAATAGTTGGCTAAATGCAATGTTTAAACTTACAATCTTTGGAAAAAACTTTCCTTGTTCTTTTACCCGAAGAAAAGCTTTTTGTAGACTATAATATAAATTCTTAATTTACGAAGTCTTATTTCTATTTTCAAATAAAAGAACATTCATGTAATGATTACATATGTCCTCTAAAAATATACCTGTCTCTAATTAAAAAAAAACAGATATTAACAAACACAGAAACCCTTTTCAAGTCCTTACACATAGAACTGTATGCGTTAAAAATAACAGATGCCGTTCACGATTCCTTGTCCTAAAAAAGGATTAGCGGGTAATTTGCTTGATAGTAAAAATGTCAACTGACTTGTTTAGTTTCAGATTGACGTATGTTAAAAGGCTTTAATAAATTTAAAAATGTTCTCTATCCACCCATTTTTCACCAGGAAAACGAATTAGGATATATTATCATGTCAGACATTCATTGCCTTTATCTCTCTTTAACTCTATCCATGATTTTTTCACCAGGAAAATAAATTAGGATATATTATCAAGTCATAATTCATTCATTGTTTTTAACTCTCATTAACTCTATCCATTCATGTTTTACCAGGAAAACGAATTCGGATATATTATCATGTCATAAGGCATTCATTGTCTTTAACTCTCTTTAACTCTATCCATGCATTTTTCACCAGGAAAACGAATTAGGATATATTATCTTATTATAAGACATCCATTGTCCTTAATTTTCTTTGCGATACATAAAGCCAAGATAAACTTTAAAATTAATTAATTCGCCAACGATCTAAATAAAAATTTACTGTTTGTACCAATCGGATAGAAATGATAATGAGTTTAAAAGGCAAACAAACCTAGAACATGTATGTTTTCTATCAAAAGGTGTGTCTATAACAGTTTATTTGACTAAGAGAAGAGCTATATGTTTAATATTACTTCAAATTACCTTACAATTGCTTATTAGCATTTCTATCATTCAGCAACCCATTTATTAAATGAATCATCAAACTGTTCAATCGGTAAGTCACATTTAATTCGGTAAGTAATACTTATTGCTGAGAGACGGCAAACTTGTTACATGAAACAGCAAAGATTTTATAATTTAAAATTTTTCAAATATTTGGTTAATGCAAAACGTGTGTTCAATATAGACTGCTTGATTTCTTCACCAAATTTTCAAACTGAAAGCTAATAAGTTTTATTCATTTAGAAAAATGCCAACCCTTCTTTTTTACAAAGTTTTTATTAAATATCATCAACTTATTGATACTCCTGTCAAATCCAAAATAATATACAATGACGTAAGAAAGTTTTTATTATTTTTACTGTGCATCGGTAAACATAAAAAAACCGAGAAGAAATATTATAGAAATACAATATATTTGGGCAGAAAAATATATCATTGTTCTTTTGTACCAAACATATGTGTACAAAAAATTCTTTGAAAAATATTAAATTACATAACAGTATCAGACTTTCATTTCTGATAAACAGAGAAAAAGTTACATTATTTTATTCCATACTATATTAGATTTCGTCTGTGTTAAGATCTTTCATAGTTGGTAAAAATCATAAGTTTGCTTATTTTCCTGGAGCGCTGAATTTTATGGTATGATATCGTAAAATGAATACTTTGTTTTGTAATCTACTGTATTTTTTGTTTTTTTATCTTCTTTATTTGTTAGTAGAAGGAGTGTGGTTTGGATCGTTTTGACAAAAATACATTTACTATTCTGTTTTTTAAAAATGTATAGTGAGTATCAAATGTATATTACTTATTTTTCCTTATATTGAGTAAATAATAGACTACTAAATATATTTTGAAAGTGAATTTTTTAATATTATAAAGTGCTATAGAAGTAATCGTTAATCGTTAATATTTTCATTTTCCACCAATGTTTCTAAAATGTAAATTATGTATATATATATTATATATATATATATATATATATATATATATATATATATATAATATATATATATAATATATATATGTATATATATATATATATATATATATATATATATATATATATATATATATATATATATATATATATATATATATATATATATATATATATATATATATATATATATATATATATATATATATATATATATATATATATATATACATACATATATATATATATATATATATATATATATATATATATATTATATATATATATATATATAATATATATATATATATATATATATATATATATATATATATATATATATATATATTATATATATATATATAAACATATATATATATATGCATATATATACATACATACATACATACATATATATATATATATATATATATATATATATATATATATATATATATATATATATATATATATATATAATTATATCTTCTATATATCTTCTTTATAGTTAATCATTTTAATCAAATAATGATATATTTTACTAACTTTGGATTTTTGGATTTTTTCTAATACCACAAACGTTAAGTAAAAATTCTAAAGTTTATACGCATGAACTGGGTTTCTAGAGCCCGAATAAATTAACAGTATCCCCTTCTGAGTAAAATATTCAGAGAAAATTGCCGAAATGCATGTTATTGCTATTTAGAGGACCTAAAGGACATCTACTGAAAAATTGGGAAGTTTATTTTAGTTAGATGATTTTGTGTGGAATGTTTTTATAACTCTCGTGCATTATAGATCCAGCACGCGTCCTCACGGGTTACAAATTATTTACAAAATTTAAATAGAGAAGTTTTCATCATTTCAGAATATTTTAAATGTAGTTTAATTTACATAGAAACACAAATAAGTTATTTTATAATAGTACCTGAATACTACTCAACCACGATTTTCAAAATCCGGTCTTTAACAGTCGATACAGGTTTGGGGCTAATATTTCAATGAATATTAACATTAAATACCAAATATCTCATTATAATAACCTTCTATATTAATTCAATATATTTTCAGCTTCCTCGTGAAACAATTTCAAACACACATCTCACCAGTGGAAATTTTCCTATAATAATAAATTCCAAATTCCATATAGCTTTATAAAAAATATCAAATTAATTTAAAATTTATTATATATAAATAACGCTTTCTTAAAATAATGCAATACAATGAACTTTAAATTTTTTTGCAACATTCAAATATAACACTTTATTAAATCTCGTAAACTCAATAAATTTATTACTTTCATGTATTCTAAATTTCAAATCGCAGAGAGTAATTAAATTATTTTTCTTTTTATTAAGATTTATTAATTAAAGTTTATTATATTTAAAATGAGATATAAATGTTCGTTTATTACGGAAAGTAATAATGCATTATATCAAGAATATCAAGGATAAATATATAATTTTACTATGATATTTTACATCTTGTCATTTTGAAATGTTTAAAATATGATGTTGGTTTACTATGCTGTTTTAAAACCAATTTGTAAAAAGATTGTTTCTAATTACAAATGTATCTGATAGTGTCCCACATACAGTTTATTTTTTGTTTTTATGAATAAAATACTTTGAGACATGATGAAAATGTCTCAAAATTCCTTAATTTCATTTAAATATCATACTTTTAATATATTAATAATTAGACTCTTGCTAGTTTTGTGTTTTTTTAAACTCAGATACAAATTCAGGGCAATCGGTAATTTGGTACAAGAAAACTTGTCTATTAGAGGCTTAAGCATACAGCAATATATGAATATGAATATGAAATTTTCTTCAGTTATTATTAAAAGATGAAATTATGCCATTCATTTGCTTTCCAAATATTGATCATTGATAAAGTAAGATCTGATGTGGCAAGAGTGCATTCAACAGAATATATAGCCTTAGTTATCCAATACAGTTTATTTTTCCTATTGAAAAAAATTATCTCCAATGATATTATGCAATTTTAGTTGAAAAAAAATTGATAACTCTGGAATCTGAATAAAATTACTTAAAGTGTAGATATAATTTATCTTAATGGAGTTTTCGAAAACTGTATTATTGAAGATTGCAATTTTAGCGAGAAAGACTATGTTTATTAAAAGCCATAGTATCCATAAGAAAGTGAGAATTAGACAGTGGTGAACGCCAGGATGTGTATGATCTATACAGCCTAAGGATAACTCTGGAATCAAAAGAAAATTACTTAAAGTGTAGCTATAATTTATCTTAATAGAGTTTTTGAAAATTAAATTTTCTTCAGGTTTTAGAAAATGATGAAATTATATCTTTCATTTGCTTTCCAAACACTGATTGGTGATAAAGTAACAACTGATGTGGTAAGAATGCATTCAACAGAATATTTAGCCTTAGTTGTCTTATAGCGTTATTTATATTTTTCCTGATGGAAAAATTATCTCCAATGATATTATGCAATTTTAGTTGATAAAAACCGATTAACTCTGGAATCCGAATAAAATTACTTAAAGTGTAGCTATAATTTATCTTAACCCTTAATTTCGCAAAGTCTGGCCGCTACACCGGACATGTATATTTATAAATACTATATAACATAATTGTCAGTGTTCTCTACAGTTTACATTAAGTATCTCAAAAATGGAAATTGATATATTTTTTGTTTATTTTACAGAGATCCTGATGTGTATACAGACATGGGAAAATAACAGAAATTAAAAAATATTTGAAAAAACATCTTGTCAAATTAAGGGTTAATAAAGTTTTTGAAAACTGAAAGCCAAAATTTCATTATTGAAGATTGTAATTTTAGCGAGAAAGACTATGTTTATTAAAAACCATAGTATCCATAAGGAAGTGAGAACTAGACAGTGGTGAAAGCTAGGATGTGTATGATCTGTACAACCTAAGGATTATTGTATGGATGTGTTATAGATTTATCCCCTTGCCCGTGACACCCGAACATAGTTCGAGCAATTCAAGTTCGCCAATTTCGGAATGCCCGACCTGAGTTCGGGCAAGAGGAAAAACGGTATTTCAATTTCATGAAACCAGAAATCAGTTTTTCCAATGCATATTATTTAATTTACCGTTTTCCCAAAAGATTTTGATATTTTCCCGCCAAAAATTCAGCAGTTTTGCTCCTTTTGTTGAAATTTCTAGAATATTGTAAAGGATTTGTGAAACTTAAAAGAATCTGAGGGACATAGAATTGATATACATATAATAATATTGTTGTAATAGTTCATTATATTTATCCATTTGATTTACTTTGCTGTAATTTGAGCAAAATTTGCTGTGATACATTAATATTTCCTATATATGTAAAAATATTGGAAATAGTAATTATCTCGTTTATTTTTTTTAAATAATTTTATTTCTCACATTTTGATGATAATAACAAAAAAATTACAGAGAATTTTTTTCCCATTTTTGGCAAGTTTTTCTCACATATATACCACAGGCAAGGGGTTATGAATAGTTGCATTAATTTTAAAATATTTAGTTATTTTGGAGAACACTTCCTATTAACCCTCTAAGCGGTTCGCACGTACAATTCCATCAAACCGATGATGTCTTCAAAATGTACAACTTTCGTCCTCCAAAAACGCTTCGAAAATGGATGTAGTGTACATTTATGTCAGTTCTTTCCCACATGGAGTTCTGTGGCATAACAGTATCAGACTTTCATTTCTGATAAACAGAGAAAAAGTTACATTATTTTATTCTATACTATATTAGATTTCGTCTGTGTTAAGATCTTTCATAGTTGGTAAAAATCATAAGTTTGCTTATTTTCCTGGAGCGTTGAATTTTATGGTATGATATCGTAAAATGAATACATTGTTTTGTAATCTACTGTATTCTTTGTTTTTTTCATCTTCTTTATTTTTTAGCAGAAGGAGTGTGGTTTGGATCATTTTGACAAAAATACATTTACTATTCTGTTATTTAAAAACGTAAAGTGAGTATCAAATATATATTACATAGTTTTCCTTATACTGTGTGAATAATAGACTACTAAAATATATTTTGAAAGCGATTTTTTTCAAAATTATAAAGAACTATAGAAGTAATCATTAATCGTAAATTGTTATTATTAATCATTTTCCCACCAATGTTTCTAAATTGGAGATTATATATATATATATATATATATATATATATATATATATATATATATAATAAATTTTCAGCTGAAGAGCTTCTAAAATGTTAGTTTAGCTTCACATGATAGCTATTTAGTGTTTACAATAAAAAATTTCATATTTTCTTTTGTATTGCTTATCATTATTTGTGATTTATTTTCGAAAATATGATTAACTTTGAATAACGATGTATTATAAAATTAACCTTTACAGTACTGCATTTCTATATTACACGAAAATGTTTGTTATCACACAGTTTTTACTTTTACAAATGACATCATATAATGTTAAAAATTAGACCTCATCAATAATGAGAATAAGCTTTATTATTAACTTTTGTTTAAGTTATTTTAATTTACTGTTTTAGGATTATGAAAAAATTTTGACTGGAGACTCTCATTAATCCTTTAACGGGCAGTGGTTTTGCAGCAGAACCACCTATTAATAATTTGTTCTCTTATTTTTAAAAGCTCCGAAGGATTTGTTTTCGACATTCTGTTTTATTGACTTTTTGATGTAGTAATAGATAATCAAATTTTTCGTAATTTATTTTTTCCTTTGAAATGTATTAGTTTAAAATTGCTTTACATAAAAATCTCGAATTTGATTTTTCTCCTAAAGATTTCAAATGAAACTTATCATTCTTTGCCATTAACTTTCGAAAATATGGAATTTAGAAATTTAAAATCCGATGATTCATTTTGAAAACGATGTATTATAAAACTTACTTTTACAGTACTGCATTTCCATATTACACGAAAATATTTGTTATTACATAATTTTTACTTTTACACATAACATCATATAATTTTAAAAATTAGACCTCATCCATGAAAATGAGCTTTATATTCAATTTTCTTTAAACTATTTTACTTTACTCTTCCAGGATTATGAAAATATTTATACTGGATATACTCATTAATGAATAGGGATGAGAAAATATCCAGAAGATTTCGGGTTAATTTTTTTTTCTAGTTGGCAAATATTAAATTTATTTAAGTATATAAGTATTGAATTTTTGGGGAAAAAATGTATGGAAATATTTGATTTTTTCACCGAAATTTCTATTTAATGCTTCCTACTACTTTAGGCTTGAATTTAATATTAATTTATAGTTCAAATGATAGCTCAGTATTTTTTAAAAATCAAACTCCGCAATTGTTATTATTATGAAACTAAATATATTATAGAATAATTTAAAAATAGAAATCAATAAAAAGTTATCAATATATAGTAACCGGACATTTCTGGGTTAATATTATTGTCTAAATATCGTACATTTTATTCATGTATGCTTCACACTATTATGAAACGAAGTTAATAGTATTTAATTAGTTTATTTAGCACTAAAATATCAATTAAGTTTTTCTACTGTTTTAGAGGCCTAAATATTTCAATTGGTTTAACATTAATTTATCTTTGCAATAACAGTCCACTATATTTTTGTTAAATCCACTCAGCTATTATTCTTATAATAATTATACATTATGAGAATTTTTTTCTACACATACGCTCTTTTTGCATTTCTTCAACTACAAAGAAAATAAGTAATAATTAAACTTCCAAGTTCCTTGTTTCCGCAGTTAATTACAAAGTATACTCATCGCACCTAATTTGGAGTTTAATTGTTCTCCGAGTTTAAAAATATAATTCTATGTTAGACAGAATGTTTACAGCATTTTAAGAGCTAGTTATTATAATAAGATTTGTTCTCAAAAAATGTTTTGTATACCTGAAGACAAGAAATATAATTACAATTCTTGAAAGAAGTTGAAAATTTAAGAACAGGATAGAAATACATAATATAATTTCTGGTAAGAAATATTTTTACACCGATAGCAATTTTGAGAAAAAATTAAAAATGTCACAGTATTATCTAAAATATAAAAATTGAACATGTTATTTTTTAATTAGCTTGTTTTCTAATCAGTAATGTGGTGTATTAAAGTTTTAAACTGATACATAATAATAATGATAAATATATGATAATAATAAATAATAATGATAAATAATAATAACTAATAATAACTGGTAACTAACAGATTAGAGGTTACCTGAAACATTGTTTAGGATTGAAAATATCATATAAACAAAAGTATATAAACTTCTGGATGGTTTATGGAAGTGATTTGTTGTTTGCGAAAGTGTTGTCAGAATAATATGTGTAAAGGATAGATCTGGTGACAGTTAATCTCCATTTACATGTGACAGTAAAGTTACCTTTATTTTACCGATTAAAAGGTATTTTACTTGAAGGGTCAGAAATACCCATTTACATGGGTAATGATTTCAACCCTTCTTTTTCCTTGGTTTGTCATCCGACGTCAAGTGATTATACAGAAGTCCAATCCCATCATTACGTGTACTTGTGCTCGTTTACTTGAAACCTAATGCAATATCGTATATGCTATTTTTAATCAATGATATAAAAATTCCTCCAATCAAGATGAAATTTTATAAGAAGAGTATGGTGCGTAACGATAAACGAAACTTGACCTGTTAGTCTGTCATTATCAAATTATAATTACATTTGGGAAAATTTTAGAAGTGTATTTTTATCACTCTACATGTTTAAACAGCGAATTAGGCCAGTTTAAAATCTATCACCAGAAAACGTAAAATGATCAGTGGAAAGGAGACTTAACTTACCCTGGTAGATAAGTGGAATTTTTCTACATCTCAATTTTTATCCTAGGTAGGAGTAAGTCTTGAAATGGGAATACGATTCATTAATTTACCATTAATCTGTGCTGCATTTTCCACATGTAAACGGGACAAGTAGTGGGCAATTACCAGCAACTACAACTAATGTTGTCCCCTGGAATTTTTTCTTGTAAAGGGCAATATATCTATTATGATTTATGGTTCTTTTCCTTGGCTGACTATTGTCAACCCTTCTTGCCAGTCGTTTATCGTGTCTTTTTTAAGTTCGTGAAACAATATTTCATCCATTACAATCTCTTGGGCAACACACACTAAAGAAAATTCCTCCTTAACATACCAATATTTCTAGTACCGATAGATGTAAACATCAGTAGATGCGTACTGATGTTTTTTGTAATTATATTCTCATTTCTCTTTATCGCACGGGTAAAAGAGTACTGGTACTTCCTTGCAGCTGTACTGTATATCTAAAAATTCGACTTCTTATTTTTCTTGAGCTATTTTACACTGCGTATACTGACGCCAACCTGCAATGAACTGATTGATACTTTTTCGTGCCATGACACAAATGAAAAATATTTGTTTGTCCAAAACATTTGAACTAATTAAACATTTCTTTGTACTTATTTCATAAAAACCCTTTCAACCGTTTAAGATTGTATGTCCAAAGATGAATTTGATGCTTTGCACGCTGATTTATATAATTACACTAAAGATAATATAATAAGCATTATTGGCAAAAATATCCACAGCCCAAAGCCTAAAAATAATCCAGAAATGGCAATTGCTATGAATCTATTTCTAAGCTGGTTTACTTTTCAACTCCTCTTCTTAGCCCACTCTCCTGTTTCTAATCATGGATCTTGTTGGTGCTTCAACCACATTTGGCGAAATTGGCGTGCTTGCAGCGTGGCGTTTGAAATCTGGCGATGGGATCGTAACTCAACAAATTGATACATAAACAAAAACAACATTTTGAGGAAAAATTTTACAAAAATTGAATATTTAAAATCTAATTGAATTAACAAAGAAAACACAAAGGAAACACATAACATTCATACTAAATAGACTAAACATTCACTTAATCACAAATTAAATAAACTGAGTGTGATTTTCATCACAAATTTGTGATTTAGTGTAAATTGTAAAATTAATTTAAAGGGCTTGTAAAATTAGTCCAAAGGGATAAAGGAAGGTAGGCGGGATCTCATCCAGCAAAAAACTCCTTGACATAAAAGAAACTGTATTTTGAGTGGAGGTTGAAGAGGAGTTGTAAAATTGAAAATTTTTTTTCAAATCTCTTATTAAGTATCGAGTAACTGTATTTTTGAAATTTTTTCTAACGTTCTTATTGTTCTTTTCCTGTTAGACTTCGATTGGTATTACTTCTATTTCTTTTTTTGAACCAAATATATAATTTTTTACATATCAGAGCATATGAAATTTCATTTGAAATAAATTTTTAATGGCAGAATATTTGTACTATTATAATTACATTATATACATTACATTACATTATATTTAATTATATGTATTATTTATATTTATTTCATAACAAATAAAATTTTGACATTTTATGTACTTATATCTAAAAATGTAAAATGGACTTAAATAACAATAACAATGAGCAAGGTAATAAAAATACATAATTCAAGAAACGAAAGCTAACATATGGAAAACCAGATTAAATAACTGAAAAATATTTAAAAGCATAGCTTTATAATGCTTTCTGTTAAGTATCAAATAAATGTATTTTCCAACAAGCCCTTATACTTTATGTTTTTTTTTCATATTAGTACTTTGTTGATATTAAATCACATTTCATGTATTCTTATTTTTTAACAAAGAAACTTTAACATCAAATAATAAATGCAAAATTTCACTTCAAGCAAATTCAAGACCAGAATAATTATATAATATTATTGTAACTTTGATTTTTCAGTTCTATAAACTTCGTAACATAATTTTAAATATTTAAGATAAAAATACCTCTCTCACAAAAATAATTATTTTAAAATAGTGCTGTTACAATATTTCTCTTTTTTTTCATTCTACTCGTAACAAAATTATTTTATTCCACTTCGCTGCTAGGGATAGATAATTCGTAATCTATTCTTCCGCTTTCAAAATAGGATTTTAATCCACATTCTCTTACAAAAAGAATGTAATCATCCCTGAAAAATAATATGATTTAATAAAGGAGACCTGAAAGAAATTTTTAGGTGGAAAGTTACTTTCGTGCATTATCCCTTATTGACAAAGGTTTTAAAATTCCGATAACATGGTATGCGTTTGAATAAAAGAGAAATTTTTATTTAGCTGAAAAATGTGACGCAGTGTATAATAATTAAAGAATAACTGAACAGCTAAACATATGAGAATAAAAAGAAAGAGATCTCGATTGTTTTCGTTTTTTTTTCTTTTCTAAATTAAAAGGAAGATGACAGAGCCTGGAATTATCAGCATATAATTTGAGTTCAATGAAAGAATATTAAAACAGATTATGAGCAACTTCCTAAAAGATTTTTTTTATCATTGTTGTTTGAGAATTAGTTGGATAGGTTTCAGGAAAAAGAACAAAAATATTGCTAGCTTTATTCGATGTTATTATACATAGATTTCCATTACTCGGTGTACATGTGAATAAACGAAAAATGTATTTTAAAATGGTTAAATTATTCAGTTAATAAAAATTTACTAAATACTTACTTGAAAATAGCATGCTATCTTTTTAAATTTTGAAATGAATTTCGTGGTTTAAATATTCCAAGAATTTTAGCGTGTTTTACAATACTAATAACATATGTTTAATGAAAATTTGTTTACAAATTTGTTACACTAAAATAATCCTTAGTGTTTTTATAAATTAAGTTATAAACAAAAAAGCATAACCTCGAAGCATTTATTAGAATTTTTTTTCTATGTATATAAAAGTAATATGTAATTTAAAATGGAAAAATTTATAATAGAAATAATAGAAATAGGATTCATTAAATTTATCCTTTAATAAACATTTAATATGATAATTAGTTAAATAGAATTCAAAGTAGAAAGTATTGTGTATTCTTTTCATGTTTATAAATGAGTAAAGTATTTTAATGAATATATAAGTGTTTTGTTTAGTACTTAAAAATAAATATGTAATTCATTTGAAACATAATTGTTTTATTTTAAACAAATTTAGAATTATTTTAACTGCTATAAATATTAATGTCTTTGACAGTATTACATTTTTCTGATCTTTGAAATGTCAAATTTCAATTTTTTTGTAATATATAGATATTTAAGGTTTCAATATTACATTTTATCATTAAAGCTTATAAAATCTTAATTTCTTTTATGGTTATTTTGCCAAGGTTTCATCACTAGATGCATATAAAAATTAATATTTTAATATATAGAAATCATTTATTAAATTAAAATTATGGAAGTGAATACTTTGGTATTGAAATTAATTTAAATTGATTCAAATTTAATGTTAATAAAACTACAAGAGATTTTCACAGTATCATGACATTAATATCATGATGAATGTAAACATAAATTTCCAAAACTCTTTAAGTGAATTAAACTCTTATATTTATTAAAGAATCATAAAAAATTAGTTCTTTTAGAAATATCAGGGTTACATAATATATTATACATAATTACTATCACCAAAACACATATGCTTATGGACTTCCTTTAATCGTCAGAATAGCATACATATACCAATAAGATATTGTGAACGTGGTATAGGTATAAATATAATATTCCTGTTATGTTAGGAATAATTTCTGTTTACTATATTAATAATATAGTAATATAAGAAAAAATAAGTCATGTAATTTGTTAAATTTTGCAAGCATTTTGAAAAGATTTTTATTATTGTAAGAATGTAACTGAAGATTAAACAAAAGTTTAAATATTATACATGAGAAAAAAATTTCAACAGGATATTACGAATCCAGGAAATTATGTATTTATATGAAATAAGGTAATGTTATGTTTATTAAACAATGACAATTTTTAAAGCATTTGTTTATATTAATATTCTTCTACCCTTAAAACATCAGTTTTCAAATAATATAGTAATGGATTGATATATATTTTTTACTTAATATTCTTAGGATTTTAACTAATATAATTATATCTTGTTTTATCATTTTACTTTATGTTAGTACTGATGTAAATATACATATATACATATATACATACATACATACATATATATATATATATATATATATATATATATAAATATATATAATATATATATATATATTTATTTAAAATTAGGCATAAAAGCCTATGAAGTTTCTAAATACTTTGACTACCACATATTTATGAGAATCTGCCTTTTCGAAAAATGCAAGTAAAAAATAATTTCGCAATACTTTTTATGCAGTGGTATGTAAGATATTTCAACAATCAAATATATTATATAAAAGACTAAACTTGAACTTCAGTGTTTATATATTTTGTGTTATTTTTATTTTTGCTTATTCCTTAACAAAGACTAGAATATATTTTTATATAATAAGAAATAATGTTGGTATGTTGGTTAGGAATGTATGGAAAATAGAGAAAATTGTGGGTATGTTTAATTACTATAGTTAGGATTAGGCATAGGTAAAATAACCAAATATATGATTATTTCATAGTGAAATATTTTGTGTGGTCATATGGAGAATATAAGCTCATTACCTAATATGATGTGCAATAACGGTTCTGGATCTTACTCATAAAATAATTAAAAACATTTTTTAGTTAATCATCAGTGAAAAAATGTATATGAAGAACAGAGGACTAGTAATGAAACTTCGTTTATTAATAATAATTCTAATCAGTACAATAAATCATTGTTAACAGTTTAAAAAATATTAAATTTTATAAAATGAGCAGATTGTGTTGAAGAATTTAAGAGTGCTGGACTATTACAAACTATGCAATTTGATTTTTGGCATAGTATCTTCCCAGCGCATTTGACGAGCCCCAAAGTTAAGTAAACGAAGGCCAACGAAGAATGGAAATGGGCGCTCAATGGGCTACAAAACAAATGAGTGAAGACTCTAGGTCGCTGCTTGGGAGTTTTGTTTAGTTGTTACCTTTTATTCTAGTTCTCCCTTCTTTCTGAATCCTTTGACATATGGAGCATATCACTTCTTATCGAAAATACCCTGTGATTGTATTTCCTTTTCAATGAATGTTGCCTTAAAAATGTATGCCAAAAAAGTTTGATCTTATTGAATTTATTAGTACTAATTATTAAACTTTTATGAACATTTGCTTTATCACAAATAAATTTTTAATATTTAAAGCCTTTTATAGCTCTTATGTAAATGTATTTCGTCATACTTTTTTATTGCATTCTTATTTTATTTCTTATTTCAGTGATGTATCTGATTAGCCAAAACTTAATTATTACAAAAATTGTTTTTAAATGTATAAAAGTATATTTATGTATATATTCACCAAACTTTTCTGTATAATCTGAAGACAGCACTAAAATGAATTTAGGTTTATTTTGAACACTTACCTTTGATTTTTACTGATGGTTATAAGCTTCAAACGGAAAGTTTATTATAGGTTAATTTCAGCTATATTATATTTATACATTAGTTTCATTGAGATGTATTTCCCATTCTCCAACTCAAAGATATGTACATATATATATATATATATATATATATATATATATATATATATATATATATATATATATATATATATATATATATATATATATATCAAAGGGCTGAGAATCTAAAAAATCTATAAAAATTTACAGTACTACTATGTAGTTCAAGTAGTATATGAAATTTATTTTAAAACAATAAAGCAAGAATTGCTGACGCACTCGAATCTAATGCGCACACCCAATTTTGAATATATATATATATATATATATATATATATATATATATATATATATATATATATATATATATATATAATATATATATATATATATATATATACATTAGTATATGAAATTTATTTTAAAACAATAAAGCATTTATTTTTGTTCATGGAATAAAATAACCAAGTATTCCGTTTTCTATTAAACGGACTGTGAAAACATTGTATCCTTTATCAGGAATTAATTTTCATTTATATGAGTTCAATTCATATAAAAATGGCGATTTAAATGTTGCAAATAAATATATGAATTTATTTTTTAATTGTAATCGGGCTTTTTTAACTACAAATAAGTATATTCAAAATAAATACCATTTATTATAATTTAATTAAATTAATTTAACATTAAATACTTATCAAAAAGTCACAACTAGTTTTTTGATATTTATTGTAAACAAATTAATTTTGAATGTTTTCTTTCTTTTCTAGGATGAACACATAGAGCACTAAGTTATGGAACAACGGAATCATACATTGCCAAATTCATAAATATCATACCCATTCAGAAGAGATTTTTGGTGAAAAAGTAAAAACATAACTGATTAACAGATTTGTTAGAATTTTTATTCATTACAGATGTACTATTAAGTAAAGTATTTTTATCCGAGAGTTATAAAGCAAAATAAATCATCTTTATATGCTTAATATTCCGATTAAAAACATAAAAGCAAAATTAGTTTATAGACATCAAATGCAAAACAGTCACTATATCAACAAACATCTGAGGGGAAGGCTTTGATAATAAAATTTGAATCAAAAAAAGAGTCTCAAATTTCCTAATCAAAATTAGTTAAAAATTATTTTCTGCATTCTGGATTATTACCAAGGACATTAACCAATAGCAATGCCTTATAAAAGATTATTTTTACTGTATAAATTGGACATAAGCAAGACGAAAATCAGAATTTTCTTTACTCCAGAAACCAAATACAAAACCTTCTTTTAGAATCCCAAATGTATATTTCATTTGTAAAGTTGGAATATATTTCAAAGAAATTCTTCTGTTTTACGTTAAAAATAAATTTTATTCTGTTTATTCTTTAGTTGATTCTTTTATCCACTATCGAATATACACCTGATACCATTCTTTTAGACTTAATCCTTAGAGCGTAGATAGAGAAAATATCTAAAAAGTTTTTAAAGGAAAATAACATTTTTTTCACTTTCTTTTCTTTTTTTGGATTTAGAATTTATATATTGCTAAATTCAACAGAGCAGTAAGTTTTCTGCATATTATTAGGATTATAAGAGTAAACTTTAAAAATTACTTTTCTTGATTTGATGTTAAAGTAATTTTTATGAAAATCAATCGTTCTAGTTCTCTGTTATGAAAGATGCATTAGACAGTTTTTTGCTTATAATTATGTTTTTTATGATTGGTTATATTAGATTTCTGTTATAATACACCAATTAGTTTAGTTTTCACTACAAAATTTGAAATTCTTCGACTTTTTCTGGTTCTTTAATATTAGTCGTATGCAATTTGCGAGAATTGGTGTTCTATTTAAACGTTTTCCCATTAAATAAAACATATTATTTCAAGTTGAAAATTTACCTTATATGATAATTACCTTATTTGATAATTTACCTTAAAATGTCTTACAACTATCCATTATGAATTCTGTCTTTTATTTATTCCCAATTAACTTGCCAAGGTAGCATTCAACGTGAGATAAGTCAAACCACGATACTTTCTGTTCCACCATTTTGAGTATCACACATCAACATATTGCCGCATAAAGAACGAGTTCAGTGGCCGAATGGTCAAAGCATGCGATCCCGACCCGAAGATTGTAGATTCGATGCTTGCAATGGTAGTTTATCCAAAGTACGGGTTTTTAATTTTAAAATGTTATTTACTGTTTTCTTATGTTCTTGAACATTCTAAATCTTTCTTTAATATGTAAATTAGTTATTTCTCGAATATTCTGTTTGGGTATAAAAGCTGATACCCACTAGTTGTAGGCAACTTCTCGATCTTGTAAAGTTACGAGTTGCTACTTAGCTTCAATAAATTCGTTTGTTAAAATAAACGGTGTATTCATTAAAATCTTCGTGACAATATTACATTGTATGTAGGCAAGTTCCAGATTTATTTACAGATTTGTTATTTAGATTACGATGAATATAACCCGACTGTTCCGGTTATTCACCTTTAGCTTCGTTTTTCAACTCTCTACAGAATTTATTAACTAATCCCTATTCATTTTGTTCTTTTAATTGATGTTTCTATCTAGGCCAATAAAACATGTTTTATTCATAAGCTATGAACAATACCAAATACGTATTGTAAATATAATATTTTTTTCAGAAAAATACTATTTTTCTCCTGTTAAACAATGAGTACTTTTATGAATCTTAAAATGTGTAATTCTTGTAATTTTGTAATTTTGAAATTAACTTTTGGCATGAGGTCAACACTGATTTGACCTTATGCTTTCTTTTTTACTCTATTCTGTAAAAGAATAGAAAATGTGTAACTGCGTAAAATATGTTACTATGCATACCAGATAAATGTGACAATATTATTGGAATATAGTTTCGTTTTGCAAATCTAAAGGAGAAATCACGACAATAATTGGCATCTAAACATGCAATGAATATGGATATATAAATAATAAAATTTGAAAGATATCGGAAATATATGTATTGTCTATATATTTTGTAGAACATACATAAAAATATATTAGGCTTTAGTTCATTGAAACTTTTATTTAAAAAATAAAGTAAATGTTGTAATATAAAGTAGATTTTTTATTTTATTTACGTGGCTATATTAAACAGATATATTTCAATTGGAATGAAATCTTTCAACCATATATTTCAACCCACTTTATACATCTCTATTGCTGAGTAGAATAAGAGTAAATTGGAACGATACAGGAACATAAAATGCCCTCTCTGACTGTAAATGGAATTTCTAAAGAACCGAGGACAATAGAGTAAAAAAAAACATCTTATCTAAAATTAAAAAAAAAATACATAATTCATTAAAAGTAGAAGATGTGACAGAATTTCTCCTTTCCACATGTTTAATGTTTACGGCGCTTATCTGCGGTACCGGAGTTTGTGGGTTCGAATCCCACGGTGGCAGGGATGTTCGTAGCTGTCGAAATAGGCTTTATGCTGTAATTCCGGGGCTAATTAGTCCTTTACTCTAAAAAACGTAGGCTCATAACCATCACATAAGAAAAATTTTCATTTATATCACTTATCAAAAGTTGTATATTACATATATCCCATTTATAAAATTGAAATACATAGTAGGAAATTTATCTGAGATATTGATACTGTGCGAAACATGATGACAAGCTATAAACATTCATTTTATTTCTCAATATAACTTCTTCAAAAATTATGTGTAGATAATGTTTGATATAAAATGTATAACATTTGTGGACAACACCAAATGTATTGCTGATAAAAATTATAATTTGATATTTAAATAGCATAAAACGGTTCATAAGTATAGATTAAAAAATTAAAAGTTCCAAAGCCAGATGCAGGGAATAGTAGAAACAAATATAAAATTAAAAAAGTTAAAAAGATAAAAGGAAAGTGAAAATTCATTTATTACACATCAATTTTACTATTTTAAAAAGTTTGGGATTTTTATCAATTCTTTTAAAATAAATTTAATAAATTTCACCTTTAGCTCTCTTGATATAACTGTTACTAAAACTACACTTTTCTGACAAATAATGAAAGGGATCACGCAACAGACAAAAAAGAAATTGGAATCCCTTTTATTTTTAAAGAAATGATAAAACTATCATTTACAGTACAAAGCAACGGAAGTTATAAGGAGACAATATGAAATTATAGGAAAAATTCTATATGTAATAAAAGATGATTTCGTATTTCCCCATTTGTGTAAAATAATCATATCTTTTTTATGGGGTACTTCATATTGGTTCTTCAAAATTTAAATCTAAGCTTAGGTAAAATTGTATATTTTTATAAAATTTGAATTTAACTATGCGTTTTATGAGACAATAATTGAAGAAAAACATAGCTAAAGAATTGAAAATTTTTCTCATTATGATTAATTCAATTAAAGTATAAAAACAATAAATATAAAGACACAGAATTATAACTATACTAGCATATTGCCCATCGTATGAAGGGATCTGTAATTTAATATTCTAGAATTGTAACGTAACCTATGAGGAAAGTAAAAGAAATGGTTTGTTTTTTGGGTGAGAATTATCTGGTACATGCTCAATAAATTGTTTATCTTTACCAACAGTACGTTAGATTCCAATATTAAGATGACACTGACAGAGCGTCTATTCCAGCCACATGTATAAGTGGAGTACTCGTAAGAAAATACAAAATTGAAAAAAAAAACTAATTCCTCCTGCTGAATTTTGTTTATTTTGAATATAAATAAATTTGTAAATAGGAAATAAAAATGCTATTTAGGCCATCACGCCAAAAGGACCACTCTCGGTCGAAGATATGCCAAACATGGCGTCTTGGTATAAGCAAAAGAAATGGTGTAAAAACTGGTGGAGAAGAAATTAAGCTCCAAACTACTTCTTTCTTGCTCTCTCTCCCAGGGGGCCTGTAGATATCTCGAAAAACTTCGTTATGGAGTATTGCCTTGGCCGAAGAGGGCTACTCCGCTGTTAGCAACCCCTCTTGACCAATGGGGTCAAAGGAGGGTCACTCACATCGCTTTCGCCTATAGGTCAGTTTCGCGCTGGCGTTGTTGAACTGTAACTCTTTGTTACAGCCAACTTTAATTTTTCTTGTCATATTACGTGATAGGATGGAGAGCAGAGACTTTACTACTGACAGAAAATATTTGGCTGTATATATGAATGATGTCCAATATTTAGCGAATCGATTGCAAACAGTGTGGTTATGCATAAAGAGAAACACACAAACGATCAAAGATCTTAATTTTCAAAGATATATAAATTAAACGTCAGATATTTATTAGTCCTACACACAGACTCCTAGACTTTTATGAAAAGAATTTGGTGTTAATATAGGTGATAAAATTTTCACTGCTGCAAAAATCATCGATGATTAAATTTAAAATTATCTTATAAGTAGATAATCTATTATTTAAGCCAAATATAAAAGAAAATTACTTAAGGAATATCTAATTTCAGTGATAAAACGTATGAAAATAATTTCTTATTTAAATAATTTAATAAAAGAAATGATTGAATGAAATGGTTAAAGGAATGACTAAATAATGAAAAAATGTAATTTTCATCTACTTATAATGTCATAAATGGAGGAATTTAACCGCCTGCTCTTGACCGGGAAAAGTAGGGCTTGAAATAATGGCACTAAACGATTGAAACAGGGGGAAGTGTGGTGAGGCTATTTAGATCAGTTATACAATTTATTCATTTATGCAAGAAATAAAATGCTCGGGATCTAAATCTCACCTCATCACATCTTTGTAAAAGACAGAGGACCATAAATTTATATTCAACGGATATTGTTGTCTTGTATGGTGGTCTCGGGCGGGGTTATGATACCAGTCCCAGATTAGAATCCCGTCTCCGTACTTCACATTAAATAAGAATGTATCTTTGTGGAGTTATTTATGAGTTACTAAGGGACAGTGCCCAATTAGAAGGGATAAGGTTTTCCACTTTGGCGGTCTCAATTCGGGGTTTAAGCAGACCAATTAGATTCTTACAACTATTCCGATTGGATCATATGAAGGAAGAGGGGACAAGGATGAAATTAATAAAATAAGAAATATCTAAAACGTGAAGGTGTTCGATAGTCGAGACAAGGAGAGAGTCCGACAGAAGGTATTTGAAAGTCCAGACGAGGAGAGGAATCCGAAGGAATGAGTTCGAGAGTCCAGCCAAGTCCGACAGGAAGTGTTCCTGCATCAAGTAGCAGGGCCGCAAACCAAAAACTCAGGATGAAGTCCCTGACCAGACCGACGAAAGATCCACAGATACCCTTTAACCAGCAGTGTTCCGAGCACACCATTTTAACTCACCAAAGGTACCCCCTTTTTCTCCCTTATATTTATATAATTACTTAAGTATTAAAAAATTATGGTCAGTTATACTAATTTAGAAGATGTTTAAATAAAGCATATTTTATGAAATTTAGTATCAGTTTTGTATGTACATAGATGTATATATATTATAATAAATTTACCTTTTTTTATTTTAAGCTAGTTTCGGTTGCTGTTAATTTAGCTTGGAGTTTATTTTTATAGCTTATATCTGTAGTTTCTCAGAACCTGTGGTTAAATTTAGTATTAATATACTTTTACACAACGCAATCAAAATAAAATCCCACTATATATTTGATCACAGGTTACTACTCATATAAAAAAGAGGACTACACGACGGGAAGGGGTTGATTTCGAACGTTTTTGAATTCGTTTAGAATTTTGATAACCCTAACTCATGAAGAATCCAATATGGATGCCTCAATCCATTCCAGGTCCAACCTCTTCATAAATTCGTAGACAGACAGACATATCAGTTACGCTATTCTTATTTGTGGGATTGGATATTCTCTAAGTACTAAATATAAATATCAAGTGAGTAATAAGAACAAAAATTGTGTAACGAAATTAATAATTAGTGAGCAATGAAGTTTAATTTTTCAGTCTATATATTCCTTGTACATCAATGCATTGTACCAGTTATGCTTATGTAAAAAACTAACCAAAAAATTGAATAATATTTTTCCCAGTCCTAAAAAAATTAAATTTTTGCTCAGTAATTTTTATGTAGGTATTTCGGATATTATAACAAAATCAAAATTTTGGAAACAAAATTTTATTTTTTGAGAAATAAAAAAAATTATCTTTTACAGCAATAAATATTTCAAAACAACAGAATTTCAATCAGATCATATCAAATTGTAGGAATATTGAAGGATTTCATTTTTATAGGCTGCCTCCTATTGGTTTTTCAAAACTTAAATCCAAGCGTAGGTAAAATTGTATATTTTATTAACTTGGATATTAACTATGCTTTTTATAATATAATAATTTATAGATTACATGGCTAAGGAATTGAAAGTATTGAAAATTTTCCTTATTCTGTTTGTTTGAATGAAAATATTAAACTAATTAATATAAAGACACTGAATCATAACTATAATGGAAATTCTCTAATTACTATAGTAAATATCAAATAAGTAATACGGAGAAAATTCCGTAAAGATAATTTAACTATGTAATAACAATTAGAGAGCAATGAAATTTAATTTTTTGGTCTATATATACCTCGTATATAAAAGCGTTATACCAGTAAAGCTTAAAATAAAAAAAAATGAATTTTTCCTCAGTGTTTTTTTATGGAAATGTTTCAGATTATATAACAGAGGCATCTACAGTTTATTGTTAAATTATTCATTGTTTTCAGCATTTAAACACTATTTTAATTACAATGTGTAATTAGTATACCTTAATACCGGGTGGTCTAAGAGAAACTTATTCAATATATGAGTCACTAGTGACCGAACCATGCAACCAATCGAAATGAAATTTTAGATACAGTTATTTGAATGCATTTGCTTTAGATTGTGATGATTTAAAACAATAAAACTCTCACAATTACTCTCACAATTACGGTTGCAATAACATAATATCACTCGGTACATAGATTTGTTAGCATTTGCCACTTATAAGTAATATTTTAATAATTATTTCTCCTTAAATAACATTTTTATGTAGTTTCATTTCTTAACATCGTTGCTAATTAATTAATTATTAATTGTTCTGTTTGTTTGGTGTTTGATGTCAATTAAGAAATTTATAGTGGTTTGAATAAAATTTAATATTTAAATTGATTCAATGCAAATATTCAGATTAATGGATTATTTAGTAGCGTTTGTTATAATTTTGTGTTTTAAATTAAAAAATAATAAGTATGGATTAATTACAAATCCAGAAAAAGTATCAATTAGGTTTATTAAACTAAAAAAATGAAAAGTTACTTTAAGTGTCCATTCGTAAGTAAATTGTAATACAATAATTAAATTTAATTACAATTTAAGTATCACTAAAGCGGAGAGTATAATATAAATTAAATAAATTCTATAGTTAAATTAATCAAA
>CM063505.1:94257855-94275355 GCA_032207245.1 Pardosa pseudoannulata | reverse complement strand
ACATATATACATATATATATATACATATAATATATATATATATATATATATATATATATATATATATATATATATATATATATATATATATATATATATATATATATATATATATATATATATATATATATATATATATATATATATATACATATATATATATATACATATATATATATATATATATAATATATATATATATATATATATATATATATATATATATATATATATATATATATATATATATATATATATATATATATATATATATATATATATATATATATATATATATATATATACATATATATTTATACATATATATATATATATATATATATATACATATATATATATATATATATATATATATATATATATATATATATATATATATATATATATATATATATATATATATATATATATATATATATATATATATATATATATATATTGGTAACATATTTATAAAAATGAATTAGTTAAAAATATTATGTTACTTAAATAAAATAAACCTTAATGTGATTTATTTACTGAAAATGGACTGAATTATCCAAAATTGACGATTTTTAAAATCATATTACAGTGTTCACCTTCTATTTAAAGAAAAATTACCAAACCTAATTATTTTCTTTTTGCAATATGATCAGAACAGGAATAAATTAACGAGTTTGTGTAATAATTTAAATAAATATTTTGCTTCTTTCATACAGATCGTCATTTCGAAGTTCCGAAAACTGAACGGAAATTACTACTGATTCACTTAGTGAAACTGCATTACCGACCATACGTGTTATAATTCAAAATATTTTAATCGATTATAATTGATCTGATTTTTTAATTCTTAAACATGTATTTCCACAATGAAATAAAAACCATTTCATGTAAAACAATTAAAATTTTTATTATCTCTTATCAATAAAATATTTTTTTTGTTCTTTTGAGATACTTGCTAACTGTTATAAAGATATTTATAAGTTCAAAACTTCTGTTTTCAAGTTAAAAAATTTATATTTTACCTTAGAATCCTATTCTTGTATTTCTAATCCTCTTTCATCATAATGAAGCAAAGTGTAGGTGCAGTGAGACTGTCAGCACCGGAGACTACAATTCAAAGTTTTAAAAACATTATGAATTGTAACGGCGTGATTTAGCGGTGTATAGTCATCAAAGAGCTTTGCTTTGAAAGGTGGACTTGTGTGGATACAAAAGGATTGTTTTCCAAGGCACCAAGATGTCTACATTGCTGTGCCCTTTAGTAAAGGAACAATATGCCAGACGACAAGGCACCGTCACTGACAGCCGAAAAAATAATCGCGGGAACGACAAAGGATTTGCCGTTACTCAGATGTATCCGCTAAGAAGTCCAGGGACCCCTGGTTTTGCGGTCGATGATTGCTTAACCCGGACCAATCCAGTTGTTCGAAGGTGAGGTCATCGCTAGGTGATCTAATAATGAAATTGTGGGTGAGGCCCCTCTCTTAGAAGCCCCTCCCCTAGAAAGATACGAGAGAAGATTTGTTTTTTTAAAGAAGTTAGTTAGCTAGCAACCAGCTAATTCAGAGGTCGCCTTGACCAGTCTCTCTACCGGAGAGTTTTTTTTGCTATAATCCCACCTTGGGATCTTTTCTTTAAGGAGTAGCCCGCATCGGCTAACTCGGAGGTCGCCTCGACCAGTCTCTCCATCGGAGAGTTTTATTTAGCGGAATCCCGTCTTGGGATATATCTCTTGCTGAGATTGAAGCGATACCCTGTGCTTTGGGTTTCTTTCCTTTTCTAATATAATCCTCTTCAGGATTGTTTGCAGTTCTTCAGAGCTAACTGTGATCAGATCTCCTACCTTCAGAGAACTTTCGAGAAAGCTACGAATTGTTCTTCCGTCTAATGACCCATATTTCGGCAGAGACAGAATTTAGTTTAGGTACCCGCCTCTACTCAGGCCTATGTGTACTAATCAATTACCTGTGATTAGAAATTGTTTTTATAGTGGTGAAATTATGTATATAGCTGAAATGTAAATAAATTCATTATTCAACACCTGATTCTTCCTTGTGTCACCTGAAACAGGGACCGGATACGTTACAGAACCCTTTAATTTTTTAATCCGACGAACGTTCTTTGTAAGTAAATTACTAATAGTTCTAGTTGAGTTTTTAAAATCATAGAAATTATTAAAATATCTTAATTTAAAAAACATTATTCTCTTTCTTTCATAGCTTTGTGCATCTTTTCAAAGTGATAATTAAAGCTTTAAAAATTGAGTTTCATTTTACAGATAAATCATCTTTCTTTTCTCCGGTTTGTTTGATATATTGTCTTACCTATTAATATTATGTTTAGAGCTTTCACGTTTTTTAGAGTTGCCTCATTTCCAGGAAAATGATCTATGTTTTGCCTTAAAATCTTACATGTAACTGTAAGGTCTTGATCCATTTCGGTCGTTATAATGCAAAGTGTAGTCGCATATGTTCACATGTTCTTTAAAATAAAATACCAGTATTTGTACTATTTCTTGTAAATTTATTAAATAATTATTCCGTAAAATTTTAATTTTTAGAATTTTGATGTTAAAACATTGTTCCATTTCTTTAAAATCTTTGCTCACCATTGATGTAATATTTAGAGAATTTCAACTTTCGTTTTCCATTTCGTTTAAATCATTTATTTTTTAGTTTAAAATCCCACGTCTGCATTTATGTAGTCCTGATCTCCTTAAATCTTAACAATTGAAAGTGTCAAAAACTGCACACATACTTCCCGAAACATTCTAGACAATTTAAAATATTTATCTCATTTGTTAATCTGAAAAATAATCTTTAAAATGAAATACCAGTATTTCTACTATTTGTCCTAAATTTATTAAATACTTATTCCGTAAAATTCAAATTTTTAGAATTTCTTTATGTTAAAGCATTGTTCCGTTTCTCTAAAATCTTTGCTCATATTTTATGTAATATTGTTTTTCACCTTTCTTTTTCCAGTTCGTTTAAACGATTGTTTTTACTTCAAAATCCTAAGTCTGTATTTATGTAATCCTGATCTATTTACATCTTAACAATTAAAAGTGTCAAAAACTGCATAATTACTTCCCGAAACATTCTAGGCAATTTAAAATATTTATCTGATTTGTTATTCTGACACATGTTCTTTAACATCAAACACCATTATTTCTACTATTTGTCGTAAATTTATTAAATACTTATTCTGTAAAATAAAAATTTTTAGGATTCTATATTTTAAAACATTGTTCTGTTTTTTTTAATTCTTTGAGCACTTCTGATGTAATATATAGAGAATTCCAACTTTCGTTTTCTAGTTCGTTTAAATGATTTATTTTTTACTTTAAAATCCCACCTCAGTTTTTATATAGTCCTGATCTGCTTAAATCTTATCAATGGAAAGTGTCGAAAGCTGATACATACTTCCCGAAACATTCTAGACAATTAAAAAGATTTAGCTCATCTCTTATTCTGACACGTGCTCTTTAAAATCAAATACCAGTATTTCTACTATTTATTAAATACTTTTTCCGTAAAATTTAAATTTTAAAATTTCTATATGTTAAAACATTGTTCCGTTGCTTTAAAACCATTGCGTACCTTTGATGTACTGCTTAGAAAATTCCAACTTTCGTTTTCCAGTTCGTTTAAATGATTTATTTTTTACTTTAAAATCTCACGTCTGTATTTATGTTGTTCAGAAATGCTGAAATTTTAAGAATTGAAAGTGTTAAATACTGCATACATACTTACCGAAAAATTCTAGACAATTTAAAATATTTATCTCATTTGTTAATCTGAAAAATAATCTTTAAAATGAAATACCAGTATTTCTTCTATTTGTCGTAAATTTATTAAATTCTTATTCAGTAAAATTAAAATTTTTAGAATTCCTTTATGTTCCATTTCTTTAAAATCTTTGCTCACCTTTTATGTAATATTGTTTTCCACCTTTCGTTTTTAGGTTCGTTTAAATGATTTATTTATTTATTTTTTACTTTAAATTATCAAGTCTGTATTTATGTAGTTCTGATATGCTGAAATCTTAATAAATAATTGAAAGTGTCGAAAACTGCATATATACTTCCCGAAACGTTCTAGACAATTTAAAATATTTATCTAATTTGTTAGTCATACACAAATTCTTTAAAATCAAATGTTAGTATTTCTACTATTTGTCCTAAATTTATTAAATACTTATTCCGTAACATTTAAATTTTTAGAATTTCTATATGTTAAAACACTGATTTGCTTCTTTCGTATCCTTACGCACTTTTGAGTTAATATTTAGAGCTTTTAAACATTCGTTTTACAGTTCGTTTAAATGATTTATTTTTTACTTCAAAATCCTAAGTCTGTATTTATGTAATCCTGATCTGCCTTAATCTTAACTCTTGATAGTGTCAAAAAGTGTATATACTCTTCCCGAAAAGTTCTAGACAATTTAAAATATTTACCTGATTTGTTATTCTGACACTTGTTCTTTAAAAGCAAATACCAGTATTTCTACTATTTCCCAAAATTTTATTAAATACGTATTCTATAAAAATTAAATTTTTAGAATTTCTATGTGTTAAAACATTGTTCCATTTTAACATACTAATGCAATAAAATACAATAATAACATATTTAATATATAAAATTCGCTCACCTTTGATGTAATATTTAGAGCTTTCCAACTTTCGTTTTCAAGTTCGTTTCAATGATTTATTTTTTACTTTAAAATCACACTTCTCTAAATCTTAACAATTGAACAATTCTGACAATCTTAACAATTAAAGGTGTTGAAAACTGCATACATACTTCCCTAAACATTCTAAACAATTTAAAATATTTATCTGATTTGTTATTCTGACACATGTTCTTTAAAATCAAATACCAGTATTTCTACTATTTGTCGCAAATTTATTAAATACTTATTCCGTAAAATTTAAATTTTTAGAATTTCTATATGTTAAAACATTGTTCCGTTTCTCTAAAATCTTTGAGATTCTTTGATGTAATATTTAGAGCTTTCCAACTTTCGTTTTCAAGTTCGTTTCAATGATTTATTTTTTACTTTAAAGTATCCCATCCGTGTTTATGTTGTCATGATCTACATAAATCTTAACAATTGAAAGTGTCGAAAACTGCGTATATGGTTCCCGAAACATTCTATTAAATTTAAAATATTTTATGTAATATACATGTTCTTTAAAATCAAATACCAGTGTTTCTACTATTTATATTAAATTTATTAAATACTTTTTAAATAAAATTTCAATTTTTATTGTTTATATATCTTAAAACATTGTTTGTTTAAAATATTTTCGCACTTCTGATGTAATATATAGAGAATTCCAACTTTCGTTTTCTAGTTCGTTTAAATGATTTATTTTTTTCTACGTCTGTATTTATGATCTCTTTAAATATTAACAATTGAAAGTGCCAAAAACTGCGCACATACTTTCCGAAATATTCTAGATAATTTTAAATATTTATCTTATTTGTTATTCTGATACATGTTCTTTAAAATCAAATACCATTAATTTTACCATTTGTCGCAAATTTATTAAATACTTATTCCGGAAAATTTAAATTTTGAATTTCTATATGTTAAAACATTGTTCTGTTTTTTTTAATTCTTTGAGCACTTCTGATGTAATATATAGAGAATTCCACCTTTCTTTTTCCAGTTCGTTTAAACGATTGTTTTTACTTTAAAATCCCACGTCTGTATTTATGTAATCCTGATCTGCTGAAATCTTAATTGAAAGTGTCGAAAATTGCATACATACTTCCCGAAACATGTTAGACAATTTAAAGTATGTACCTGATTTGTTATTCTGACACATGCTCTTTAAAATCAAATACCAGTATTTCTACTATATTTCGTAAATTTATTAACTCCTTATTCGGAAAAATTTAAATTTTTAGAATTTCTGTATGTTAAAATATCGTTCCGTTTCTTTAAAATATTTATGCACCTTTGATGTAATATTTAGAGATTTCTACTTTTCGTTTTCCAGTTCGATTACATGATCTATTTTTTACTTTAAAATGCCACGTCTGTATTTATGTAACCCTGATGTGATTAATACTTAATAATGGAAAAGTGTCGAAAACTGCATGTATACTTCCCGAAAAGTTCTAGACAATTTAAAATATTTATCTGATTTGTTATTCTGACATGTTCTTTTAAATCAAATACCAGTATTTCTTCTATTTGTCGTAAATTTATTAAATTCTTATTCAGTAAAATTAAAATTTTTAGAATTTCAATATGTTAAAACACTGTATTGCTTATTTCGTATTTTTACGCGTCTTTAAGGTAATATTTAGAGCTTTCGAACTTTCGTTTTCCAATTCGTTTAAATAATTTTTTTTTTACTTTAAAATCCCACGTCTGTATTTATGTAATCCTGATCTGCTGAAATCTTAATTGAAAGTGTCGAAAATTGCATACATACTTCCCGAAACATGTTAGACAATTTAAAATATTTTTTTTCTGATTTTGTAACTCTGACGCATGTTTTTTTAAAATCAAATACCAGAATTTCTAATACTTCCGTTAAATTAATAACTATTTTTTCGTAAAATTAAATATTTTGAATTTCTATAAGTTAAAACATTGTTCTATTTCTTTAAAATCTTCGAGTACATTTGATGTAATATTTAGAGCTTTCCAACTTTCGTTTTCAAGTTCGTTTCAATGATTTATTTTTTACTTTAAAATCCCACCTCAGTTTTTATATAGTCCTGATCTGCTTAAATCTTATCAATGGAAAGTGTCGAAAGCTGATACATACTTCCCGAAACATTCTAGACAATTAAAAAGATTTAGCTCATCTCTTATTCTGACACATGTTCTTTATAATCAAATACCAGTAACTCTACTATTTGTCTTAAATTTATTAAATACTTATTCCGTAAAATTTAAATTTTAAAATTTCTATATGTTAAAACATTGTTTCGTTGCTTTAAAATGTTTGCGCACCTTTGATGTACTGCTTAGAGAATTCCAACTTTCGTATTCCAGTTCATTTTAATGATTTATTTTTTACTTTAAAATCTCACGTCTGTATTTATGTTATTTATAAATGCTGAAATTTTAACAATTTAAAGTGTTGAATACTGCATACATACTTCCCGAAAAATTCTAGACAATTTAAAATATTATCTCATTTGTTAATCTGACACATAATCGTGAAAATGAAATACCAGTATTTCTTCTATTTGTCGTAAATTTATTAAATACTTATTCATTAAAATGTAAATTTTTAGAATTTATTTATGTTAAAACATTCTTCCGTTTTTTTTAAACCTTTGGGCACTTTTGAGTTAATATTTAGAGCTTTTAAACATTCGTTTTACAGTTCGTTTAAATGATTTATTTTTTTTTTCTTTAAAATCCCACGTCTGCATTTATGTAGTCCTGATCTCCTTAAATCTTAACAATTGAAAGTGTCAAAAACTGCACACATACTTACCGAAAAATTCTAGACAATTTAAAATATTTATCTGATTTGTTATTCTGACACATGTTCTTTAAAATCAAATACCAGCATTTCTACTATTTGTCGTACATTTATTAAATACTTATTCCGTAAAATTCAAATTTTTAGAATTTCTTTATGTTAAAGCATTGTTCCGTTTCTCTAAAATCTTTGAGCACTTCTGATGTAATATTTAGAGAATTCCAACTTTCGTTTACCAGTTCGTTTAAATGATTTAATTTTCACTTCAAAATTTTACGTCTGTATTTATGTAGTCCTGATCTCCTTAAATCTTAACAATTGAAAGTGTCGAAAACTGCATACATACTTCCCGAAATATGCTAGACACTTTAAAATATGTACCTGATTTGTTATTCTGACACTTGTTCTTTAAAAGCAAATACCAGTATTTCTACTATTTGTAGTAATTCATTTTTTACTACGTCTGTATTTATGTAGTTCTGATCTATTTAAATCTTAACAATTAAATGTGGCAAAAACTGCCTACATACTTCCCGAAACATTCTATTCAATTTAGAATATTTATCTAATTTTTTATTCAGACACATGTTCTTTAAAATCAAATACCACTATTTCTACTATTTCCCGCAAATTTATTAAATACTTATTCCGTAAAATTTAAATTTTTAGAATTTCTATATGTTAAAACATCGTTCTGTTCCTTTGATATCTTTACCCACATCTGAGGTAACATTTAGAGCTTTCCGATTTTCGTTTTCCAGTTAAATGATCTATGTTTTACCCTCAAATCCTACTTTTGTGCTTGTGTAGTCCTGATCCGCTTTAATGATAACGATGCAAAGTGTCGGAAACTGCACCGAAACTCCCAGCCGCATTCACGATAGTTCAAAATATTTGAATGCATTATATTTACTCTGATTTGTTATTCTGACACATGTCCTTTGAAAATGAAGTAGCAATATTTCTACACTTTTCAAAGTTTCTTTTAAAAACTTGTTATTTAATATTCTTTCAAAACTGCAGTTCGTGTGAAAAGAAACGTGTTTTTGGTTTTTTTTACTGAATTATTTGTTACTCCAAATTCTTTGTATGGAAGTTTTTTTTTTACGCGAAACAAAAACTGTTTTGTTTAAAATTGTACTTTAAAATTTGAGACGAAAAACGGTTTAAAATAATTTATAACCTTTTCGAAGCATTTTTTTCTCAGTGTAAAGGGGGATTCTTTAAAACCACTAGAGCAGAAGTTTGTTTATGAATGAAATCACAATTTCTTTTGTTTAAATAATATATACTGTTCAGGAAACAAGAATGTTCCTGACCTATATTTTTTAAATTTGAGAAGTAAGTAAAAGAAAGTATGAACAATTGTTATATGATGTTTGGATGAGATGACTATTGCTTTAAATAATAATTATATACCTATATTTAGACTCTAGTACATAGCCAGTCATGTGTGGGATCAGTTAAATTTTTTACTTTCCAGAAATGTAAAGTACCCTAAAACTCAGATTATAAAAGTGGTTTGTTTTTCAGCTAATAATTATCTGGTACACGCTCAATAATTTGCTTATCTTCATAATCCTCTAAAGTCTCCCGATACTGTAAATGCAGTTTAAAATCACTTTGGATTCATTTAGTCAAACCGTGTGGTTATGTATAGAAAACAAACGCTCACACCAAAAAAAGTCTTAATTTTCAAAGATATATAACTTAAACGCTAGATATTTATATGTCTTCTTAGATACGTCAAAATTATCAATAAGTTCTCCCCAATTGTTTTTCACAATAATTAAAGGAAATAAAGGAATTAAACTATCATTTACAATACACCTTGGAGGTAAATATAACTTGTGATTAATACCGGTCATATAATTTTCATTGCAACAAAATATAACCGATGATTAACTTTAAAACTATTCCATATGTACCTAATCTATTATTTAAACCAAATATAAAAGAAAATTATTTATGTAATATCTAAGTTCAGGGATAAAACATATGAAAATAATTCAGACGATATTTAAATAATTTAAAAGAAGAAAAAATTAAAAAAGATCGTTAAAGGAATGACGTCATAATTTGAGAAGAAATGTTATTTTTAACTATTTATTATGTGACAAATGTATAAATTTAATCACCTGTTCCTAACAGGGGAAAATAGGGGTTGAAATAATGGCATTAAAGGCTAGAAAAGGGGGAAAGGGGTAGATATTGAACGTTGCTAACCCTAACTGAACACTCAACAAAAATCCAATATGGATGTCTCTATCCATTCCAGGTTCTACTGATTCATATATTCGAGGACAGACGGACAGGTAACTTAGACTATTCTTATATAGGGGATATTCATATATATTTGTCTAATATAGAATTGTCTAATATACTAATATAATAATAACATTGTCTAATATAGAAATATAAACACATGTATATTGTAGGCCAAATATCGCTTGCAATCGGTGAAGAATATTCATGACGGTTATATATTTATATATCACAAAGTTCAAGCATTAAACATTAGCTGTAAATAGAGGGGGGAGCTGCTTCATTTAACAGGCCACTGCTGTTCGGCACCGGAGTTTGTGGGTTCTAATCCCATTAGCGATTGGCATACGGGACTCTGCTGTAAGGTCTCGGTGTCCTTAGCTTTTAAAGATCGTAGTATTCCTAACCAACAAAGTAACAAACTTCTTAGTACAAATAAATAGATGTATTGTAATCGTTAAAAGTTTTTATAATTAGGTTAAATCAAAACTAGCAATTTTCGTAATGATTAAATTAACTTCTTCTAGATGAAGAATTACGTCAAAACATACGTACGAGAAAATTTAAACTTGTAGAATGTAAATAACAAATTTGACCTTACTTGAATGTATCTTAACTAGTTTCTTCGTTCTGACTGTCCGTAGATGTATTTCTTGAATAATTCGTATAGCATCTTATATTTTATTCAAATCTAGAACAGCATAAAATTCAGTATAATTGGTTTTCACGCAACTGGACTCTCTAATATTAAAATACTGTAATAAAATATTCACATGCAGTAGCAATATTTTGAAGTCTACATCTATTTCACTGTTCAACAAGATTTTATATTCCTCACAAGGTAAGTGGTGATTATTATAGGTTATGTTTATATGTGTTGAAATATATAATCGCACTCAAAATTAACGACTTGACCGATTATTGTTGTGTTTAAGTAATAGCTTTCTTGGACGTTCGATGTTTTCTTTAGTTGATCCAGTAATAGCTTTCTTGGACGTTCGATGTTTTCTTTAGTTGATCATGTTGTGTTGTGATTGGCTGTGTTTAATTAGTTTTGTTTGTGCCAGAAATTTGATTGGCTGGGCGCAGGATCTTCTCAAAACTATAAAAGCCAAATGTACCTCGTATTTCTTGTATCATTATTTTGGTGTTTGCAATAAAATGTGTTTGCGATCTGCGGCTTTTTATTATGCTTCAACAATATGTTTATTACACTTACGTTTATTACATTTATGTTTATATGTTCTAATTTATATGTGTCAGAATTATCGCGGTAGAAGTGCTATAATTTCAAAGGTAAAAGCAGAATAATATATCGAGAATGAATTTTATATTGCAATAAACATCCCAACATTTTGTAATTGTTAAGAAATACTTAATTAACATGATTGTTTTTAAGAAATATACCCTAACATTCTAAAACCAAATGAAGGTGCTTTTTCTAATAAATTCTGATTATCAGGTATTTTTCATCTACAATGTATTGTTGATTATCTGTCTACTTCTTTTCGTTGGAACCTTTATATTTGTACTGCTACCCCACCTGCACAAAAAAGAGCAGAATTTAGTAAACTGTAATTGCATTCCTGAAAGATTATATTAACGTTATATTTTACTATTCAGTGTAATTTATTTTTTTCTAATTTTAATTACGCAATTTTATTTAAATATTTGCCCATTTTAAATTCTACTGACTACCTAAAAATCCCATAAGATAAAAATAAATATTTAAATTATATAAAAAGATTTAGTCAAGCTTCTAATCAACAAAATTAACTATTCAATAGCATAATTTTGTTTTCATTTCAAAGTGTAATTCTAGCATAATGTTTATGTAAGATTTATTTTATTAGTATTTTGAAAACTTCACTGTTTAAAGTTTTATTAAATTTTATATCGATTTGACTATACCACTCTTACAGATAAATCAGCAATTTTGTTTAAAAAATTCATTCATTAGCCATATTAATCTGGTCACTTGGTATTTTCTACATATTTTCTATTTTTTCTGTATTTTTGGGTGATAAAAGAGATAAGGCAGATTAGCAGTTTGTGTTCCGTAATTTTAGTACTGGCTAACATAATGAAATTTTTAAGCCGGTTAAATTAAATATATATGGTTTGAACAAATTAAAATGTTTAATTTTATCCAGTTTCAATTTAAAAGTACTGAAATATTGAAGCAAAACCTAAATAAATCGGTAATGGGCATGTATAAATGATATATCTCTCTTAATCGTACAATTTTGTGTTAACACGAGATAAAAATAGCTGCATTAAGAAGCAAAAATTAGAGGATATATATTAACGTCAACCTGAAGCAGAAATATAGTTTAAAATGACGGGTATTTACGTTGACGGAAATCATAATTGAGCATGAAATGACATGAATGTTTGTTAGCGGTTCAATTTATGAGACACAATTTGATTAAATTTTAACAATATTATAAATAAATTAGAAAGACGTTTAGTATACACAGTAAGAATTTCAATATATTTTCTGAAATAAAAAGAGCAATTTCAATTTTTTAATTTTTTTGTAACACTTCTTTGAAGGAATTATGATTATGGTTCTATTTTACGAAGATTAAAATCTTTGGTGCATACAGTGCTATTTTTATAAAGGTGTAATTTACCCAATTTCTTCATCAAACTTAATATTTTGTACATACCATTAGATATGTGCCTTATCTTTATTCAGCTTGGATGTCTATTATAGCTTACATTGTCCCTTTTATATTTTATTTTTACTACCCAGATTATGCCATTTTGGGTTTCCTGTTTGTTTACGTCTTTCCTTTTATTTCATGTGTTGATAATTCCTCTTTTTTACAGTTTTATCTCTAATGAAACAGTGACAATCGCGGTTTGCCATTTCATTTCCTCCTTTACCCTCTGGGAACAGATTTCCTGCTGATATTTCGATAAAGAAAGCTAACGATACTTGGAAATTCGCAAACGTCATTTCGTTTATTGTAAGCATAATTTGAAGTTTACTCCCTTCGCTATCATAATTTGCAGCAATGTTTTTATGGCATTATATACATCTGTAACATCAACCACAAATTAATGTTTTGATATAATTGACAAAACTTGATTTTTTTTCTTTAAATATAAAATGAAGTAATAGTGTTTAATTTAGGAAAACTTATAAATAAGTTTAAGTTATTCCCGACAAAATAAAGATTAAAAAAAAGTTTGGATCGACACGTGCATTTATATGCACATAAGAGTTTCTCTTTTAGTCTACATGCTTAAAATAAAACAATAAAATTAATAAAATATTAATAAATATATTTAGAAATGTTTTTTTTGAACATAGATATTCTAAAATCTATTAGTTTAGCTTCAATTTAACAATAAATTAATCATGCATTTAAGCTGATTCATTTTATACGAAAGACTAATTTTGTTGATATTTTTCTTAAATAAAATTAAAGTAAAGATAAATTTATATAAAACATAGATTTCATAGTCAATAACTCAATTTCTTTTATTAATTTTATAAAATTTTAGAATTTTACCATAGATATAATTTTTTCATGAGATATTGGATGTTTTTTATTTTAATTTTTCATGGTGTTTCAATTCCTTTATATAATATATTTTATATATATATATTATATTTTATGTTTATATTATATGTTTATATATATGTTTTTATATATATTTTATATATATATATATATTTATTTTTATTTATATTTATATATATATATATATATAATATTTATTTATATATATATTTATGTATATAAATATTTATATATATTTATAATATATATATATATATATATATATATTATATATATATATATATATATATATATATATTATATTTATATATATATATATGTATATATTTATGTATATGTTTTGTATATTTATGTATATGTATATTTTATTGACTTTTGTATATAAAAATATATGTATATATATATATGTATAAATATATGTATATTTTTATATGTTTTATATGTATATGATATGTATATATATATATTTTATATAAATAAAATAATATGTTTAATTTAGTATATATGAAATATATATATTAAAAAAATATTATATATTATATATATATATAATATATATCTATAAATATATATTTTTATAATAAAAAATATAAATATATATAAAATATTTTAAATGTTTTTTGATTACATAATGATATAAATCATCATAATTAACTACAAAATTAATGATTATAACTATAATTGTTTAAATGTTAATTCTATTTCACTTAGTTTATTAAAAATATACTGCAAAGAAAAATGTTCCTTTAATCTCCCTCGAAATAAACTTAAATAACAAATTCCATAATTACAACGGTTATGACAGCAGATTCGTCTGTATATAATAGATATGGGCATGAAGTAATTTGTTTAAACTGTACGTTTGTTAAAATACAGTAATAACTAATATGAACTGTTTAGTAGTTAGGAACTAAATTTAAAACATACTTTGTTCTGTTTAACTGTTTTTACAATACATTATTATCGTATCTTTAAATTTTATTTTACACATTTTGTAAGCGTAAAGCATAACTCTTTATACTAAGTACTCTTAAATGTTAATTTATGATGTTGTCTAAATTTACTGTCTGTATGAACTCAAGAATATTTGACACTTAAACATTGTGTAAATGTTTTAGAATATGAAAGTTATGTAAATTCTGAAATGTTGTGACACATATGTCAAGTCATAATTAATTATATTTTTAATTAATCATGTTTCATGGATTTGTTTATTATGACTCTTTTAAGTATGTCCTATTTGTTGTTAAAAGGTCTCGGTTTCACATGTTTCATGTGCATTATATTTTAAGCACCTATGCAATGCATGTTAAATATTTTCCTATAAAATTCAGCATTTTTAAAAATTGTTATGGAATTAGTAAGTTGTTTTACTGCAAGATAATACTATAGATATAGTAATGAAATATATTGTAGAGTATTGAAAATTTTTAAATAAGTAACGTATAAAAATCTTATTTATCGTAAACACATTTTTTATGAATACGATATTCTATGCTATATAGTTATAATCCTATATAAATGAGAAATAAAATATTTAAGACCATTATCATAAAACTATGAAAACATTTTCAAAATACCGTTATTCAATTTAGTGTTTTTTAATCTTTTTATTTAATTTAAATTAATCTAGTTGCTGATCTTAGAATTATATATGCGTTATACTACTATATTACTTATGGTATTAAATTGAAAACTTAATGTTTAAAGTATCAGGATTTCAAGTAAAAAAATATTGTAAATATGAAAAGCAAATATTGTAAAACATATAATGCTGACATGAATATTTTAACAACATAACACACGTTTGATAAAACAATTCATTTAGTAAAACATTCTTTTCCGACACAACAAAAAAATCTTTATCATAGGATAAATCATGACATTTTTTTAATTTAAGCTTTAGAGATTATTTTATAAAACTAAATACAGTAGAGAATATAAATTGAAAAGTAAAATTAATCTAGTTGTAGACCTTAGAAATATATACATGTTATATTAGAATATTATTTATGATCATATAAAAGTTATTTTAAAAACTTGAAATACGGATATTTTAATCTTGTAAATATGAAAAGCAAATATTTTAAAACACATAATGCTGACACAAATATTCTAACAACTTAACACATGTTTGATAATACAATTCATTTAGTAAAACTTTCTTTTCCGACGCAACAAAAAAAAAGTCTTTCTCACAGAATAAATCATGACATTTCTTTCCTTTAAGCTTTAGAGATTATTTTACAAAACTAGAAAATACTGCAGTGAATATAAATTGAAAAAGTAAAATCAATCTAGTTACTGATATAATTACATATATAACATACATATATATATATATATATATATATATATATATATATATATATATATATATATATATATATATATATATATATATATATATATATATATGTATGTATGTATATATGTATATGTATACAGTGTGTCCCCGAAGTCCGTGTACAAACTTGGAGGGGAGGTAGAGAACTTTGTGAGGAGTCATAATTACATAGGAAAGCATAGGCAGAAACTTAACCCTTACAAGATAAAGAGACACAAAGACAATAAGGACACACACACAGAATGTAGTGTAAAACGCTTTATTATACAAAAAAACAACAATAATAAATAAAAAGTATTACAGGGAGAGTTCGAAATTGCTGCCATTAGCATGAGTGCAAGCACGAAAACGACGCGACATGGTTGGAGGTTATTTTCGAAAATGCCGGGCGTTTCACAAATCGTAGAAGCAGCAATGGATATCCATGCCACCAGGTCCATTGCAGAATTGACGGACGTGTCGTACACAAGGCTCTTCATGGCACCCCAGAGAAAAAATATCCAGAACAGATACATCAGGGGATCTGGAAGACCAAGCAACAGGGCCACCACACCCAACCCCCCTGTTTGGAAATCTCCGGTCCAAATGCTCACGAACACACCCTATTCGAATACGGGAATTCGTGATGGTCGTGGCCGTTTAGAATGTTCAATCGTGGCTCTGAAGGATCCATGTTCCTCGAGGTTCTGATGCACCCGGGCGAACATTTGATGATTCGGTTGCCGCCTCGTTGGATACCTTTCCCGATGCAACCGAACAGCAGCACGTCCATTTCCGTTGGCTAAACCGTAGATGAAATGGATATCTGCCAACTCAGCGTTCGTAAAATTATTCAAGTTCATCGCACGCTGTCAGTGTCTGAACTGAGGAAACATACGTGCAGATCCACACTTATTTTGTTTAAATTTCAAACATAAAAAAAAAATAACATTGTTTTAAGTTAAGTGTATGTTCAGGTTTGTTACTGCTGTTATTTCTTTAAATATGTTTTTCAAATCCACCGGCAATTCAGGAATTTTCTTTAAATTTTGAAAGATAAATTAATTATTTAGTGGTTTACCTTTCATAATTCTTATAATGAGACATCTAAATACTATTGGAGTTTTCTGTGTGAGCATTTTTTTGGTACTATGTGTTTTCATCTCATTTATTAAGTATTTTAAAGCAAAGCTTTATACGTGAATATATAACACTCAGTCTAATTATTTTTTAATAAACTCTGTGGATATCTATAATAATTATTTTTATTATAACTCAATAGTTTTATTTAATTGCAGTTTTGTATTTCCTAATTTTAAGTTAATAGCATATAAGATCACTTTGTAATTAATAAATTTAATAACTTTGTATTTAATAAATATAGATCACTTTGTATTTAATAAATAAGATGAAAAGAAAATCTTTAATCGTATGTTGTAACTTGCTCTAAAGTTATGGTGGTAAAATATAACACGACAGTATAGAATCTGATAAAGTAATACAGAATACGTAAATAAATAGTCTATAAATCTATAACGTTTCTTGTTTACAAAAACACCTTTATAAAATCTGTATACCTATTACGGGCATTTTCAAATATAAAATTAATAAACTCTGTGGATATCTATAATAATTATTTTTATTATAACTCAATAGTTTTATTTGTTGCATTTTTGTATTTACTAGTTTTAAGTTAATAGCATATAAGATCACTTTGTAATTGCCAATACTCTCTATATTTCCACTATTTCCTCTATATTTAAGTAATCGGGAACAAAATTTATTCTGCGTTAAAATAACTCATCCCGTGGTTCTAGTTTTAATATTCTTGCTAAATATCTATTATCCAATCCCATTCTCTAATGATTTTCTATAACCATTTGTAAACATCTTGCAGCAGACAAATCTAGT
>CM063505.1:94242855-94252855 GCA_032207245.1 Pardosa pseudoannulata | reverse complement strand
TCACATAAATGAAAAACAGTTTTTCATGTGCATAAGAAATATATACATTGATTTTATTAACAAAAGAGTAAAAAAAGGAACTTTCAAGTGCTTCTGAAGTGATTAGAAACAAGGAAATTTTCAACTTCAAGATAAGTATACTTTAATATCTTAATCACATTCGTTAACAGCGAATTTAATTATTTTTCGTCTTACTCTTAACACATCCTAACTTCGTCCTAATCAGATATCTTCAGAGAAAAGTGCCACTTGGGATGCTTATTTTGAATGATAAGGGTATTGCACTTTCATTCTTTTTTTGCCCTAAGTTTAAACGAAATCAATATCTTCTTTATTTCATCACTTACAGTGCAGAATAATTGTACGTAAGAACCCTTCACTCTATCTTGAAAACTGCTGATATAGCACTCAAAGGTGTTTTGAATTTCTGAAGACATTAGTTGACACACTTCACCGGATATGGACACATAATTGATGGAAAAATAATTAAGGTTTTAAAAAAAGAGCCTTTTGATGTTCCTTCCAACTAAGTACATAAAATTTCGGAAAGAAATAACTTTATTACTAATGATGTATGGAAAGTGAATTTATGGAGGAAAATAAAAATATCAAATGCATTTTAGCCTTCTCAAATAGGAATGTTACCTTTAGATTTCGGAAGGGATCTTTGAGTCTTTTTTTTTCTTAACTCGAATGTCAGTAAATATAGGAAAGTGTTAAGACGTAATAATGTTAGAATTGGAAATCGCGTTTTTGCATACTTTGATGTTACTAATTAAGCAATTCAGGCTCTTAATATAAATCATAATACTTGTTCAGAAAAATCAAAGAAGTGGATAAGTACTCTTTTAATGTAATGAATTAGGACAAGACAGGTTTAAGGAGAGTGAAAACTTATATATTTGTATTCATTTTAAACTAATTTCTTACTATGAGCATTACTAAATTGATGTTAAATAAAGTATACAAACTACTTAAATATACAAACAAAGAATTTTGATATAAACAGACAAAGTTTACATTTAGCATTCATGTACATATAACTAGACATCTTATTTCCTTAACGTAAAAAAATATCTACTATGTTTGAATATAGTATTTCTAGCAACTCTTATGCTATTTTGATGTATTCCAAACTGAGTAAGGCCAGAAAATACTTACTGTTTTGTAAAAGGTTAGGTAGTTTTAAAAACTGGTTTAGTTAGTGTAACATTAAGTTACATTCGGTTCAGCTCTTTTTATCTCTTTCCGTCAGTCTTTGTCAAAGACTTACCAGAACAAGACCGGTTTGAACTAAAAATAAATTTTGGACTTCTCCCAACCAATAGAAGTATCCGTTGGTTTGGGGGAATTTTGATCCCCCCCAGCCGTTTTGGAGTGGACCCTTGTTTTTTTCGAAAACAAAAAATAAAAAACAAAAAAAAAAACAAAAAAAAAAAAAAAAAAAAAAAAAAAAAAAAAAATAAAAAAAAAACACAACAAAAAAAAAAAAAAAAAAAAAGAAAAAAACAAAAAAAAAAAAAAAACAAAAAAAAAAAAAACACATTCGGATTTTTTATGCGGACAAGGTTGTTGCCGGAAGAGCAGAAGGTGAACGGCTGGCACCAGCGCCTTGCGGAATAAGCCTTTTGCAAAAAACCTTAGCCATATTGTATTTTAGGGCCATGCCGACTCAAGAACAGTCTTCGATATCTGCAATTGATAAGTTGATTCCAGTTGTAAATGATAAGTTGATTGCAAACTAATAAGGCGAGGAAAGACTTATTTTTGTAAAAGTGTAGTTTTAAAAAAATGTTTCTTTAGTGTAACATTAAGTTACATTAGGTCAACGTCTTTTTATCTCTTTCCGTAGTCTTACAATTAGACATACCAGAACAGGATTTTGAACTAAGAATTTCTGACTCTCCCAACCAACAGAAGTGTCCGTTGGCCTATTTTTGACCCCCATTCTGGAGTGAATCAAATTTTTTTTCTCCGCGAGGCAGTCTGATTTTTATGACAAGGTTGTTACCAGAAAAGCAGAATGAACGGCTGGCACTGGCTTGCGGGATAAATTTTGCAAAATTTGCCATATGTTTTTTAGGGCCATGCCGACTCAAGAACAGTCTTCGATATCTGCAATTGATAAGTTGATTCCAGTTGTATTCCTTAGGCATTTATTTAATTGTATAAGATCCTTTAATCAAGACCTATTTTTCATGTGTTTCCTAATGAATTTTAATGTCTTTTTCAAACATTAGGTCAACGTAACATTATTTTTACAATTAGGAAAAAATATTTTTACTAGGTATTGGCCTCAAACTTGGGGATGTTAGCAATATGAAGTGCCTGGCCCTATATTTATTTTTATTCTTTCCATCCAAATGTGCATTCAGCTTCATTTTACTTGAAAAGCAGCAAATTAAAATACTTTTCATGCAAATTTATTTCAATGCAAATTATTAGTTAGCTGCGAAGTGTCACTGCCGTATAAAAAAAACCGTGTTGTGGGTTGAATGCGGGGCTGATTGAATGCAAGCACGGTGATTGCTTTGTTAGCAGTTGCACGTGTTGCTTACATCAGTGCTTTATTTTACATTACTTTATTTTGTAAGTAACATAGTTATATTTTGTTTTAAATATTAAATAGATATTTTGTGACAAAGACTTTTGGACTTATCACACTACTCCCAGTCACATACATCAATTCCATTTCTTTCATTTATATAAATGCACTCTGCGTTACCTGTACGAGAGGTAACAGGTAACAATAAGCGATAAATCATGATTCAAAATATTCTCAATTCAGGAAAAAATTTCAGACAAAAACATTTTATTTATGAAATGGTTTAATACTCTGTTTTAAAAATTCAAGGCTAAATTTAGAAGACATTTGAAATTTTAAAATAGTAGTTTTCTAAATATTTTAAATATTATCGGTAAATACATTGCGAATTGAGAAATTTATATTATATTTAAGATTCTAATCGTATATCCTATATTTGAAAGAATAGATTATCTAAGCATTCATAGTCACAAATATTACAACTTTCTATTTGAACAAAGAGTATGGGGTTTTTCAGAAATAATGTAAAATTTTTAAAAGATAAATCTATGAAAGGATTAGTATTTTTTTATGAAAAATTTTATTATATTACCACCATTAAATATAAATGTATTACCGCTATAAATTATATTATATTATATTATATTATATTATATTATATTATATTATATTATATTAATATAATATATTTTATATTATATTATTTAATCACTACCACTAAAAAATAATGTATTCCAATTTTTTTAATCGATTTAAATATTTTTTTAAGGTATGCTATAGATATTTTCTTAATTCTCCTTAGGGAACAAAAAAATATCAAAATGACATATTTTAACTAAAGAATATGAAATAATTTTTTGTGTTAATCAAGTTAGGCTTGCCCTTCATTATAAAAATATATTTTTAGACTAACATAAATAATTTCCTAGACTAAACTAATTTTTATCACAGTCTTATTTTAAACTTTTTAAAGTAATGTTTTCTATCTTGATGGTTTTTGAATTTAAATAGTAATTTCGGAATGTTTTAGGTATATTATTATTATTTTTATTTAATCAAAATTTTGAGATTTTAATAATATTGTCCTTAAATTGGTTTTGATTTCTTGTAGTTTAGCTCAGTTACAGATATATAAAAATTGTTAAATTTAAAAATTGCAAAACTGTTTAATTTTTATATAATAGACTTGTTATATAATATTTCATGTAAGTGAATATAGATACACAGTTTTGTTCTTATGTAATTTTTAAAGATAGACCAAAAAGATAAAACCAATAGGAAATTTAATAAATATAAGGCGTTTTTATCAAATAGTCTGAGATTTTAATGAAATATCCTTTTTAATAGTTTTTTGTTTCTTATATGCTCAGTGTAATATTATATTCTCATAAAAATATCGTTAAATTAAAAAAATTTTAAAAACTAATCTCAATATGTCTTTCTCTCTTAATAGAATACATTTTTGTTAATTATTTTTTAAGTTTCGTTCATATTAAAATTTTTTATGAAGTTATGAAGAAAAGAAAATGATTTTAGAATTTCTATACAACATCATATATTATAAAAAACTGTTTACAGTCATTTTATATTCAACTTGTATTTAATAATTTAATCCAAATGGCAGTCAGCTTTCAATTTTTGCTCCGTGTAATATTATATTCTCATTAAAATATAATTAAATTTCAAATATTTTTAAAATTGAAATTCAACATGTCTTTCTTTCTCAATAAAATACACATTTGTTAATTATTTTTAAATTTTCGTTCATATAAAATTTTTTTTATGAATTTATGAAGAAAAGAAAAATATTTTAGAATTCCTATTAAACATCATATATTATAAAAATTGTTTACAGTCATTTTATATTCAACTTGTTGTATTTAATAATTTAATCTAAATGACAGTCAGCTTACGGTTTATTATGTGATAAAACATTATATTATATATGAATGGAAATTCTTAGTTGAATATGTTTTTTCTTTTGTATACAAAATGATGAAACTTTTTCCTTTAATCTGATGTTTTTGTATTTTTCTTTGTTAAAAAAGCCCCCATTTCATATTTACATTTAGAAATAACACTTTATAATTTTTCATACTTATAAAAGATTACTTTTTTTAACTTCCTTTCTTTATTTCCTGATTTGACGAACAATGTGAATATTATTCAATTAAACATTTACTTAAAGCTTCTATTTCTGTTTTTGAACCATTTTTTCAAATGTAATAAGTTTCACTACGTTTACTGATGTTTTATCACTTTTCAGTAATTATACCACTTTTCAGTAATCATACCAACCTACTAAACTTATAAGGTATTATTCAGTAATTATACCTTATAAGTTTACTTTTTCATATTGTAATTCACACGTAATTATAGAATTAATTGAAAATAGGCTGAAATACTTATATGTAACATTGCTTAAAAACATTGTCTAAACTTAAAGATTGTGAAACCATGGAGTTTATAGGAAATTGAGGCTTAGATACGGACACAATATGTTTAAATGCAAATAAAGAACATTATTCTAGCATTATTCTTCCAACCTACTAAACTTATAAGGTATAATTCTGTAATTATATCTTATACGTTTACTTCCTCGTATTATAATTCACAAGTAGTTATATACTTAAATGAAAATAGGCTGCAATACTTATATGTAACATTGCTTAAAAACATTGTCTAAACTTAAAGATTGTGAAACCATGGAGTTTATAGTAAATTGAGGCTTAGATAAGGACATATAATAAGTTTAAATGTAAATAAAGAATATTATTTTACTATTATTCTACCAACCTACTAAAGTTATAAAGTATAATTCAGTAATTGTATCTTATATGTTTATTTTCTCATATTGTAATTCACACGTAATTATATAATTAAATGAAAATAGGCTGCAATACTTATATGTAACATTGCTTAAAAACATTGTCTAAACTTAAACATTGTGAAACCATGGAGTTTATAGGAAATTGAGGCTTAGATCTGGACATATAATAAGTTTATATGTAAATTAAGAACATTATTCTACCATTATTCTTCCAACCTACTAAACTTATAAGGTATAATTCAGTAATTATATTATATACGATTACTTCCTCATATTGTAATTCGCAAGTAATTATATAATTAAATGAAAATAGGCTGCAATACTTATATGTAACATTGCTGAAAAACATTGTCTAAACTTAAAGATTGTGAAACCATGGAGTTCACAGGAAATTGAGGCTTAGATAATGAGATATAATAAGTTTAAATGTAAATAGAGAATATTATTCTACCATTGAATAATAAATCGGAGCAGGATCCATTAAGGTTTCTTTTTGATTTTGAACTAAATTGTCGGCAATTCTTTGTGGCAAGATCTCTTTACAGATAATTTTCAGAATAAATCATTGCTTCATCACATCAAAGATGTTTCAAGATAATTAAAGGAACAAATATTTAAACTTATGTTCCATTAATATAGAATACCTAATATCAGAATGTCTCAAATTTTCCAAAAAATATTTTCTGTGGAATAATTTTAATTACTTGATGCATGACATCACTTTGGTGTTCTTAAAAATTAAGAAATATTATAGTTTCATAACTAGATCTTCTGGAATAAAAATTCGGAGTATGTATTATCTTGATTTGTGTAACCTTTTTTTATTAATTTTATACCTATTTAAATTAAATTCGAACTATCAAAGAGAAGATAACTTCTAATATTTTATGCTTTCAATTAATTCCGAGGCAATTTTCAATAACTGAAAAATATGTATTTAAATATTTCCATTTATTTTTACAATGATGATAATATAACATGAATATCCAAAATTCTAATAGAGGCAATTTAACGATGAAAGGTAATTATTCTCTAGTAAATTAGGTATCTCCTTCATTTTTTCATTAAACTACAATTAAAATTATATTTGCTATATTTATTATATTATTCTTATATTTATTACTATATACAAATAAAGCTTAACTGAAAGATAACTTTTTTTATTCTAATATTTTATAGTTCTAATATTTTATGCTTTCAATTAATTCCGAGGCAATTTTCAATAACTGAAAAATATATATTTAAATATTTCCATTTATTTTTACAATGATGATAATATAACATGAATATCCAAAATTCTAATAGAGGCAATTTAACGATGAAAGGTAATTATTCTCTAGTAAATTAGGTATCTCCTTCATTTTTTCATTAAACTACAATTAAAATTATATTTGCTATATTTATTATATTATTCTTATATTTATTACTATATACAAATAAAGCTTAACTGAACAAAACTTATTTATCGTTACCTTTCAATCTATGTATTTTTTAAACATGTGTAACTTCTCTATATTACCTTAAGAAATTGTAAATTAATGTTAAATATTATGATTTAATTACTTCAGGTAATATTATTAACACGTTTATGAGAAATGAATAGTTATAAATTTTATTATAAAGGCAACAATTTCTGGGCAAAGAAATTAATATATTTTAGGCATTATGTTTCTTCGCATATACACCTCACTCTACGTATATATATATATATATATTATATATATATATATATATATATATATATATATATATATATATATATATTATATTATATATATATATATATATATACATATATATATATATATATATATATATAATATATAAATATATATAAACATACATATATATATATATATATATATATCTACATATATATATATATATACATATATATATATATATATATATATATATATATATATATATATATATATATATATATATATATATATATATATATATATATATATATATATATATATATATATATATATATATATATATATATATATATATATATATATATATATATATATATATATATATATATATATATATATATATATATATATATATATATATATATATATATATATATATATATATATATATATATATATATATATATATATATATATAAATATATATATATATATATATATATATATATATATATATATATATATATATATATATATATATATATGTCATGCTGAGTTCATAGATTTTATTAATACGTTAAAGCGTTAATACCTTAAATTCACTTTATTTCATAATGGGAATAGGAATTCCTTTCGTACATTCACAGGAAATGAAAAGACGTTCGAGAATGAAAATGATAAAAATTCCGTATGAGATACAAAAATAACTTATCATGGATAATTTCAAAGATATACGAATAGTATTAAACAACAAATTGAGTACACAAATTATCAGTATTTTTTTTAATACAACAGTTGGGCACAGTGAAATCATATAATCGGAATAATTTTACTAGACGAGAGAAATGTTTTTCCTGGGAATGAAAACATTTTGCATGAAATGTTTGTAGATCTAGAAAAAAATTTTTTTCCAACACTTATGAAATTACTATTAAATAATTTTATTTAAACTGCTATAAACTTTAAAGCTAGTTTTGATCAGTATTTTAAAGTATGTCATCAAATACTTTATAAGAAATTAGTTCTCATTATAATTTATTAAAACCTAACGAGATAGAGAAAAATCGATGTAGATTTTTTAATCAACTTTAAAAATTAATTTAGAACCATATCATTTTAATAATTAATATGAAAATCAATTTTAAATACAAACTGGTGTACTTATAATAAAAATAAACTTTAATTTTCATTTATATCTTTCAAAAATTTAATTTTACTTTAAGTTAAAATATGTTAATTTTATAGTTTAAGGTGTATATAAATTTTATAAAATAATTTCAAAGATTGTAGTATCGATAGATGTTGTATTTCGAATTTTAAAGTGCAAAATTTTAAAAGAATGAATATTTTACCCCAATTGACTAATATGTAGATAATCATGAAATAAAGAAAGAGAAAAAGGAAGAAGTTAAATTTAAAGAAATGAGCACACTTCACAATTCTAAATTTCACCAATAGAGTCAATTTTTTAGTCTTGGAATCTGGATAGCCACACATTTGAAAAGTTGCAGCTGATGACATGTTTTTCTTTAAAGCGATTTTTGAGAACGTGTGAAGGCTAATGTGTGGAAGAGCTCCATCTAGACTTAAATTTTGGAGGCATCTACTCAGTCTCATAAACCAAGATCTATACTTGATCTAAAAGACCACATTTCATGACAAGTTCTTAGCATTTTCCCAGGCACACTGCGGTCAACTTAAAAACATGGTATTTTAAAAGTTCGAAAGGTATCTAAAAATAATAACACTTATATGTTTTGTTGTAATAGAGTTTAAATATTTTATAAAGTAAATGTTAGATAAATGCATAATTCATCAAAACAGGCTCTCGGTGGTGAAATATTGAACATTGTATTCGCTTAAACAAATTTCTATTCCTTTATTATGTACAATACCACCTTTCATACTTTTGAAGCATAATGAAGAGCCTCAGATCTCAAAACACCTTTTATTAAAGAGACAAAATTAATGATGAAAATTAATAATAATTATACTAACGATAATACAGAAATACGAGGTACATTGGGCTTTTATAGTTTTATAAAGATCCTGAGCGCAGCCAATCAAATTACAGGCACAAGACAAAACTAGTCAAACACGACCAATGAAAAAACAAAAGGATCAACTCAAGAAAACCTCGTACGTCCGAGGAAGCTATAACTTAAATAATAATAAGCATCCAAAACACTAAGTCACCAAGTATAAGTGCGATTACATATTTCAAGACATAAATTTCTGAGTGATAGTTTATACTGTACTTAACTTTAAAAAGGGGAAGTTTAAATACAAATAGTCTGTAACTTGGCAGAAATTCGATTTTAAATTAAACCTGTATCTTATTACGGATTTCTAAAAATAACATTATTCTAAAAAGGAAATAATTATCTATAGCTCTAATAATTTTAATAATCAGACTAAAATATCCTAAATGTTATCTAAATTTAAATAAAAGTTTCAGTTTGATATGTTTCAATAACATTATTAAATAAAATTTTATTTATTATAAATCTTCAAACTTAAAATGGGAATAAAAGATGGATAGATAACTTTTAACTGAAATTCTTGGAGCTAATAAATCATTTTGACCAACAACCAATATTGATCACTAGCTATTCGAAGAATAAATAAAGAGAAATAGGAAGAATTTAAAATGGGAGAACTAAAAGGAAAACCTGCATGCATTCTAACTTTTAGGACAAAAATATTTTAACGCGAACCAACATTTTAATGCAAATCATGGCATCGTGACCGGAATTTTAATGCATTGATTAAAAGTGGAAGCATATACCAGCGAAGAAATGAAAGCTTCGAAATTGCGCAGTGACAGAAGACCGTGTTTATACATATATTGTGTAGTAGTACTCCAAAAGAAAAATGAATTCCTAAATTGGTTAAGTGACGTAAAGAAAGAATGAATTTATGAAAGAATTTTACCATTTTAAAGATGAATATGATTTTTAG
>CM063505.1:94222855-94240355 GCA_032207245.1 Pardosa pseudoannulata | reverse complement strand
ATATGGCTTTCTTTTCTTTTACGTTAACTAATATGGCCATTTATATATCTTATGCACATTACTATTCCATTATGTACAAACATGTTCTTCTGCGACTCTTAAATTGATGTATCCATTTCTCTCGAATGTACATATATCCACTTTTATACAATAAATTAAATTTCTGAACAATATGACTTAATTTAAACAAAATTATTGTCTGACTTAAAGAGTATTATTGACCTGGACGTTAGAAGGTATGTATATTTTTTTTCTTTATACTTTACTCGATTTACATTCCTCAGTTACTTCTTTTATATTTACGAACTTTAAGAAGTCACTATAATATATACCAACTCATTATATACACGTTGACTGCCATAGGGGTCATCTGTGACCGGCGACGCAGTAACTAATAAAAGTACATAGTTATAGTAAATATGGATATTGATAAATTTTTCAATAATATCATTGTTACTATAATATTTTGAAGAAATTAAAGCAATATAGTATATACAAAAATAATTTTATTAATTCATAAAAAAATATACATTTTATCAGCGCATATTATGATGAGTCAGAAAAGGTGAATCAACGCAATCGGAACAATATATCATCACTTTTTTAGTCAAATTCATTGCTCGTTTTTCCTGGCTTTGAATGCTGAAGAATGAGAATAATCCCTTAGGAATCAAAGCACGATTGTTTGAAAAAAAAAGGACCATCGTAAAAATTGATTACCAACTCCGTGGGAGTCATCGGTGACCCCCAACAGGAAACTTGCTTCAAGTAGAATTTTATAACGCATTTTATCTGCTTATATTTCAGCATGTGGAAGACATAATGAAAAGATTCCAATCGGCGCCTTGGGCAAACCATCGAAAATACATCTGGCAGCCAACTTGTTAAGTATGCGACCAATCGTTAAATTAAAACTTATTGAAATATTTCAAAATTTAATGAAGAGAATTTTGCACATCACTGCTAAAAAATTAATATGTTTAATCTCTTTTAATTACAGACTAAAAGAGATTAATCAAATTAAAAAGGCGTTAAAACATAATCGTTGCTATTTCTTTATCGTACCAATCGCAAATTCGAATAAAAACACAATTAGATGTAGATTTAATTTATTAATATGTAGCATTTAATAAATTAAATCTACATCTAATTGTTGAAAATGTTAATCACTATGATCAAAACTATTTTGCTTTATTCTACAATTAATGCAACAATAAATTCAATGAAAATATACAATTATCTACAGACAACACATTTATGAAACTTACGGATCATAATAAAATACATAATTTAAAATATAACTTAACTATTATACTAACTATTCGATAATTTTATTGTTAAGTCATCGCTAGTTAAGTATAACATTAGAAATTAATGAATGTTGAAACAAGTTTTAAATATTTGTTGTTTTCCATCCAATCTTTTACAATTTGTTGTATAATTTTTATAATCATCCAAAAAACTTATGATCGTACAGAACAAATTCACTTTAAGCTTGTATAATGATTTCTTTAGACGGCATGAAATTCCTTAATATAAAAGCACATGCATGTAATTTAAACTTTTGAACTAAAATTTTAGAAAAGCACGTTGCTCTGTGAAGTAGTAAGGTTTATTATTCTACATGATTTGGGTTCATTTCTTTGAAAACATTAACAAATTTATTTTTCAGAAACAGTAGTATTTCTATATTAGTTCTAAAGTCTCTAATCAGACTTACTTAAATTCCTAGATTTAATTAAAGAAAATATCCTTTTTAGAATTTTCTGCAGTAACCTTTTTGAGTATAAAAGCGGAACATGTAATGTTTGTATAAAATAAGCAAACAAAATTCATAAAATAAGATTTGACTTATAGTCACTAAACTTTTATAAAACATTTAACTGTACTTTAGCAATACTTTAAAACAATTAAAATGTTTTTAATGCAATTTCTATACCTATTCTAGGGAGTAATTTTACAGAATTCAATGTCATAGAAAAAATATACAGTAGGGGAGAGTGGGGCACCTTGGGACATAGCCCACCTTAGAACACCTTTATTATCATACTTTAATTTGCAACCAGGAATTAGTTCTCATGTGTATTGATAGATGGCCTTCCTCTTCACTTCTTAAAGAATTTTGATGAAAATAGTGCTTATAGGTAAGGAACAATTTCATTTTCTTTGTTTTGAATAACCCAAAATTACATCAATGTGCATTTTAAAAAGTAATTTAAAAAAAAAATTAAAATATTTAAAAAAAGTGTATTGTTATGAAAGAAAATTCATTTATTATTATTTCTATGCTAATAAATAAATTGTATTGTTAAGCCTAACTGTATAGCAGTTACCAAAAGATACTATGTAAAATGGGGCAGGTTGGGACACACATAGATGGGGCACCTTGGGACATTTTAAAAAGTGTAAACAAATATCAATTCAAGCAAAATAATTAATATTTTGGTGCCTAATTTTTAATTGATTTAACATGTCAAAATATTAATTTATTAATCTTTTTTTTCAGAAAAAATGATGAGAACAAGAAAAACAAACAGAAAATATTCTGCTGTAAATGCTAATATGCTTGAATCAGCTGCAAATATAAGATTTGTTAAAAAATGTATTAACTTGAACAATTTTCAGCTATTTCTCTTTTATAACAGTTAATAAAAATAATTTGAACAGTATTTTGTATTTGTTGTTTAGTGTCCCAACCTACCCCATACAGTGGGGCAGGTTGGGACATTGGAAAGGTATTTTATTTCTTTTATTACTCTTTAACTAAATGAGATATTAAGTAGGTTTAATGTTTATAAGAAGCAGATATGATGACAATATATGCATGCATACTTATTTTTTTCAATTAGCTTTAAAAAAATTCATAAAAATGTTTAACTGAAAAGTGTCCCAAGGTGCCCCGGTCTCCCCTATATTTCAAACAAATTTCTTAAATAGACAACATTAAGAAAAATAAACTATTATTTTATAATTATTCCTTTTTTAGTTGTAATATTGCATGATAATTTTTAAATATGCTTTTTAATTAAAGAAATTCAAATTTTGTTAAATAAATAGTCTTGAGAAAACTAAACTATTATATTATAGAAATATTTGCTAAGGTATATAATGGGTTGGGTTTGGAACATTACAGTACATTTGCAGTACAAGATAACATTTTTTTAAACATACATTCTCAAAAAGTAAAAAACAAGATCGCAATACTCAAGAAAAATATAAAAAAATCTTAAAAATTCCAATATTTTTAAATAAACTATGAGAAATCTGGATAATTTCTGAATTAAAACAAAAAGGTTTAGAAAACAGTTATAAACTTTTTTTTTTTAATTTCCATGTTTATAAATTAAAACTGTATATAATTTCACACATAAATGGTTACGGATTTAAGTTTCTTTTATTTTAGAACTGAATATTTTACTTTAAAAATTCAATTTTAATTCAAGGAAATGAAGCCAATTTCTGGACAGAATTTTTTTTAAAACATTAGAAAACATAGAATTAAATAATCTAAAAGCATTTAATAATAAATCTAACAGGTCACCCATTTATTCACCGTATTGGGAAATAATTGGTAACATATCGGGAAATATTTGGCAATATATCGGGAAATGATTGGTACTAAGTCGTGCTCCGATCATAAACATCGGCAAATGATCGGCAAAACTGTCTGAAACACGCCGCGGCGATCATCGCCCGGCGGGTTGCCGGCGGCCATAAACAAGCACTCTCCAACGTCGCGAGATCGAAAGGCGGTGTTTGGCCAATGATTGGCCAACCATCTTGTGCTGTTTGGGATATATATATATATATATATATATATATATATATATATATATATATATATATATATATATTATTATATATATATATATTATTTATAAATATATACAATATATATATAAAAAATATAAATATATATAAAAAAAATATGTATATATTATGTATATATATTATATAGAAAATTATATGTATAATTATTTATTATATATTTATTATATATATATTTATATTAAATATATATTTTATTTATGTTAATATATATTTTTATTATATGTTATATTTTTATATGAATTTTATATATATATATATTATATATATATATATATATATATTAAATATATATATATATATATAAATATATATATATATATGCCTGCACATATACATTCCTAAGTATATATCCATGCATGTACACATATATAAATGTGTGTGTGTGTTTGTGTGCATGCGTGTGTTCACGAGTTTGTGTGAGCGTATACAAGAATTAAAGAAAAAAAATTGTGCTAATATTATTCACACTTTAATACATAGAAAAATGTTGCAAATTTAACTTTTATTTAAAAAGAACTATTTTTCTCATGGAAGATTTGCGTTTAATATCTAAATATAATATTACTTTACTTTCCCTGTTTTTTTTCATATTTAATAACTTTAGAGATAATTTCTTATATGCATGCATATTTTCTATTAAATATTTAAGGATTTTCTTTATTTTATTGAATCATATATTAAAAATAATTTTACCTATAATTTAAGGTCACGTTTATATAACAAACACTTTTTTTGTTTTCTGTAAAACTTTAACGAAATGTATGCTTTTAACTTTAGATTCTTCAGAAGGATAAAATTAAATTAAAGGATAAAATCAAATTATAAGTAGTCAAAAATATATAGCTTTAGAGGTAGTAAATTTTACTGGTAATTCGCTGCTGGGAATTAGTAGATACTATCCTTAATTTAATTTATTTTTCGCATTAAATTTTAGAATCTGTAATTTATTGAGTTTTTTGAAAAATGCAGTATTATTTATATTTCATGGAGAATATTTAAAGTATCATTTACCATAACTTCTCAGATATTGTTTTAAAATATTCACCGTAATTTTCATTTTATCGTTATAAATAATTCATGATTATTAAATGCAAACGAATGGCGAAATCATTTATTACTTATAACCTTATTAAAATATTACTACTGCCTAGTCTAATAGGAATTTCTATGTTATTTTTCATAGATCTTATTAATGCAACTCAGTGGAATAAAGTAAGCTGACTGATTAGTTTTGGCATATAATTCCCAAAATTATAAATATCGAAATAAAATGCCACGTATCATCACTTGAATATATTTTATTTATACTATGAATTATTTTAGAAAATATAAAAGAGAGTATTAGAAAAATATATAAAGCATATAGTCCGTCATATGATGAGATCAGTAAAAAATTTTACTGATTGTATGTTAGTTGCCAACTTCAATTTATCTTGTCATATTACATGATAGGGTGGACAGCAGAAGTTTTAATACTGACAGTGATTATTTGGCGGTATATATGAAGGATGTCCAAAATTTGGCGAATAGTTTGCAAACCGTGTGGGTAAGTATAAAAATCAAACACACAAATGAACAAATTTTTAGTTTTCCAACTTATATAAATTAAGCGTTAGATATGTATTAGTCCGTGAAATAGACTCTTAGAGTTTTATGACAATTGTTTTTAATTCCGGTGATAAAATTTTCATTGTAATAATAAATCCATGGTTAATTTTAAACTATCATATATGTGCCAAATCTATTATTTAAGATCTATTAAATCTATTATTTCTAATCTATTTAAATATATTATTTAGATTATATAAGGGAAAACTATTTATGTAATAATATATAAGTTCAGTGATAAAGCGTATGAAATTAATGCAGCCTATATTTAAATAATTTAAAATAAAAAAAAGATTAAATGAATTAAGTCATAATACTAGAAATAAATGTTATTTTTACCACTTTATTATGCGATAAATTGATAAATTTAATCACCTGTTCTCAAAATGGGTTTTGATATAATGGCATTAAACGATAGAAAAGGCATGAAGAGGTGAATTTCGAACGTTTTAAAGACGACGCTTTGAATTTGTATAACCCTAACCCATCAAGAATCCAATACGAATAACTCTATCCATTCCATGTCCAACCCCGTGATAAATTCGAGGACAGACGGAAAGATACTTAGGCTATTAAAATTCATTATATAAATTCAGGTGAATGAATCATGGGAATTAATTAATTAGTTTGTTAATGATGCTAAAACTGGATTTCATGAAGAAAAAAGATGGGACAAAATAGGGAAAATATTCACCAGAACAAGTTTTGAAAGGCAAATGGCTTCACACATCAATAGGGGTTGTAATTTTAGGGACATTTTTCTTGATCTGTATATCAGTAATAATTTACACATATGGTTCGTTGTATGTTTCTGTATAACTTATGATATAAAACAAAGTATATTTTAAGTTGATAATAACTTAGTGTAGAGTCTTCAATTTAGTTATACTTTTCAGTTAGACGTGTGGAATACGATAATGTTTTTTATGAGTGCAACATATAATACTTCTTTCATATGAGAACAGCCGATGATAAAATAAAGTATAGCGCACAAGTTATAAATTATGGGTAGAGGCAAAGTGATTACAATGAAAATCTAAGGTGTTGAAAATACGTATAAATAAACTCTTTTCCTAAAATAGGAGCTCTGTATATCTTCCCGATGATTAACGATTGTCAATATTAGAACAAGTACTCAATAAATCTAGCTAAGATTATTGAAAGAATAATTTTAATTCAATTCACAATCATATCAACATTTACACTACTCCCCTTTTATAGAACATGCCTCGTCACTTACATTTACTTTCTTAACTCACTTCATTTCACCAAATGACATAAAATATAAATTCAGGTGAATGAATCATGGGAATTAATTAATTAGTTTGTTAATGATGATAAAACTGGATTTTATGAAGAAAAAAGATGGGACAAAATAGGGAAAATATTCTCCAGTCCAAGTTTTCAAAGGCAAACGGTTTCACACATCCCACGCGAAAGCCACAACAGAAGGTATTGGGTGAAATGCTTATAAGAATGAATTTTATTACAGTATAAATCTTTCAATAAAATATTTATATAATACTTAAAACAAAAATGCTATTTTAAATTTTAAGGAGAATCTAATATTTCGGTTATTATTCAATGGATTATTGGTTTCGCAAAACGTTCGGAACATTTAAAGTTTTAGAAGGACTTCAAAATATATTACGTTATATTTTTGAAATTCTGTACTATGGGATGAGTTAATAGTAAGAAAAAAATTTGCTTTAGATGGAAAAAATTAAATGATTATATTTTAAAGAAAATTTTTAAATAAAAAAATTAAGGAAATTTTAAGGTTCCTAGAGATTTTATACGAAATGTTTTATAGAAATACGATATTTTTTAAAAATGTAAAATATTTGAATACTCTGTCTTCCATATTATCTTTCAAAATAAATATTTAAAATAAAAATTTTATAGAAAAAATAAATTTGAGGGTTGTATTCTGAACAGATCAATAAGTAACTCATAAAAAATATGTTGGATTTTTCGTTTTAAAAGTTGTAGTGACATTCGGTGGGAAAAAATGAGTGTAACACCGAGCGGTAGAGATGTTAAAAATTTATCTTTCGTCACATCATAGTCGACCGGACGTGACACAGCGTCAGGTTCTATTAATGTTAGAATAAATGTGACCAAAAAAAAGGGCATTTCTTTTAACTATTAAAGCTTAACAACCTTTATTATTTGCAAGAAGGATAAATGAAAGACATTAAAAGAAATAGCATAAAAACCATGATATAAACCGCAAGGTCCCCAAACTGTTTATCCACATCAGTCGGAGGATACGTAACAAAAAAAGGACAACTCTCTCGTTGAAGAGTTCAAGAGCAACGGTCCAAGAGTTCTTTCCTCTCCTCCCCAGGAAACCTCGGTTTCCACTGTTGTCACCTTCTCTCCCTCTTTTGACCTTCTTGTACGGGGTTAACTTAGATGAGTAGATAATGTAGAGCACTTGGCGACTGGCTGACACCGGATAACAAACTTCACATTCAATTTTTCTACTGGCCCATCCACAATCACTTTGATTGATACATTCCAAAGTCCAGGTGTCAAGCAGACCATTACTGAAAAAAACCCAGTAAAAATGATTCCATTACTCCATACCGTTGAGGGACAATGTGCCCTATAGTCCATACCGAATACTCTCTATATTTTCAACGACTGGCACACTTTCCTTACAATGAAATAATCTATTTTCGGAAACAGGTGTCTTAATGATATTTGTAATGGTTTTTCCCAATTAATTATTATAATACTATTATACCATATTGTGGAAAAGTTTTACAAAATAATAAAAACGTAATCACACTACACAAGACACATGAAATGTTATGTACCATGTCTGCTGTTAAACTAAAGTAAAATAATGACATGAAGTGGTTTTTCCTAATTAATTACTATAATACTATTATACCATATTGTGATTTTTTTTATAAAATAATAAAAACGTAATCACACAACACAACACAACACAACTCATGCAATGTCATGTACCATGTCTGCTGTGAAACTAAAGTAAAATAATGACATGAAGTGGTTTTTACTAATTAATTATTATAATACTATTATACCATATTGTGGAAAAATTTTATAAAATAATAAAAACGTAATCACACAACACAACACAACTCATTTAATGTCATGTACCATGTGTGCTGTGAAACTAAAGTAAAATAATGACATGAAGTGGTTTTTCCTAATTAATTATTATAATACTATTATACCATATTGTGGAAAATTTATTAAATTAATAAAAACGTAATCACACAACACAACTCATGCAATGTCATGTACCATGTCTTCTGTATACCTGAAGTAAAATAATGACATGAAGATATAAATAAATGGTTAGTTAGAAAAATTTTTAAATTTTAAAACTTAAAATTATACATATATTATTGAAATGTTTTTTTTTTCTATTTGTGTATTTTAAATAATAAATGATAGTTCTTGATTAGGTACTGCAATACTGGTATCATGAAGTCAGAGAAGATATTGTCCAGGGACCGCTGAAAATATGGTGTACGAAGATTCCTATTTTAATATCCCTCCTATGGCGTAATTTCGTTGGACGTACAAACACTCCGGTTCACACTTTAAATTAGTTGAGTGGGGGTATTAAATATGTCGAACTTGTAAAAGAAAAAAGCTGATATCACTTATATCTTGTCTGTTTTATAATATACTATGACGTTTTCGGATGTAGTCCTTTGTCAAAAATACATACGTTTGAAATAAATTATGTAAAAAATATGTAACTGAAATTGATCATTTTGAAAATGCCAGTAAGGTAAAAATATCATAACACCAAAGAATTATGTTTATTTAACCCTCCGAGTGGAACTCATCGGGGGGGGGGAAGTCTCAAAAATACACTAGTGTTCTACTGTGTTTGTAACTAAAGCATTCGTGAATTTTTTCTACCCCCTTTTTCGACTAGAATAAAAGAAGGGAAACACCCTCAAATTGTCGCTTTATTTCCTGTAAGTCTCCCAGACAGACTGCCTCCAGGGGCTTCGATGATTAACCCGTACAATATAGTCTTATCTATAGTGTAACCGGTTTGACCCAAACGGCGTCTTTCTGTGAAGGTCTGGGTTATTTTGGGTCGACCAGTAAAAAACTGATTTGACTCATCTGGTTTTAAAAGCAGTTTTTATGTTAAATGTGAACAAATGCCTGCGTTTCAGGGGATAGGGGTGTATCCCTCAGTAAATGTCAGTCAAAGAGGGATTCAGTTCCCAAGCAATCGACTGGACCCTCCTACCGTTAAACTCCACGGAGGAAAACACTGGCAGAAATGTACGTTACATCCATTTTCAGAGCGTTTTTGGAGGTCGGAAATTGTACGTGAAGACACTTTGAAGACATCATCGGCTGGGCGGAATTATACGTGCGAACTGCTTAGAGGGTAAAAAAAAAAAAACAAAAAAAAAAAACATAATTTTTTCCAGTGTGCCAAAGGAGTTGAACTATCACAAGGTTTTGTGTACATAATATCTGATCATGTTATTACATAGTTTTACGTTCATTATAAAAGCTCATTCATTATTTGATATTTAGAAAGAAATGATTAATAATTTTTCTATAACTTTTCCAATTTTGAAGAATTTTTAATAATAACTTTCTTATACTAATTGAAAAGTCCTGAAAAATAAATGTTACATGTCCAATAATTTATTCTATATTGCAGACTTAATTTCAAAATTAAATCCATTAGATATTACTATTAAATAGATAAAAAAAAACTACCATCAATATTTATCGTTTTTCTTGTAACAAGAACCAAAAATTTTAATATCGTATTTATTATCAAAAATAACTGTATACATTAAAATGCATATTTAATTACTTCTACTAAAATCTTATTAACCGTTAATGTACTTTAAAAATCAATAAACAGAAAAATAAATGTCTTATTTATGTTTTTGATTTAAATGAAAAACAATATAAGTTATCCATTACAGTTAGTATTTTATTATTAAATATTGTTATGCATTAAATTATATATAGTACCTCCATCAAAATATAATAAGCACAAAATTGCCTTCGAACGGAATAATCTGTACCAGTATAAATTAAAATAAAAACACGTATTAAAATTTTGATTTTTGCAATTTACTTTCGTCTGGAATTACCAATCAATTTTTGAAAACCAGATGTTCTTTCAAATTGAAAGAAGGAATAAAAATTCTGCATTTTATTACAACTAAGATGAAAAAAAGATAACTACAAATGGAGAATATTATGAAAAAAATAATCTATTTGAAAAAAAATTATTTTAAATGTAGGTTGTTGCTGGCACAAGATAAAATATGATAAAATAAACAAAATTTCAATTTGATATTAGATTTGATTTTTCTTCGATTTTTTTCTTAAAATTTACTCGTAAAATATGCATACGCCAGACTCATTAAGATAAATTCTGAAGAGCATTTCCTCCAAGAAAATGATAAAACGAACGAAAGATAATAGAAAACTATTATTTAGTGTTTTTAATTTCACAAATTGCCTAAAATTCCTAATCTAAAATTCATTCATACGCTATTCAGAACTATATTTGCATTTCTTTTCTGTAACTTTAAGATTTATTCAAATTATTTTTCGATCTTGAAAGCTCCTTAAATTAATTCCTGTTCTCGAAACGATTATTTGTTTTCCGAATGATTATTAATTTTAAGAAAGTCCAAGTAAATAATTTTCAAAATATTTTAATTATTTAAAATAATTTATTTTATGCTTAAATTCATTTTATCCGGAGAAATAATAACAGTTTACATAGTTATGTCATCGAAGACGTATCAGAAACTGCAAATGTGGACAAATAAATTACTAAATGGTAATTGCTATTTATTAATTAAATGAGATATTTAATTTTTTTGGCGTCATCATTCCATTTTACGTCAGAGACATATGCTTAGCAATTTATGTTGGACAAGATTTTCTTAGGTTTCATAGATGGGAAAACAATTTCTAGAGATTTGATTTCCCTTCCTATAATGAGAGTTTATTCAAATTACATTTATGTTTGAATATCAAAATTAAAACAAACGATAAACATCATCGTTTAAATGCCGTTATGAATTTTATTTTAAGAGTACTTAAGGAAAAGTAAAGAACAACAGTAATTTTAAATTACAGTAGGGCCGCTAGAATCGATAAAACTATTGGCATACTTATCTCTTTTTATATACATTTTTCACATTCATGCATATATATATATATATATATATATATATATATATATATATATATATATATATATATATATATATATATATATATATATATATATATATATATATATATATATATATATATATATATATGCGTGTATGTATGCGATTGTGCTTGTAATTCCAAGTGGGGCAGAGTAATATGTACTCAACGTATTTAATTGATGGCATCATTACAATATATGCTCACGTAACTATGGATGTTTATGTAGTCTGTGGAACAGAACAGCAAATTTCTTTATGTATCTATTCTAACTTTTGTTTTTAACAAATATCTTCTTTAAATTATTGATTACCTTAATCGTAAGCTCTTTAGACACAGAAATACACACACACACACACACACACACACACAATATAATATATATATATATATATATATATATATATATATATATATATATATATATATATATATATATATATATATATATATATATATATATATATATATATATATATATATATATATATATATATCAATCATTCTGTATGAGAAATTCATTAGGTGAAGAAAGAGTTTCGCATGACAGCAACCCTCTATATTGTATGTGAAGCAGAAATATTTTTCTCCCTTGTTCTCCAAAAGTTTGTCCAGAGACACCGATTAATGATGTCTTATAGATCGTCGAGATTGCTCTCGATTACTCAGAACTCACATGAGTTCCTTCGAACCTGCCTTACACCTGTACGGCTAGCAGTTCAACAAATCTTTTCTTCACCACATCATCAACCATGTTTCCGATCAGCTGAGATCAAAATTGCAGGCGGACGATGGTATAAAATGATCAGAGTTCATGGCCCAAGTGTGATTTTTTTGACCGATCGAGTCTCCTCTGAACTTGTCTGATATTCATCTGATAGTGTTGAAAGAGCTACTGAGAGTGTCGCCCTCTTTTTCTCTCCCTACAGGATATTCGGAACAGTGACTATAAGGAAAGCTGATTCCTGTAACAATCAAAAATTTACTCTATATGACATCTTGCTTTCATCTGTGTTTTCATCACAACTTTAACATTTTATATAGGCATATAGTCATAAATTTGAAGAACAAATTCGAATTTCACCAAATATAAATTTAGTTTCATTATCCTCAGTATTTTTAAAATTTAAAATGTAATTACAAATTTATTTGAACATTTATTGGAGTAAATGGTAAAACTTCCGTAGGAAGCTATAAAAATAAATAGCAAGTAATCCTTTAAACAACAGAAAAAATTAGAAATTTATGTCTTTTAAAAGTACCTGAAATTTAAAAATTATTTTAGTGCAATAAATTTAGTTATACTTCAACGCAAATGCATAGAACGTTTCATGACACTAAATTAATACTAAAATAATTTAGATTATTTTTTCCTTACTGTAAAGTTTTGTTTAAAATTTTGGACGAATAAAAAGAAATTCTTTTCTCCTAGAAAGAAGATCACGTTTTGTTTTTTCTTAGAAAGTCAGCTATAAGTGAAGGTCTGTAACACGAACTCTATTAAAGTGAAGAGAATACGATATTTTTCTCTTTCCACATATAAACGTGCATTAGAAAGACCTTCCATGATACGAGTCATTTATCTGGGGAAGAACAAAGGGAAGAATAAGGTCACACAATGTTTACGCACAGTTAAAAAGAATGACTGAAAAGAAAAGTAAAATATTTTTTCTGTAGAACGCAACACAATCAAACAGATCTTTTTGTTCGTTGCAAAATCAAAAAAAAAAGTTCTAAAGATATGTTTCGAAGTAAATAAAAAGTTAAGACAAATGATAGAGTTTACCATGAAATAAAAGAAAATATTTAAGAATATATTTTAAAGTGTATAGATCTTTAGAACAAAATTTTATGTGATATTTCAGGGTATAATGCTTCAATTGTGTTACTTACAGTATACTTTTGTGAATAATCTGAATATAGATTATAAAGAAGTTGAGCATATTTCTTTTTTATCCTGAAATAATTATTTAATATATGAAGATATTTTTCTTTGGTAATATGGCATAGTGTTATATAGATTAGTACTATGTTATGACCCTTTTAAAATTAGAATTTCTTATGTTAAATTCCAACACTTTTCATCTTCATTTCTTTACATTCCCAGAGGCATCTAAGACCTTCAAATTAGCTCTCATCCTCCCATTTCCTGCAACTCTCTTTGCCTCAACCACAGTTTGACCATCCTGCCTCGTCTCTCTTATTCTCCATCATTTTTCGCCATTTCAGTTTTAATGTCCCCATCCTGGACTTCCCTCAGGTGCCCGGTTTAGTGCAGCACCGGGTGTTTCTCAAGATTCCACTGATGTCCTGATCTTAATTTGATGTGCAGCGGAATTACAACTCCAAATGCGGCGATTAAGGCTAACAACACTTCCTTTGGCATCGCTATTGGCGACTACGAAAGTACGTGAAACCAGGGAGGAGTATTTTGGATCCAGAGACCCCCGTTATCATGCAAACTTTGCTTCAACCACAGTTTGACCATCCTGCTTCGTCTCTCTTATTCTCCATCTTTTGTCGCCCTTTCAGTTTTAATGACCACGTCCTGGAGTTCCCTCAGATGCCCCTTTTAGTGCAACACACAGTATTTCTTAAGAGTTCATTGATATCCTGATCTTAATTTGATGTGCAGCAGCATTACAGTGCCAAAAGCGACAATTAAAGCAAACGACACTGTCTTTGGTACCTCTATAGGCGACCACAAAAGTGCGTGCAATAAGGGGGGGGACAATTTTGAACCCAGAGACCCCGTTATCATGCGAAATATGCCTCAACCACAGTTTGACCATCCTGCCTCGGTTCTCTTATACTCTATCATTTGTCGCCATTTTAGTTTCAACGACCACGTTCTGGACTTCCCTCAGATGCCCCGTTTAGTGCAACACCGGGTGTTTCTCAAGAATCTACTGATGTCCTGGCCTGAATTTGATGTGCAGCGGCATTACAGTGCCAAAAGCGGCGATTAAAGCTAGCAACATTACCTTTGGCACCGCCATTGGCGACCACGAAAGTACCAATGGGGACAATTTTGGACCCAGAGAATTCGTTATCATGCGAACTATGCGGACTGTCAACAACTGATTTCACTGACTGATTCACCTGACTTAGTCTAATTTCCAACTGGCTCGCGTGTTATTTTTCTTACGTTTTCTTACTCTGTAACATTAAATGTTTTATTTAATTAAATTGTTATTTGTAATTCATACCTGGCAGGCATAATTTAATTGTTTACATATGTAAATATAATTAATAATTAGTATTATCCTTATAATGTTTGTGGCACGAAATAATCCACGTGCCTCAGATGTCTTGATCTATGTTATTTATGTTAGTTCTCTGTAGCATCTCTTCATACGTTATCGTATGAGGACCAAAAGCTATCATGAATATCCTTAAAGATTTATTTTGAAACATATTTATTTTTCTTGTTTGGGCTTTAGTTTACTTCCAAATTTCAGATCCATATAAAAGTACTGATTTAAATAACGACTTAAAAAGGTTTAATTTAATTCTTAATTCTATATTGCCAGGTTTCCAAATTTCACTTAAAAATCTTAAACAGTTATGGGCTTTTGAGATTCTGTCATAATTGTCTTCGTCTGTACCAACTAGGACACTTAAATATGGCCCAAGAAGCAGAAGTCTTCAGTCGAATCATTTTCCAGGAGTAATTCATTGCCTGTTCTGCTAAGTTTTTCTCAGGGTTTCAGTTTTAGACTTATTGATATGTAATCACGACTTAACACATTTTCTGGACTTTAATTTGCTATTTGGATCGTACTGTTTATAACTAATCTTCTACTAGCTGGGATCAAGGTTTAAAAGTCCTTTTTATTATTATTTGCTGTGATAGATTTTAAGTATTTCCTAATTGACTCCTTTCATGATTTTCAATAAAATGTCAGAACTAATATATATTAGTGACCTATATTAATTAAATCAGTAAATTTAACTGAGAATATCTTTTTGAACGTTCAGATGCTCAAGGCGATATCGGTTACTGCCCATCATCTCAAACGACCCGAATTTCATAAATTTATGATTAAAAAAATTCATTTTATATTTAGTTTTTCCTAGAAATTTTCAGTTTAATAATCAGTTACTTAAAACTCCACATCTGGATGTCTAATAATGTATATGAATGTTCTTTAGCAAATAATGACAGATATAAAATAATGTCTTTTTTGTTGACTTTAATTGAGAATTATGCAAATATATGCTATTCAAGGCGTAATGCTAAGAAACAAGAAATTTATACTATCGGTTCTACGAAAACAAAATTATGAAACACACAAAGAAGGAAACATTTCATCCACATGGTCTACTTTCAAACTAAACATCGCAAGCATAAAAATCTTATATATTCAGAATTTGATTAAAATTTCTAGTTTTCCTGTGAGTAAGGGCTACAACATTAGTTTTAATGCTGAGTTTACAAAGATTTGAGGCAGGTCTGACAGAAAATTGTAATGCATTAGATGGTTGTTTAAAAGTGCTGTAACTTATTTTGCTATTGAAATGAAATTTTACATTTTGAAGCTAATGTCTAATACTTTTAACCCTCTGAGTGGAACACACCGATTAAAAAAGTCTCCAAAAATACGCTAAAGGTTTATTGTGTCAATGGCCAAAGTGTTCTATGATTTTTTACTTCACCCTTTGTCGACTAGAGTGGAATACGGGAAACCCACCCTCGTTACTGTCCTTTTACTTCCCGTTATAAAAATATATATAAATATATATAAATTGTTAATTTTTAATACACATAATGCTCGTTAAGTCTCTAAGATCATTCCATGAGAAATAATGGATTCTAAAAGTACAAATTAAAATATTCTATAAGAAAATTAATTATATATTTTTTAGGAAAGTTATCCAAGATATTTAAGTGGTGCAATTAGAGATACATCTGTTACCGCAAACGAAATACTTCGAAATAGAGATTTACAAAGCCATGAAAAGCTATCAGTGTCTTTGTGCCTCAGGGAGTAGGGGTGCATCCCTCAATAAATGTCAGTCAAAGAGGGATGCAGTTTCTAAACAATCGATCTAACCCTCCTACCTCAAACACTGGCAAAAATGTACATTGCATCCTTTTTCGGAACGTTTTTGGAGGTCGAAAATTGTACGTGACAACTGCTTTGAAGACATCATCGGTTTGGCGGAATTGTACGTGCGAACCGCTTAGAGGGTTAAAACCAACGCGAGTAGCGGGATTTAACCCTAAAATCACTCCTAATGAAAGACAGCGATGTACTGGTTTAGGCATCATACTGTTATTACATATTGTGAAATTTAAATATATAATGATGAACAATCAATGAAAGCTTCGGAAAAAATGTGTTGATAAGGCAAAATAATTTAAGTTTATGTTTGTATGGAATACAGTGGGTTTGTATTAAATAATTTCAACTGTGACGTTATCATCCTAAACATTTAGAATAATTATTTTATTTTTAATAATTTTTTAATTAGTAATAATTTGTCAATTGAAATTGAATTAATATAAATTTTGAATTAGGATAATTTGCCAATATTAAATCGAATAGACATCTAATGAAACTGGCAACTTTTGCAGATTAAAGAAATGAACGGTTTTGTTATTACGGCGAATGTCTTTAAAGGTTTGAGGTTTGCTAAACCATTAAAATAAATTTTACAATTTTATTACAGCAGTTTCAAATCGATAGATTAGTTTGTCCTTTTAACTTTACGAAACTTATAAACCTTATTAAAAAATTTTAATACTTAACCAATAATCAAAGAATTAAGTCAATTTAAGGAATATAAGTGATTTTAATTTGAGAATATTCTGTAGAAATCGTTCATTATTAAATTAAAATTTTTTATT
>CM063505.1:94215355-94217855 GCA_032207245.1 Pardosa pseudoannulata | reverse complement strand
TATTAAAAATTTGATTGAATAGAAAGATAAATAAAAAAGGACAACTTTTAAAGTTTGATTATACACTTACAATTGCGAAAAATTTTTAAGATATAAAAAATACACTCTATGCAAGTTGTATTTTGTTAAAATACATTATACTTTGAAAAATATTATTCTTAAAGGAGTTAATAATGTTTTGCATAATGTTTAGATGGAATTACAGATTTATCTTATCTTGAGGTAAATATTCAATGATATAAATGCATATTTAAGTAATTGTTTTTAATTTAATGTGTATTTTAAGGTACTCTATTTGAAATATTTAAACCCTTTGAAATGTAAATAGCATTTAGTATTTAAAAAATATTTCTGTTTAAAATTTTAAGAATAACTAAAATTTTCAAGGTTGGATATTATTTGAAATGTTTTATCACTTTGAATTATCATATTTACCTTTCTTTTCTATTAAATTCCGATTTAAAAAGTAGTTTATGTCAGCTTCTATGGTAAATGTAAATCAGTATCAACCGAAATAGATTTTTAAAATTGTAACTTTGAGAAAATATTTTCACTCAGCTTTTCATTCAATTTCTCTTTCCTACATCTCTTTCATCTAATTTTTTTAAAACAATTTTAGTGAATTTTTATAGCTTTTTTGCTAATTAAACATATTTTTCTATATATTTCTATATTTATTTTATTTTTACATGATCCCACAAAGTAGTGGTTTATGAATTTCAAGACAAAACTAGCAATGAAGTGACTTGATTAAGGTAAAATCCGCACTTTACCATTCTACGTTCTCAGAACTAAAAAGTTCTAATAACCAATACATTGTAGTTTTTCATTCTAAATTTCACAGAATTTGATAATTTACATGACATGAAGCATGATTTGAGGCATATTTTACAGAAAGGATGATAGTACTGTTCATTCTTTTTGTGGTAACATAAAGAACTTGCAAAATAAAAGCTAGATGAATAATAATTGCTTGACGAAAAAAATATGTTCCTAATTCTTCGTATCTTGCAACGTATTATTTCTTCTATATTTTGATTTTTATAAATCCTGAAATTTAGTTTTAGCATTCTTACAGCAGTAAAAACTCACACTTACTCTTTTATGTTTGAATATGACTTTTGCGAAACAATTGTTCACTTTTAGCTTTATTACAGAAGGAAAAATCCACACTTCTCTATTTTATGAAGATGTATTTGCAAAACAATTGTTCATTTTTAAAATTCTTACAGAAGGAAAAATCCACATTTACTCTTTTATGTTTCAGGATGATTTTGCAAAACAATTGTTCAATTTTAGCATTTTTACAGAAGGAAAATTCCACACTTGTCTATTTTATGTTTGAAGATGAATTTACAAAACAATTGTTCATTTTTAGCATTTTTACAGCAGGAAAAGTCCACACTTGAATATTTTATATTTGAATATGCAATTGCAAAACAATTGTTCATTTTTAGCATTCTTACAGAAGAAAAAATCCACACTTGTCTATTTTATATTTGAAGATCAATTTTCAAAACAATTCTTCATTTTTAGCATTCTTACAGAAGGAAAAATCCACACTTGTTTATTTTATGTTTGAAGATTAATTTGCAAAACAATTGTTCATTTTTAGCATCATTACAGAAGAAAAAATCCACACATGTCTATTTTATATTTGAAGATCAATTTTCAAAACAATTCTTCATTTTTAGCATTCTTACAGAAGTAAAAATCCACACTTGTCTATTTTATGTTTGAAGATGAATTTGCAAAACAATTCTTTATTATCGTCAGATTCATAAATTCATGTAATAGTATCTGAAAACAGAATATTCGTCTGTAACGAGCTCTACGATGCTATTTTGTGTTCTAAATTATAAGCTAAACGTAATGCATACCTGTCTGATAAACAGAATTGGGATAATCTCCCGCCTGCGGTTGAAAACTTAATGAACTAATTTTCAGATAAGTAGTGGAATACAACTGCTATTAGGAATTGTAGGTATTACAATAGCTTCGTAGCCCATCTTGGGAAGGAAACATCCTATAACATGACTGATTCTAAATTGATTCAGTGTTGATAGCTAACATTATAGAATCCTGACTTTAACCTCATTACAATTATCCTGTGATGCAAAGTATTGATTACAACAGCTCATTCAAAACGCAAACTAATTTCAATGTCTTATATTAAAATTTTGATGATTAAATGAACATTTAATTTCCCATAATTTGATATGATTTCTGAGATGCCTTTCGGAATATTAAATGTTAAATTATTAGTATATACTGCATTAATTTACACTATATTAGCAGATTTTATGTTAAATATTTCTGACTTAATTTAAATTATCTTCTAGGTATATCAATCTATTACTGAAATGTAAATCTATTACACGCAGTCTATGTAAGGCATGTCCTATAATTAATTGAAACTCATGGTTTCTAATCATCTAAATCCAATATAAAGCTAATGTTGAAGTTTAAACCATTTAATTGGGATCCTTTCTATACACAG
>CM063505.1:94175355-94210355 GCA_032207245.1 Pardosa pseudoannulata | reverse complement strand
GTTTACTGAAACCCCTTGATAAATTCTAAATATATCTAAAACGATTATAGTTAAAAATAATAAATATCGCTAGTAGTTAATGAATTTAAATGTAATCACATATTGATTGTTACAAGTTTCGTAATCTCTTCTCTTCACTTATCAGGACCATGTTCTAAAAATTCGTCTTTCGATTTGTTAAATAAAATCTTGGATCAAAGAAAGGGTAAAAAGAACATTAGGTTGTTCAAGTACAATTCCACACGCTACTGTAAGCAACAAAGAAAACGTCAAAAGAGGCTTCCATAACTTTTCAAACAATTTATTTATCTCTGATCACATATTAATTGAAATAGAATTTGTATAAACTTCAACAATATTATTAAAGCCCCTTCATAAATTCTAAATATATTAAAAATATTGAAGTTAAAAAATAATAAAACTCAAGTTTTTAATGAATTTAACTGTTATCATATATCGAATTTTACAAGTTTGGTAATCTATTATCTTTAATTAAGCAGTCTCATGTCCTTAAAATTCATCTTCCGAATCGATAAATAAAATCTTGGTTCAAAGAAAGGGTTAAGAGATAATTAGGCTGTCCATGCAAAATCCCATACGCTACTGTAAGCAACAACAACAACAACAAAAAAAAACATCAAAAGCGGCTGCCATAAAATTTCAAACAAACCACATATATTTGTGAACTGATGTCCGTTTACTCTTCCGGCAAATATACTCTACTTTCTTTTTGAAGCGATGCAATTATTACATGTTTGCAGTTAATAAATAATGAAATGTATTAAAAACTCCAGGAATCACTAGTGGTTTACTTATTTATCTGTGATCATATATATTAATTACAACATCATTGGGATAAATTAAAACCTTAAAAATTCCTCTTCTGAATTCGATAAATCTAAAATCTTGCATCAAAAAAATAATAAAAATCTCAAGTATTTAATGAATTTAACGCTGCTGTAAGCAACAAAGATTAACCGTCAAAAGATTGCCCTAACATTTAAAACAAACCACATATATTGTGATTCTGAGGTCCGTTTATTCTTCTGGTAAATATACCTTGCAATTTCTTTTAAAGCGATGCAATTATTACATGTTTGCAGTTAATAAATAATGAAATTTTCTCAGTTAAAAAACAATGAATAACCTAGTGGTTTAATGCATTTATCTGTGACATAATTAACTGACAAGTTCGGTAATAACTTCACTTAAGCAGTTAACTAAAACCCCTTCATAAATTTTAAATATATCTAAAACGTTCGAATAAAAAAATCTTATAAAAGAAAATCTCAAGTATTGTCCATGCACAATTTAACTGCATACGCTACTTGATTGCAACAAAGAAAATGTCAAAAGAGGGTGTCATAACATTTCAAACAATTCATTTATCTGTGATCTCATATTAATTGCAATAGACTTTTTATAAACTACAACATGATTACTAAAGCCCCTTCATAAATTCTAATATGTAAAATTTTCTCAGTTAAAAAACAATAAAAACCTCAAGTATTTAATGAATCTAACTGTAATCACATCGTGAATGTGACAAGTTCGGTAATCTATTATCTTCACTTAAGCATTCCCATGTTCATGAAATTCATCTTCCGAATCGATAAATAAAATCTTGGGTCAAAGAAAGGGTAAAGAGAACATTAGTTTGTCCACGTACAATTCCATACGCTACTGTAAACAACAAAGAAAACATCAAAAGAGACAGCTATAACATTTCAAATAATTCATTTACCTGTGATAACATACTGATTGCAATAGAATTTGTATAAACTACAACATGATTACTAAAGCCCCTTTATAAATTCTAATTATATGCAAAATTTTCTCAGTTAAAAAACAATAAAAACCTCAAGTATTTAATGAATCTAACTGTAATCACATCGTGAATGTGACAAGTTCGGTAATCTATTATCTTCACTTAAGCAGTCCCATGTCCTTAAAACTCATCTTCCAATTCAATAAATAAAATCTTAGGTAAAAGAAAGATTAAAAAGAACATTATGTTGTCCTTGCACAATCCCATACGCTACTGTAAACAACAAAGAAAATGTCAAAAGAGGCTGCCATAACATTTCAAACAAACCACATATATCTGTGAACTGAGATCCGCTTATTCTTCCGGCAAATTTACCCTGCTTTCTTTTTGAAGTGATGCAATTATTACATGTTTGCAGTTAATTAATAATGAAATGTATTAAAAACTCCAGGAATCACTAGTGATTTACGCATTTATCTGTGATCATATATTAACTGCAACATATCTGGGATAAATTAAAACCGGTTAACTGAAACCCCTTCATAAATTCTATAAATATCTAAAACGTTCGCATCAAAAAAATAATAAAAATCTCAAGTATTTAATGAATTTAACTGTAATTGCATATTGATTGTTATTTTTATTGATTGTTATTTATTGATAGCATATTGATTGATTCGTTTATCTGTGATCACATATTAATTGCAATAGAATTTGTATAAACTACAACAGGATTATTAAAGCAACTTCATAAATTCAAAATATATTAAAAATTTTGCAGTTAAAAAATAATAAAACTCATGCATTTAATGAATTTAACTGTAATCACATATTGATTGTTACAAGTTTGGTAATCTATTATCTTCAATTAAGCAGGCCCATGTTCTTAAAATTCATCTTCTGAATCGATAAATAAAATCTTGGGTCAAAGAAAGGGTAAAAAGAACATTAGGCTGTCCATGCACAATCCCCTACGCTACTGTAGTCAACAAAGAAAACGTCAAAAGAGGCTGCCATAACATTTCAAACAAACCACATATATCTGTGAACTGAGGTCCGCTTATTCTTCCGGCAAATATACCCTGCTTTCTTTTTGAAGCAATGCAATTATTACTTATCGAGAAAATCTCGGCCAATGCAAACCTAACATCTATCTAAAAAAGTATCATTCATTATCATTCATATAAATCCGTTTAATAAAGCGGAAATGAGAACAGCACTTGAAGCAGTAGAACTGTCAAGATATCTCGTTAAAACACACCATTAATCATTCTTTCTTTACGAATCCATTTACCTCTAATTTTGTCCACTCGGAAAAATTTTCTTCAAGGAAATGTACTTATGGAATAGCTTTCCGTTTTCCCCTTTTAAAAACAAAATTAACATCATGACAACAAATGAATTTCCCGGAGAATGCATTTATTGTTCTGAGAAAGTATTTCTTTTCTGCTATAAATCTTATTGTTTTATGCCCCCTCGTGACATGAAATAATGCGGATTAAAATAGAGAACCTCTTATCGTTTGTTTACATAAAGCGTCTTTGAAAAATAGAAATTTTAATTGCCTCTAGGTTCACTTAAATTTAATACGAGAGTATGATTGCTTTTAATTGGTTTATTCATCTTTCTTGACATTGTATCTGGTTTTCTTTTATCTCCCCTTAAATGGAGTAAAGAAAAATGCCACTTAACTGAAAATATTCTGGAAGGCAAAAATGAAATAATATGTGCGAGAAATTTACAAACAATTCGAAAAGATTAAAGTTATAACGCATTACCTTTTTTTTTGTCTGAATCTCATTTTTAAAGTTATCACATGCATGAAGGAAAAATTTAGTTATATAACCTATGCTTCATCAAAATGCAGCTTTATATTTTAAGCCACTTAGCGATTGACTCATGTATTTTTTTCAGATAATTGAAAAGGAAGGTATGTTATTCTAGGAAATTCTATGTTTCACTTAAAGGTTTAAAATATATCTTTCACATTATTAACTTTATTATATTATTTAACAAATAACATCAGATTGTGAAAATTTTATTATATAAAAAATAATTTTGCACTTTAAATTTATTTTACTATTTTTATAATTTGTAGATTTTTCTACAATGGACATTTTTATCTTTATGTTCATTAGAAAGTCATACTTTTATTTCATGTGATAGAAATATAAAATGCTTTGGAATATCAGTTTTTGTCTAAAATAAATTTATATAATTTCCAATGCTAAAATCTTTATTAAGTAAATTTATACATAATAATCAAGACTATAAATTATTTACCTAACATAGTTTTTTTATTATTGCTGATATTTATATTTGAGTTACCTCTATAGTGTGTAGATAAGGATTATACACTATAGTTTCCTCTTATTAGCTATCATAATGTGAGTTCTCACCAAAGTTTTTAACGGCTAATCGCGATTAACCTATGGCACCATCCGATGGTAGAACGCAATTCTCCGTTTAAAAACAGATTAATCAAGGTTAGCATTTTGTCAGATCGGCTAGAAAATTAATATTGCACAAAAATTTGCAAATATACCTTTCACATACCCCGTTATCTGCTGTAAAATCAACTCTATACAATTTAATTCAAAAAGACCACTGACAGTCATACAAATATTATGATTTTCTGAATTGTTCACACATATTTATTTAGCTAAAATGAAATCAATCATTTAAAATTTATCATGACTATTTCAGTCAATATATTTAAAAATTGAAAAAATATTAATTCTTAAACAGGAAATTTAAGTACAATCCTACGGTGTAAATATTTCTCAAATTTTGTATAACATATTTTATTCTACATACTTTTGCTCAGTTCAACTGACAAATTGTTACTCCAAACAAAATAAACAAATATTTTCTAGCTTGAAGTCAATATTAATTTATTTCTTAATTACATTTTCTAAAGTTCTCCAATTATTTTTTTTATTTTTCGAAGATTCATGTTTTCGTAATCAATACTTATTTTTTTCATTAATATTAATTTATTTTGAAACAATTGCATCTTTAGAGAATTTTATGCAATTTTGTTTCTTCAAAGTTCAGGATAATTCAAGAATTATCCTGAAACTTTACAGGTGCAAAAAGTATGATATAAGTCATATCTTTGAGCAAATATAGTGTATACAAATATAGTATTATGTATAATACAAAATATACATACAGTGTATTGTGAATAGCAGTATCAATGTTTCTTCTGCAGCCAACACAGACAATTGCTTTTATGACAGCCTCAACTTCAAAATATCATGCAGTGAAAGAATTATTGCATATTTACCCATTTACTCACCTGAGTTATTTAATAACATATGTGGTTTCGGATACAGCCCCTCAAATTTTCCTTCTTTTTGTAAACAACGGATTTCAAGCTTCTTCTATCGACGATCACTCTCATTATTTTCAAGCTGTGTTTTTGGAACTTGCACAAATGTTGCTTTATACATTTAGCTAACATATTATGAGCATCATATTTTGAATGCATTCTCGCATGCGCAGGGAAAGATTATTTAGTAAATCTACTAATTTTTTTCCAATATTTATTATTTTTAATATCGATTGCGGAGTATTGTGTACAGTTTTTTGGCCTAAGTCCTTAAAATGGCATTATTTGATATTGAGAACTCAGCAAGTATAAGCAAAATACTTGTAGAAATTGGGGTGTTGTAATGTACATACATACTATACACCAGTGTTCGTTACAAGGGGGAAACACAGAATGAATATAATACCTTATATAAATTCAGCCATTTATTCTATACATTTATTTACAAAAATACTTGGTTAACATAATCATGAATCATTTATATCTTCTATTTACACTGTTATTATCCCACAACTCTTTATAAAGAATTATTATTATTAACAGAGGCCTAAGTCAAAGGACTGTAAATATTATTTATAAATTACCTCCATTGAAGTCACAGGGGAGCAGGCAGGGGCTTTTCTCACGGGCAAACGGAACGAGTTGGTGATGTTGAGCGAGGCGCTGTCAGTCCGGGCGCACGGGACGAGCTCGTGCTAGTGGATTCTTGTTCCACTTCTCTCGACTGCCCACTTCTAACTCTCAGCTCTCAGCCTTCAGCTCTCAAAAACCTCACCTAGGTCCCAACGCCCCTCCTTTTCTTGTCATCCAATCCCTTCTCTTTGGGAAATTTTCCCACATCACATGCCCTTCGGGAGTGCAGGTGGGCTCATTAAAGTAGCCCCTTTTTGTTCAAGCTGGCATTACATTTTAGCCCCTGCTCCCATAATTCACGCTTACAGTTCTGTGCGAGCTTGACCGTTATGCTGCCATTCCGTGAAGTATCCTCTCTGCAGGGGTCCCTAAACTTGACGTAAATAATTGGGGTCTTAAATTCGTCAAGGAAAATCCTCCCACGGCTATGCATGCACGTGCAACTCACCGTGAGAAAGTACCTCAGTACATGGGGATTGTTTTTATAAAATCCTTAATTTATCCACGAGAACACGTGCTATCCTCATAACAATGTGCACAGATTATTATAAGAAGCATTCTAATTATGGGCTGAAGATTCAACGGTTTTCATACATTACTTTTTACAGGGTTATCCAAAACATATTCGTGATTCATCAATTTGTTGATGGTCACCAATTGGGTTTCGGGAAAAATTCTTTGTGTATTCAAAATATTATATAAATATTATATAAGTTATTTTGAATTCAAAATTATCAGAAGATGAATTTTAAATTGCTTACATATAATTCCTATTAATCTTTGCTTGAATCTTTAGCTATCACACACAAAAATGCGAAATTTTAAACTATTATTACACTAGTTTAAACAAATTACGTGTAAAACATTATGAAAACAAAGCAAAAAATACACTTGGACATTATCTACAATTATTATAAATACACAATAATCTCTTCACTGTTCGTAAGTTAATTATATAAGATTAAAAAAATTCCATTGAATATAATTTTTAAGAATCAGCTCTTATTTAAAAAATCAATTAACAATGTATAAGAAATATTGGATTTTAGGTATAAGTATAAACCTCTATTTTATTCTTGTTAGCAATTTTACTCAGTACTTAAATAATCATTTTAAATTCAACGTACGCTGAGTTTTTATTTTTAAATATCTTAAATTACTTCGAGATAAAAAAAAATATAAGGATTCATTATCTATAATGTCACAAATTAAACCATCTTATTTCATAAAATTATTTTAAATTAAATTCTGCTCTTCGTTTTGTTTAAAATTATGCATATATGTGTGTGTTTGTATGCGTGTGTATGTATGCATATAAAATAGAAAAAGTTCACGATTTAGGATAGGAACCAAATAAAAATAAAACAAAGACTTTAATTTAAATATAATTTTAAGATAGATACAGGAAGAAAGTGATGATATTTTTTATCTAATGGAATAAACAAGAAAAATAAGATATATTATCATTCTTTCTAATTATATATTTATTAATTAATATTAACATCATAATAAGCTATATGATTTCAAGTTTTATAAATTATTAATGGGTTAGTGATATTTTTATGGCTAGTGCATTTTATTTTACTAACATTTAAATGATAATTTCTGTTAATGTATATTAAACTCTTTTTCATCTTTTTTTCATAATTAGCAGAAAATAAATTTAAAATATATACCTTTATTTTCCATAAAAATTAATTAATTTTTATTCGTGTTATCTTTAATTTAGCAAGTGGTGTTTTATCTTCATTTTTAATTTATAAGAATGTTGAAATTGAAACCCTTTCTAATTTGTTTTTAGTTATTAGTTATTAACATAAATGTCTGTTATAAACATGTGATGTAAATGAACAAAGTGAGAACATTTTTACAATATTGACTTTAAGAGAGTAATTTAGAAATTATTCTTTCAGGTTCATTAAGATAAACATATATGCAATTATTATCCTGGAAGGTTTGTTGTAAATGTTGTACAACACAGCAGACGAGATTAACATCTTCAATACCAGCTATATAAAAATTGCATAAACTTCGTTTTTTTGACCGGTAAATGTTATGAAATACTTCAAAGGTTTCAAGTACATATGTATTTTAGATGGCAGCATAATGGGTGCTAAAAGTTTTAGGTACACATATGTGTACCTCGGGTCTCAATTATTCTGGAAACATAATAATTTTTAAATGAAAAAAGACTGCTTAAGGACACATATTTTTATACATTGCAGCATTATTATCTCTTTAAAAGTACAATAATGTTATTAGAATTTTAGAATCACAAAATATTTTTTCAATATAAATTTTATTATTTAGTATATTATCTTGAGGATCACAAAATATTTTTTCTAATATAACTTTTTATTATACTATGCTCCATTTTGAAAAAATGATTTTTCGCTATGTATAGATAAATATTATTGCAGAAATGTAAATAATTGTCCTTATTATGTTGTTTTAATTTTAAAACGCCACAAGATTTGTATTAAGAGAAATAACCCAAAAGTTTTTTTAAATTTTTATTGAGTGTAGTATTTCAGTAAACAGTGCATTATACAGGGGTGCATTTTATATTTAACACTCATAACCCTCATCCTTGATTTATATCCTTTTAATCTGCACTTTGACACATTTATTTCATGCATAAATTTTGTAACAAGGCCAACATTGTCCAGTCTGACCTCTTTGATTGGTTGATTGACAACCATCCTCTGTTTTTTTGTGGAGGTTCATCTTCCTCTAACTACCTCCCCTCATTTTCCTCCTTTTTCTTATGTTATTTTTATGTTCCTTTTATATCTGTTGAGAGCCTGTGCCACATGCATTCCGTATTCAACCAGGGATAAGAATTTTAATTTGTTTGTTTTATTGTAGCGCATATACCCCATCAAGCAATTGCAGATTCAATTCCGGAGTCACTTTCGTCAGCCGAACCAGGATCAGGTCAACCATTATCACTTTCATCAGATCCATCGGAAAAATCACGTTGTTTCAAGCGAGCTTGTATTCATACATCAGTTACAAACTCTAATGAAAATTAAGCGTAATATTGCTCAGAGATATGAACATCGATTTTCAGATACTTTTTCGAAAATTCGAATAAATATTATCAAAATAAAAATTTTAGATAATAAAATAATGATATGTTTCCAGTGTCAAAAATAATACAAAATCTCATAAAATATCGTTAATGGTTTAAATCCTTTCAAAAGTGTCTATTTGCTAATTTTTAGAGAACAGAAAGTAAAAGCAGTTAACACTACTTTTTACCACTACGTACCCACGCCCACATACGTGGACCTATATATGTATCCCTGTTAAATGCACAAAATGCAGGTTTAAATCTAAAAAAACTATTTTAACACACAATTTAAACATTTTTTAATTAGAACACAATAATTATAGGACTTAAAAACCATTAAAAACAAATGAAATTTACTTACTTTTACAAATTTGCTGATTCAACGCAATTTCTTATGGATCGCTTCATAATAACAAATATTCCACAATAACTTCTAAATACTGCTGCCATTTATTGGTATCAGTCAGAAGCTTAGACATACATCTGAGACACACATATGTGCGTGAGTTGTTAACTACCATTTTTTTTAAATGGAATATTTTTCATGCAGATGAGTCGAGGTCCACATATGTGGACCGAGGTAGTAAAGAGGTTAACATATAATATTTACAGTTCTACACTATGGAATGTTACATTTTTGTAATTAAATGTCATTAAAGTCGTCTGGGATTGGATCTATAACGTCACAATTATTTGCATATCATTGTATGTACTGACCTAACAGAAATTTCTACCACTGCAAAAACTGGTGGAAGCAGTTGTGAGCAAGAAAGTTGTGTGATGATCATAGAAGGCTGGCAACAGGTCTGGACAGTTTGTATAAACATTCCAAAAGACGAGCAATCTGCTTCATGATTCCATCTGGTCCACAAATTAAATTCGTTTAATGATGGATTTCAATTGATGCTACTGTTTGTGCGTTTAGAAACGGTCATTGGCATAATTTAAGCTGACACCTCAGCGTATTACAAGGACGTAAGTGTCCACAATTGAAATTTCGTTATTCTAGCATGTTACGAAAACGCATACAATTAACCTGACTACTACTGCTGTATTTCGGGCTTTTTGTAGTGCGTATAAATTTTTTCACATTATTTGTAAATGTGAGAAGCTTACTTTTTTAGATTACAATCGTGTGCAAATTCTTAAAGATCTGTTCTAATTTTATAACTTGTAATAATATCTAATCTTACTATAAAGGTTAAGAGTCTGAGTCACATATAATAACCTCATTTTCAATTTCGTACTAGTTGTATAAGAAGACAAAATTAGCAGCATACAATCATTAATAGAATTCTTGATTAATGTGGTTTTGTAAAAGTAAGTAGATAATAAGTGATTACTATAAAGGTTAAGAGTCTGAGTGACATATAATAACCTCATTTTTAATTTCTTACTAGTTGTAAGAGAAGACAAAATTAGCAGCATACAATCATTAATAGAATTCTTGATTAATGTGGTTTTGTAAAAGTAAGTAGATAATAAATGAGAACTGTTCAAAGAGATAATCTAATTATATGATAGAGATAATTAATTTAATGATATATTATTAAAAAAGTTCAATAATTTAATTATTCATAAATCAAGGAAAATTCCTTCATTGAAACTTTTAACAGTGGCTGTAGATTATCTCTTAAAAAAGTAAATTGAATTAAACAATATTTAAAACTGTAACACTATGAAATAATGAAGATGTAAAAGAAAAACTGAAATGGCATTTTCATGACAATAATCATGGGTTCAGTTTAAATGTAGATATTATTTTGAGTATTAAGTATATTTTAATGTGTTATTTAAAGCAGTTTTTTATATTTTTCAGAAAGAAAAATCAAAGAGGACACATTATGTTTAATGATAAAAATTTAAATATATTATTTCGTATTTTGAAACTGCAAATTTCTTTATTTTGTTTAATCGTCAAGATGATAGAAAATAATTATGTAAGATTAACTTAAAGATTTGTGAAACGAAATGAAAGTAAAAGAACATCCAAATACAAATTAAACCTTATTGAGATATAATATCTTTTTTTATCCAATGGTAGGCATAAAAATTAGGTAGATTACCAGGTTCTTTATTTTGTTTTCAAATAAATACCGCAAAAAGTTGCTGTATGTGTTCAAAACCAAGCTATAATTTGTGTGGTATATTTAATTTAAATACCATCAGTTTTTTAACCTATAAACACAAATTAAATGAAAAAAGTCCTTCATATGTAGAAAAAAATTTAATTTTGAGCATTTCATAATTAATGAGAGTAACATTTCAGAGTATATATAGTTAATTTATTAAATAATTCCTGATTTATGTTCAAGATAGTAGTTTAATATTCTCAATCATTTTCCATAAGACAGTAATTATGCATTCATAATTATATTGCACAATGTCTTTCTAATGAATTAATATTACAATGTTTATAATTTTTAAATTGCAAATTTTTAAAACATTTTATTTATTATTTTAATAATAAATATGCTGTGTCAGACATGCAATCAATCATTATTTTAGTAACATTAAATAATTAGAAAGATAATAGGTAATTTAAATTTATATAGACTTGTTTTGTTTTATATTTTCGGCAGACTCAGCCTGAAAAAATTATGATAAAGGCAGAAATTAATCTGGAGCTCCAACATTTTTTTTCAATTTTTAATTTGTTTAATACTGAAAATGTCCACTATATACGTTCAATAAATACTTTGTTGATTGGTCTAAATAAAATACCTCATTTCACTGTTCTTTATGACAAAAAGAACCATTTTAAAGATACATTTAGAGGTAGCTTTTTGAACTAATATTTATTTTCTTTTAATAGAAATTTTTATAATAAAGCATATTATAAACTATGTAAAAGGCAAATATATTAATCTTTTAGTAAATCGTATCTTTCATATGCAGATAAATAAGGTCAAAATTAGGTGTTATAGAAAATTTTCTACATTTTAGGGAAATCAATGTATCAATCATTTGAAATATTTCCTAATGATGCTTTTTATTCAGCCTATTTATTTTAGTGATCACATAGATATGAGTGGAGGTATGAGATCTTAAGTAAACGCTATTGTATAATTCTCTAAAATTAAACTATTAATGATTTAAACGGCTTTAAATAAAAAAAATAATTAATCATAAACCGCTTATGTGTTATATTCAACGATTATATGTTTATGCAACATACCTTTAAACCTTTAGATCATTTAAAACTCATATCTTTTAGTTATGTTTTATTTAGCGTAAATCAAATATACGAAAAAAGTTTAACTATAACAAAAGAGATTACGAATTTTTTGTATGATGAACTATATATGTTCTCTCAATACAAATTAAAAACGAGCCAAATTTATAAATTGCAATTTATATTACTTAAAACAGTATTTTCTTATTTTTAAACGTTACTTGTACTTTCACACACTCTAGGGAGTCGCTTGAAATCGTAAATAAATCTAGAGCCTTAATGTGTCCTTATCAATAAAAAAAAAGAAATCCGAATTCCTGTTCATATAATTTGTGAATTTTCAGACTTACTATTCATAATGAATTAATACTTCAGTATTAAATACGTCCAGTTTTATAAATTTTAAGCCATAAAATAAACTTTTTTCTTCATTTACCATATATAACCATTGACGTATTCAGTGTATTCATGTATTTTGTTGTGTAAAAAATTCTGTATATATTCCTTAGAGCACATGTTGGTATAATTAGGCGTTATTGCACTGTCTCTTTCATTTGGGAGCCTTCTATGATTTTCGTTTGAAGTAGTTCTCATGTCAATAGATCTTTGGCAGCGATATCATTTATTCTTATAGAGCATTTTAGAAGGACTACCCTTTTTTAAATTTAAAAGCACTTTCATCCTCATATTTTGTTAATAAATAACGAGTTATGTAAGAGAAAAATTTATCATATTATTAAAAGAGAAAAATTTTGAAATACTCAGCTTAATCTTTTTCTTTAATTTAATGGGGAAAGTGTAATTTATGTTTAAGAATATTTCAATTATTAATGGGGATTTAATAATACAAAATTTAATGTAAGTGACAAAAATTGATTAACATCAGATTCTGTTTTAAATTATTCTTTTACACACATAAAGCTTTGTATCAATTTTGTTGACATTATGATAAGTATTTGATAATTCATGGTTCATTTTGTGTACTTCCTTTGTAATTTCACTATAAATCTCACTTTCAATTTTCTCAGCTTTAAAGTTTTCATTTAGATACAATTGTCTTTGAAAATCTAGACGATAATCTGTAGATGGGAATTTTTAGTTCACTATAATAATTTAAAGTAACATCAGCTAAAAAAGAGAGACTAATATTAATCAATAATTAGCATTCTGATAAGTGCTTTGCAATTTATGGTTCATTTTGTGAACTTGATTTTCCTCTTCACTTTAAATGTCTCTTTCAATTTCCTCTATTTTAAAGTTTTCAGTAGGATACGTATGTATACAATTGTTTTCGAAAAGATAGACAATAATCTGAGGAAGGGAAATTTTAGTTCACTCTAATAGTTTAGCATAACATGAGTTAAATAAGAACTCTGTTGGAATTAGTAAATAAAAGCCACTAAGATATTTCTATCTTAACTATTCCCTCACTCTGATTCTTGGTTTAAATTATTCTTTGACACACATAAAGCTTTGCATCAATTTTGTTGACATACTGATAAGTATTTGATACTTTATGGTTCATTTTTTAAACTTACTTTCCAATTTCACTTTAAATGTCCCTTTAAATGTCCTCTATTTTAAAGTTTTCTGTTAGATACGTATGTATACAATTGTCTTTGAAAAGCTAGACGATAATCTGTGGATGGGAACTTTTAGTTCACTATAATAATTTTAAATAATATCTGTTTAAAAAAAGAGTTACTAATACTACTAAATAACTAACATTCTGATAAATGCTTTGCAATTTATCGTTCATTTTGTGAACTATCATTTCCACTTCACTTTAAATGTCCCTTTAAATTTCTTCTATTTCAAAGTTTTCAGTTAGATACATATGTATACAATTATTTTCAAAAAGTTAGACAATAATCTGTAGAAGGAAAATTTTAGTTCCCAATAATAGTTTAACAGAACACGAGTTAAATAAGAACTCTGTCGGAATTAGTAAATAAAAGCCACTATAACCAAGATATTTCCATATCAAGCATTCCTTCACTCTGATAAGTATTTAAGAATTTAAGGTTTAGTTTTGTAAACTATCTTTTCCATTTCAGTTTAGAAAACTTTTTATATCCCATATATTTCGTAAGTTACAGTTAGACCCGTGTGTATATAATTGCCTTTAAAATTTAGACAAAAAATTTGTAGAAAGTAATCAAGAGTTTTCTATAGTAGTTTAATATAAAATTTGTTAAATAGGAAATCAGATAGGATTGGCAAATGAAATTTGCGGCCACCGATTATCTGCGAAATCCAGAGTTTACATATTCTAATAAGTCCATCCATTTTGTTGAAACATTCGTAGTTATATGGAGGTTTTAATAAAAATGACTAGTTGAATAACAAACAATTTACAAATCAATTGGTTATTGTAGAGATAAGACCGACAGACTGTCTAGGCCAGCCGCACGTGTAAGTGGAGTACTCGTAAGAAAATATAAAATATAAAGAAAAATTATACTTCCTGCTGAATTTTGTTTAGTTTAATTATAAATAAAGATAAATAGGAAATCAAAAATGCTAATTAGGCTATTATGCCAATGGGATAACATTCGGTAGAAGATATGCCAAACATGGCATCTTGGTGTAAAAAGAAAGAGTGTAAAAACAGGTGCAGAAGAAATTAAGCTCCATACTTCTTCTTCCTTGATCTCTCTCTGAGGGGACCAGCAGATATCTCTAAAAAGTTCGTTGGACAGCGTTGCCTTGGCCGAAGATGGCTACTCTCCTGTTAATAACCCCTCTTGACCAATGGGGTCGAAGGTGGGTCACTCCCTTCACTTTCGTATCTAGGTCAACTTCGCGCTGGTGTTGATGAACTGTAACGCTTTGTTACAGTAATCATTCAAACAAGCAATTTATCATGCTATTAGAAATGAAGGTTTTGAAATAATATTTTTACTATTGTCTTAGCATTTATTGAAAAAAACAATAATTTATGATTAAGAACACATCATTTACTAATAAGGAATCAAAAGCATTTAATTTAAGAAATTGACAAAAAGTATTAAACTTTAGATTCATCTAAAAAATTATTCGTAAATATCTCTAAAACATCACACCCATATTTGATGATATTCTGGTAATTATTTCATGATTTATGGTTAATTTTTGTAACCAATTTTTTAATTTCACTTTAAATAACCAATTCATTCCCCATTACTTCAAAGTAAACTATAAGATACGTAAGTATTAATTTAGATATGTACTATTTATAACTAGACAAATGTATAAAGATAACAAATTTCAGTTCACTATAATATGAAATTAGGTAATAGGATTTCATTTAGAATGAGTGAATATAGTTCACTATAAGCAAAATTTCTGTATATCCCTCGATTACTATAACGTAGTACGATTGCAGTAAAATATTGTCTATACACTCTATGAATAAAGCAATTTTCATTTTACAAATTATTAACATGATGTAAGAACTACAATTCCGTAAATGTAAAATGAAATCCCTGTATTTTTTCAAATATATTAATTTTTGACATTGCAATTCAAATATTTTAATAAATTCAACCAATAAATTAATGTAAGCTTTAATACTTTTTTTATCCTAAAAAAATAAAACGACTTTAAAAAACAAAATAAAAGATTTCATTATCTGTAATGTTACAAATTAAAATATCCAATTTCGTATTTTGCAGCTTCAGTTTCATTCAAATTTTATTCTCCTTTTCATTGAAATAAAATAAAACATAAAGATATATAATTAATTTGAAGATTTATGCGACGAAATGAACATAAAGAAAACCTCCGGATTGAAATTAAACATAATTCTTAAAGAGAGATAAAATATCGCTTCTTATCTGATGGCAAAAAAATTAAGCTACATTATCATTTGCTTCATTTTTAGGTTTAGAAATAAATAATACGGGCAACATACGCTGGGTGTGGTGAAAAAATTCTACATAATTTATGGGGTGACGATAGTTTTAAATGCGAGCAGGTTTCTTTTAATTTTAAAAATAATATTTTAAATGAAAATGTCTTTATAAAGTGGACGAAATTTATTTTATTTCGTGCACTTTGATAATTAGAAGAAAGGAAATTTTAAAGTACATTTAGTTATTTTCTATGAGCGTTTATGAAATGTTTATTATTTCATCTTCAATGCAATAATTGAATTTTTCCTTTTTCAGTTTATTTTAATCGATAAGAAAGTAGTTATGTCTTTACAAATATGTTGAATAAAGATATTTAATACAATCGTATTATACTGTTTCCTACTGCAATTTTTGCATTGTTCTTTTATTTACTTAATATATGCGCTTGGAAATCGTGAAATCAATTGTTATTTTAATTAAAGTAAAATAGTTAAAAATGTAGAAGGACTTTTATTTTTATGTATTACATAGAATCTCTTTGTTGTGTTTTTTAATTTAGTAGATCTTTGTCTTTTTACCCTGTTAAATTTTCTACAACATTTATCATTTTATTTATTCTGTTAAATATAAAGAGTGTTACACAGTTTGTAGAGGCTTAGGTATACAGATGAATTGTCTCTTGTATCTATGTAAGAGATGAGGACCTTAATAATTTCATTTAAGTCAAATGTCGAATAAATATATGATTTTATATTCTACTTTCTCTCATAAATTACGCTGAAGCTTCTTTACATATTCTTTTAGGCTGTCGAAAATACACATCTTACGGTGCTCCTGTTCTAAACTAAAGATCTACTGTAAAATATTTTCATCCATTTTATTGTTGTTAGTAGTTGATGACAATTAAGATAAATCTTTAGAATATTACTACTGCAATTTTTGCATTGTAATATGCATTTTTGCATTGTGACACGGTCATCCTGTTTTAAAATATAGGTCCACTGTGAAACCTTTTCATCTATTTTATTGTTGTTAGTAATGATGACAATACTATAAAGCTTCAACATATGAATTCATTAATTATTCTTTTAAGTTTTCAAAATTACACATATCACGGGCTCCTGTTCTAAACTAGAGGTCCACTGTGAAACCTTTTCATCCATTTTATTGTTGTTTGTTTTTATTGTTGATGATAATTACTATAAAGCTTCAGAGTATGGATTCTTTACATATTCTTTTATGTTGTCAAAATTATACATCTCACGGTGCTCCTGTTCGAAACTAAACGTCCACTGTGAAACACTTTCATCCATTTTCTTGTTGTTAGTAGTTGATGACAATTAAGATAAATCTTTAGAATATTACTACTGCAATTTTTGCATTGTAATATGCATTTTTGCATTGTGACACGGTGATCCTGTTTTAAAATAAAGGTCCACTGTGAAACCTTTTCATCTATTTTATTGTTGTTAGTAATGATGACAATACTATAAAGCTTCAGAATATGGATTCTTTGCATATTCTTTTCAGTTATCAAAATTACACATCTCACGGGCTCCTGTTCTAAACTAAAGGTCCACTGTGAAACATTTTGATCCATTTTATTGTTGTTTGTTTTTTATTGTTGATGATAATTACTATAAAGCTTCAGAGTATGGATTCTTTACATATTCTTTTATGTTGTCAAAATTACACATATCACGGGCTCCTGTTCTAAACTAGAGGTCCACTGTGAAACCTTTTCATCCATTTTATTTTTGTTTGTTTTTATTGTTGATGAGAATTACTATAAAGCTTCAGAGTATGGATTCTTTTGATATTCTTTTATGTTGTCAAAATTACACATCTCACGGGCTCCTGTTCTAAACTAAAGGTCCACTGTGAAACATTTTCATCCATTTTATTGTTGTTAGTAGTTGATGACAATTAAGATAAATCTTTAGAATATTACTACTGCAATTTTTGCATTGTAATATGCATTTTTGCATTGTGACACGGTGATCCTGTTTTAAAATAAAGGTCCACTGTGAAACCTTTTCATCTATTTTATTGTTGTTAGTAATGATGACAATACTATAAAGCTTCAGAATATGGATTCTTTGCATATTCTTTTCAGTTGTCAAAATTACACATCTCACACCATGTCTTTCACAGATACAAGAGAATCTCATCTGTATACCTAAGCCTCTAGAAACAGTGTAACGCTATTTATACTTAACATAATAAACAAAACAATAAATGCTGTAGAAATTTTAACAGGCTAAAAAGACAAAAACATACCATACTCTTTGCTAATTCTTTTAATTTGTCAAAATTACACATCTGACGGTGCTCCTGTTCTAAACTAAAGGTCTGCTGTGAAAACTTTTCATCCATTTTATTGTTGTTAGTAATGATGACAATTACTATAAAGCTTTAACATATGGATTCATAACTTATTGTTTTAAGTTGTCAAAATAACACATCTCACGGGCTCCTGTTCTAAACTAAAGGTCCACTGTGAAACATTTTGATCCATTTTATTGTTGTTTGTTTTTATTGTTGATGACAATACTATAAAGCTTCAGAATATGGATTCTTTGCATATTCTTTTCAGTTGTCAAAATTATACATCTCACGGTGCTCCTGTTCTAAACTAACGGTCCACTGTGAAACCTTTTCATCCATTTTATTGTTCCTAATAATGATGACAATTACTATAAAATTTCATCACATTTATTCGTTACGTATTCTTTTAAGTTGTCGAAATATCCGATCTCACAGTGCTCCTGTTCTAAACTAAAGGTCCACTATGAAAAGTTTTTATCCATTTTATCACTGTTAATAATGATATACTACAAAAAGTCAATTTGTTATTTTTGTTTATACTTGCCCCATAACAATTAATATAGTAAGAGTGCTAAAAGATGTGTTAGTCATATGTAACAAGTTTTGTCATCGAGTTGAAAAGAAAGACCATAAATAGCCTCAGAATACGGAGTCAAATGTAAATTACAGAATGTCCATAAAAATAATCTATGTTTACAGTACTGAAATTATTTCATTCACCAATTAAATATATAATTTTACTTTCTATATTAGTTAAAAAGATACAGTTAAACTAGTGATTCTTCTTATTTGGGATTTCAGATTTTGTATATTTGTTACTGTGGGTAAAAAGTATAAGTTTTTCTTAGAAAATCAATTTTATTAATCTTGATATATTGAAGATAATGATATTTTTTATGCCTTAACAAATTTTGAAATCCAATGTTGCTTGCTTTTAATTTCAGATTAAACAATTCGCATAGCTTATTTTAACATTGTTAACTAGAAACGTTAGTTTATTTTTTAAGTAACATGAAATTAAAAACGGTGGTATTAAACTATACATATTTTTATTGTTTATAAATGAATCGTACCCTATAAGTATATTTATTTCTTTTCAGTCAAGGAAAGATCATTTTTAACGTAAGTATTCTCCTGTTGAAGCAACATTAGTAAACAATATCCTTTGGGCATCAAGTTATTATTATCCAAAATACTAGAATTGTTGAAATTTTATGGGCACACACATTTCTTTAATAATAAAATAAAATTTGATTTTAAAATTTTAAAATTTATTGATTTTCTATTTATTTATAAAGTTACATTCTTAAATAACACATTGACGGACACTTGCGTCTATTGCCGTCAAAGCGATACTCACTATGCGGCATGAATGCAAGGGCCTTCCAAAACGAATCGGTCGTAAACAATTTTATGAATAAGGAAAAAGGAAGGAAACAACATATTGCTGCAAGAATTACATGTTAAAACCTGCATTGTGTCCTGCACCATGCTTTAAAACATGACATACAGAATATAATGTGTAAAAATTATAAAATTATAATAAATATTTTTGTCATTTGTTTATTTTTGTTTGATTATGAAGTAACAATTCGTGTAAATCTCCCAAAAATACTTTGTCGCATACAAAAAGTGCTTATGTTATCATTAAACCTGTCATTTACGTTTATAATTTTTTGTTGTTATAGTCGCCATCGTCTTATTACTTAGTGTGTAGAATCCACTGACGCCATGACGGTTATAGCCGTAACCTAATTAAGGTTGCTGAATGAATCAAAATTAAGTTTATTTAAGCCGAAAGAGTAAAAATATACTTCTAATACTCCAAAAATTACAAAAAAACATATAGTGTTAATTTTCGAACTTCACTGTGAGTACTGTCCGTCAATATGTTAATTGGTTAAATTTAATTTAAAATATTTCTATTTCAGTTACCGTCTAACATCAGTAAGCAAAAGGAAAATCTTAATAGTTATGTTAGATCTAAATATAGTTTTTTTGACTTAACTAGACGACCCGACAGACGTTGTCCTGGTTTAACACTGTGAATCCAAACATTGTAAAATGTTTTTAAATAATATATAAATTGGACAGTTTTGATGAAAAGGTAAGGAAAGGAAAATTATTTAAAAAATACTTGGCACCATCACCCATACAGTCCTTACAAATGTAATTAGATTAACCTTTTAACTGTCATGCCCGAGATAACCTCGGGCATAGCACTGGTGTTCGAAAAACGTCACGCCCGAATATTACTCGGGGTAATTTTTTATTAATGCATCGTATTGTTATACCCGAATATATAACATGTACTTCAAAATAAAAATTTTTAACTACTAAGTATAATTTATTTTGTAGTAAACATTTGAGTTTTTGCAATAAAAATAATTGACAATTTGTGTACTCAAATCATCAAAATAACTTGACAGTTAAAGGGTTAAACTGAAATTTCCCCATAGCCTGTATGAGAATTCGACCGAAGGACTTCTAGGACTGATAACAACGCCACAATACGTTGGCAGTGAAGAGTTTTTTGCGGCAATATTATAATCTTAATACGGGCGCAATTCTGGATTTTTAAGAAAAAAAAACTTTTATCGGATCAAATTGTTATTTTAAAACCATTCTGTAATCAACTTAACAACTTAATGCATAGTTTTTTTTTTAAAAATGGCTGGCAAAAAAAATCAATTTTTTATAGTAAAAAACTCAATTAAGAAGTTTGAATTTAGAAAAAATATATATATATATATTATACTTGAAGAAGTAAGTGTTATTCCTTACAATCCCATGTAAATAATAAATATCCTTAAATATATTGTTTTTGATTTGCTTTCACATTATTATTTTCAATTCTCGATTGCATTCGAGTGTGAAAAATTAAAGCAACATAATGTATAATTCCTCTAGTATTATCTCGAGTGTGAACAGTTTGGGCTGTTTACTGCGCTGGAGTTAACTCGAGTGTGCACGTAAGGGTTTAATTACATACACAAAATATCATCCAAATCATCCAATTAAATTTAAAATTATCACGTGTGTACCTAATCTATTATGTAAGCCAAATATAAAATTAAATTGTTTACGTAAGTATTGCGTTCAGTGATTAAACGTATGAAAATAATGCAGACGATATTTAAGTAATTTAAAACAAGAAATGATTAAATGAGATGTTTAAGAAATGGCATCACAGTTCTAGAAAAATGTGTTATTTGCATCTACTTATAATGTGATAAATTGATAATTGATCATTAAAATCAGTCCAGTTGTTTAACAAGAGTTTTATTACAAACTCTCGGAAAGAAGAATTTTATATATTAATATAACGGAAACATAAATTTACAAAATTTAGTGAGGTATTTTATTTGAATTATCAAAGTTCATATTTTAGATTATATCAATAGCTAAAAACTACTTAGTTCCCAGAAGACCTTTTAATTTAAGTTTGGTAGCAGAGACGAATACACAGAATAAAATTCATCTGCGAGAACAGAGCATAAGATATTTTAATAAGTGTTTCGGATTTCAACCGTGGTGCAGCTATTTTGCAAGTTATTCTGTGTCTGCCTCCTTCTTCCTAATCACGTTCTGCAAATCCGAAACTAACAAGCATCAAAGTTCTTAACACTTTAAGAGTTTTAAATGGGCATTTTCATACCTACTTTCAGTCTGAAATGCATTTCTGCTAAATTTTCTTTCGGTAGTCTGAAAACTTCTTAAAAAGTTTTATTTTAGATTCACAATTAAGAGTGAAATTATTTTATTTTAAAATTACTACAGTGATTAATATTAATTGCAAGTATTTGAAAGTCATAATTTTTCAAAATTCAAGTTAAAACTATAAACAGTAAGTACACTAATATGTTATATAATTCAGTTGTACTTGTTTATATTTCAATAATGTGAGGACGTGCGATGGCCGATTGGTTAGGGTGCTGGTTATTAGTACCAGGTTCAAATCACATAGTTGCATGAATGTTCGCAGCCTTTCGAAATCGGCTTTAAGCTGTAGATTGTGGTCTCATTCGCCCTTGTGTTGCAAAAATTAGACGTAGCACTCCAAAACCATACCAAACTAATAATGTGACCAATAGAAAGCTATGACCTTAATATTAGCTATACCTTAATATTTAAATGAATTACCTCATTCACAGTTGGTATACTTATATTTCAGTAACTAGCATATAACCCGTCATATGACGGGATCAGTAACATCTTTAATTTTCCACAATTGTTAACTACCCTATAAGGCAAATAAAAAATGGTTTGTCTCTTGGTTGAGAATTATCTGGTACACGATAAATAATTTGTTTATCTTCGTACTCCTCTAAAGCCTCCAAATACTATGAATGCAGTTTAAAATCATGTTGAAATTATTTAGAAAGATAATTCATAGTTTTCTTAGTTACTTCAAAATTATCGTTAAGTTCTTCCTCATTTTTCCCCACAGTAATTAATGGAAGTAAAGGAATGAAACTAGTATTTGCACTACACCTCGGAGGTATACAGAATTTGTTGTTAATACAGGTGTTAAAATTTTCATTGCAACAAAAAGTAATCGATGATTAAATTTAAAATTATCACATATGCACCTAATGTATTATTTAAGCCAGATATAAAAGAAAATTATTTACTTAAGTATTACGTTCAGTGATAAAGCGTATGAAAATAATGCAGACGGTTTTTAAGTAATATAAAATAAGAAATGATTAAATGAGATGTTTAAATCATTGAAATCACAGTGCTAGAAAAAAGCGTTATTTGCATCTACTTATAATGTGATAAATTGGTAATTGATCATCAAAATGATTCCAGCCGTTTATTAGGAATTTTTTATTACAAACACGCTTACAGAAGAATTTTATATATAAATATAACGGAAACATAAATTTACAAAATTTAGTGCGGTATTTTATTTGGATTATTAAAGTTTGTATTTTAGATTCTCTCAATAGCTAAATACTACTTAGTTCCATGAACACCTTTTAATTTAAATTTGGTAGCGGAGAGGAATATACAGAATAAAATTCAGCTACGAGAACAGAGCATAAGATATTTTAATAAGTGTTTCGGATTTCAACCGTGGTGCAGCTATTTCGCAAGTTGTTCTATCTCTGCTTCCTTCCTCCTAATCACGTTCTGCAAATCCGAAACTAACAAGCATCAAAGTTCTTAACACTTTAAGAGTTTTAAATGGGCATTTTCATACCAACTTTCAGCCTGAAATGCACTTCTGCTAAATTTTCTTTCAGTAGTCTGAAAACGTCTAGAAAAGATTTGTTTTAGATTCACAATTAAGAGTGAAATTATTTTATTTTAAAATTACTATAGTGATTTATAGTAATTGCAAGTGTTTCAAAGTGATATTTTTTGAAAATTGAAATTAGAGCTATGAAACATGAAGAACACAAATATTTTACATAATTCAGTTTGAATTGTTTATATTTCCATAATGTGATCAATAGAAAGCTATAATACCCAAATATTTAAATGAAATAGCTCACTTTCACAGTTACTAAACTCATATTTCAGTAACTAGTATAAAACCCGTCATATGACGGAATCAGTATAAATTTTTAATTTTCCACAATTGTTAAATACCATATACGGCAGATAAAAAAATGGTTTGTTTATAGGCTGATAAATAATTTATTTATCTTCATACTCCTCTAAAGTCTCCAGATACTGTGAATGCAGTTTAGAATCACATTGAAATCATTTAGAAAGATAATTCAAAATTTTCTTAGCTACTTCGAAATTATCGTTAAGTTTTCCCCAATTCTTTTTTTCCACAGTAATAACGGAATAAAAGGAATGAAACTATTATTTGCACTACACCCCGGAGGTAGACAGGATTAGTTGTTAATACGGGTGATAAAAATTTCATTGCAACAAAAAAATAATCAATGATTAAATTTAAAATTATCACGTGTGTACCTAATCTATTATGTAAGCCAAATATAAAATTAAATTGTTTACGTAAGTATTGCGTTCAGTGATTAAACGTATGAAAATAATGCAGACGATATTTAAGTAATTTAAAATAAAAAATGATTAAATGAGATGGTTAAAGGAATGACGGGATAATGCTAGAAAAAATGCTATTTTCATCTACTTATAATGTGATAATTTGATAACTGATCGTCAAAATCAGTCCAGTTGTTTAACAAGAGTTTTATTACAAACTCTCGGAAAGAAGAATTTTATATATTAATATAACGGAAACATAAATTTACAAAATTTAGTGAGGTATTTTATTTGAATTATCAAAGTTCATATTTTAGATTATATCAATAGCTAAAAACTACTTAATTCCCAGAAGACCTTTTAATTTAAGTCTGGTAGCAAAGAGGAATATACAGAATAAAATTCAGCTACGAGAACATAGCATAAGATATTTTAATAAGTGTTTCGGATTTCAACCGTGGTGCAGCTATTTCGCAAGTTGTTCTATCTCTGCTTCCTTCCTCCTAATCACGTTCTGCAAATCCGAAACTAACAAGCATCAAAGTTCTTAACACTTTAAGAGTTTTAAATGGGCATTTTCATACCTACTTTCAGCCTGAAATGCATTTCTGCAAAATTTTCTTTCAGTAGTCTGGAAACTTTTGAAAAATATTTGTTTTATATTCACAATTAAGAGTGAAATTATTTGGTTTTAAAATTACTATCGTGATTAATATTAATTGCAAGTGTTTCAAAGTCATATTTTTTCAAAATTGAAATTAGAGCTATGAAATTGTAAGAACATTAATATTTTACATAATTCAGCTTTAATTGTTTATATTTCAATAATGTGATCAGTAGAAAGCTATAATACCCAAATATTTAAATGAAATAACTCTCTTTCACAGTTATTAAACTTATATTTCAGTAACTAGTATATAACCCGTCATATGACGGAATCAGTAAAATATTTAATTGTCCACAATTGTAAAGTACATTATAAGGCTGATAAAAAAATGGTTGTTTCTTGGCTGAGAATTATCTGGTAGACGCTCAATAATTTATTTATCTTCATACTCCTCTAAAGTCTCCAGATGCTTTGAACGTAGTTTAGAATCATGTTGAATTCATTTAGAAAGATAATTTAAAATTTTCTTAGCTACTCCGAAATTATCTTTAAATTCTTCTAAATTTTTTTTGATACAGTAATTAATTGAAGTAAAGGAATGAAACTATCACTTCCACTACATCCTGGAAGTAGGTAGAATTTGTTGTTAATACGGGTTATAAGATTTTCATTGCAACAAAAAAAATCGATGATTAAATTTAAAATTATCACATGTGTACCTAATCTATAATGTAAGACAAATATAAAGAAAATTATTTACTTAAGCATTACGTTCAGTGATATAACGTATGAAAATAAAGCAGACGGTATTTAAGTAATTTAAAACAAGAAATGATTAAATGAGATGTTTAAGAAATGGCATCACAGTTCTAGAAAAATGTGTTATTTGCATCTACTTATAATGTGATAAATTGATAATTGATCATTAAAATCAGTCCAGTTGTTTAACAAGAGTTTTATTACAAACTCTCGGAAAGAAGAATTTTATATATTAATATAACGGAAACATAAATTTACAAAATTTGGTTCGATATTTTATTTATATTATTAAAGTTTGTATTTTAGGTTCTCTCAGTAGCTAAAAAGTACTTAGTTCTCCCGAACACCTTTTAATTTAAGTTTGGTAGCTGAGAGGAATATACAGAATAAAATTTAGCTGCGAGAGGATAGTATAAGATGCTTTAATAAGTGTTTCGGATATCACCCGTGGTGCAACTATTTCACAAGTTATTCTCTTTCTGCTTTCTTCCTCCTAATCACGTTCTGCAAATCCGAAACTAACAAGCATCAAAGTTCTTAACACTTTAAGAGTTTTAAATGGGGCATTTCCATACCTACTTTCAGCCTGAAATGCACTTCTGCTAAATTTTCTTTCAGTAGTCTGGAAACTTCTGAAAAAGATTTGTTTTAGATACACAATTAAGAGTGAAATTATTTTATTTTAAAATTACTATCGTGATTAATATTAAATGCAAGTATTTGAAAGTCATAATTTTTCAAAATTCAAGTTAAAACTATAAACAGTAAGTACACTAATATTTTATATAATTCAGCTTTAATTGTTTATATTTCAACAATGTGATGCCGAACGGTGACCTATTGGTTAGAGTGCTGGCTGTCGGTACCAGAGTTCGTGGGTTCGAATCCCACAGTGGCATGGATGTTCGTAGCCTGTCGGAATTGTCTTTAAGATGTAGGTCTTGGTCTCATTAGCCTTCCTGATTCAAAATATAGTCCGTAGCACTCTAAAACCATACCAAACCAATAATCTTATCAATAGAAAGCTATAATACCTTAATATTTAAATGAAATAACTCTTTCACAGTTAGTAAACTTATATTTCCGTAACTAGTATATAACCCTTTATATGATGGGATCAGTAAAATTTTTAATTTTCCACAATTGTAAAGTACCGTCTAAAGCAGATAAAAAATGGTTTGTTTTTAGGCTGATAATTATCTGGTACGCGATAAATAATTTATTTATCTTCATACTCCTCTAAAGTCTCCAGATACTGTGAATGCAGTTTAGAATCACGTTGAAATCATTTAGAAAGATAAATCAAAGTTTTCTTAGCTACTTCGAAATTATCGTTAAATCCTTTCCAATTTTTTCCCACAGTAATTGATGGAAGTAAAGGAATGAAACTAGTATTTGCACTACACCCCGGAGGTAGACAGGATTTCTTGTTAATACAGGTGATAAAAATTTCATTGCAACAAAAAAATAATCAATGATTAAATTTAAAATTATCACGTGTGTACCTAATCTATTATGTAAGCCAAATATAAAATTAAATTGTTTACGTAAGTATTGCGTTCAGTGATTAAACGTATGAAAATAATGCAGACGATATTTAAGTAATTTAAAACAAGAAATGATTAAATGAGATGTTTAAATCATTGAAATCACAGTGCTAGAAAAAAGCGTTATTTGCATCTACTTATAATGTGATAAATTGGTAATTGATCATCAAAATGATTCCAGCCGTTTATTAGGAATTTTTTATTACAAACACGCTTACAGAAGAATTTTATATATAAATATAACGGAAACATAAATTTACAAAATTTAGTGCGGTATTTTATTTGGATTATTAAAGTTTGTATTTTAGATTCTCTCAATAGCTAAATACTACTTAGTTCCCAGAAGACCTTTTAATTTAAGTTTGGTAGCAGAGACGAATACACAGAATAAAATTCATCTGCGAGAACAGAGCATAAGATATTTTAATAAGTGTTTCGGATTTCAACCGTGGTGCAGCTATTTTGCAAGTTATTCTGTGTCTGCCTCCTTCTTCCTAATCATGTTCTGCAAATCCGAAACTAACAAGCATCAAAGTTCTTAACACTTTAAGAGTTTTAAATGGGCATTTTCATACTTACTTTCAGCCTGAAATGCACTTCTGCGAAATTTTCTTTCAATAGTCTGGAAACTTCTGGTAAAGATTTGTTTTAGATTAACAATTAAGAGTGAAATTATTTGATTTTAAAATTACTATCGTGATTAATATTAAATAAAAGTGTTTGAAAGCCATAATTTTTCAAAATTCAAGCTAAAGCTATGAAAAGTAAGTACAATAGTATTTTATATAATTCAGCTTTAATTGTTTATATTTCAACAATGTGATGCCGAACGGTGGCTGATTGGTTAGAGTGCTGACTATCGGTACCAGAGTACGTGGGTTCGAATCCTACAGTGGTATGGATGTTCGTAGCCATTCAGAATCGGTTTAAAGCTGTTGGTCCCGGTCTCATTAGCCCTCGTGTTGCAAAAAGTAGACGTAGCACTCTAAAACCATACCAAACCAATAATCTTATCAATAGAAAGCTATAATAACTTAATATTTAAATGAATAACTCTTTCACATTGGTAAACTTTTATATATTTCAGTAACTAGCATATAACCCGTCATATGACGGGATCCGTAAAATTTATAATTCTAAACAATTGTTAAATACTCTACAAGGCAGATGAAAAAAAATGGTTTGTTTCTTGACTGAGAATTATCTGGTACACCCTAAATAATATATTTATCTTCATACTCCTCTAAAGTCTCCCGATAGTGTGAATGCAATTGAGAATGACGTTGAAATTATTTAGAAAGATAATTCAAAGTTTTTTTTTGCTACTTCGAAATTATCGTTAAGTCCTTCCCCATTTTTCCCACAATAATTAATGGTAGTAAAGGAATGAAACTACTATTTGCACCCCGGAGATAGTATACACCCCAGAGGTAGACAACATTTGTTGTTAATACAGGTGATAAAAATTTCATTGCAACAAAAAAATAATCAATGATTAAATTTAAAATTATCACGTGTGTACCTAATCTATTATGTAAGCCAAATATAAAATTAAATTGTTTACGTAAGTATTGCGTTCAGTGATTAAACGTATGAAAATAATGCAGACGATATTTAAGTAATTTAAAACAAGAAATGATTAAATGAGATGTTTAAGAAATGGCATCACAGTTCTAGAAAAATGTGTTATTTGCATCTACTTATAATGTGATAAATTGATAATTGATCATTAAAATCAGTCCAGCCGTTTATTAGGAATTTTTTATTACAAACACGCTTACAGAAGAATTTTATATATAAATATAACGGAAACATAAATTTACAAAATTTAGTGCGGTATTTTATTTGGATTATTAAAGTTTGTATTTTAGATTCTCTCAATAGCTAAATACTACTTAGTTCCCAGAAGACCTTTTAATTTAAGTTTGGTAGCAGAGACGAATACACAGAATAAAATTCATCTGCGAGAACAGAGCATAAGATATTTTAATAAGTGTTTCGGATTTCAACCGTGGTGCAGCTATTTCGCAAGTTATTCTGCTCTGCCTCCTCCTTCCTAATCACGTTCTGCAAGTCCGAAACTAACAAGCATCAAAGTTCTTAACACTTTAAGAGTTTTTAAATGGGCATTTTCATACCTACTTTCAGCCTGAAATGCATTTCTTCGAAATTTTTTTCAGTAGTCTGAAAACTTCTGAAAAATATTTGTTTTAGATTTACAACTAAGAGTGAAATTTTTTTTATTTTAAAATTACTAGCGTCATTAATATTTAATGCAAGTGTTTGAAATTTATATTTTTCAAAATTGAAATTAAAGATATAAAACAATATGGACACTAATATTTTACATAATTCAACTTTAATTGTTTATATTTCAATAATGTGAACAATATAATGCTGAAATACCCAAATATTTAAATAAATAACTATCTTTTTACAGTTAGTAAACTAATATTTCAGTAACTAGAATATAGTCCGTCATATGACGGGATCAGTAAAATTTTTAATTTTGCAGAATTGTAAAGTACCCTATAAGACCGATAAAAAATAGTTATTTCTTGTGGCTGAGAATTATCTGGTGCACGCTCAATAATTCATTTGTCTTCATACTCCTTTAAAGTCTCCATATACTGTGAATGCATTTTAGATTCATGTTGAATTCATTCTAAAAGATAATTCAAAGTTTTCTTACATACGTCGAAATTATCGTTAAGTTCTTTCCAATTTTTTTCCGCAGTAATTAATGGAAGTAAAGGAATGAAACTATCATTTCCACTACATTCTGGAGGTAGATAGAATTTGTTGTTAATAACGGTGATAAAATTTTCATTGCAAGAAATATTAATCGATGATTAAATTTAAAATCATCATATGTACCTAATCTATTATTTAAGCCAAATATAAAAGAAAATTATTTACTTAATATCCAAGTTCAGTGATAAAAGTATGAAAATAATGCAGACGATATTTAAATAATTTAAAATAGGAAATGACTAAATGAGATGATTAAAGGAATGACGTCATAATGCTAAAAAATTTTATATTCATCTACTTATAAAGTGATAAATTGATGAATTTAATCTTCTGCTCTTAACCAAGGAAAAGAAAGCTTGAAATAATAATCGTATTAAACGCTCGAAAATAAAGGAAGCAGTGGAATTTGAACGTTGCTAACCATAACTCATCAAGAATCCAATATGGATGCTTCTATCAATTCCAAGTCAAACCGCTTCATAAATTCGAGGACAGGCGGACCGATAACTTGGACTATTATTATATAAGGGATATGTATGAGTTTGTAAAAATTTGCTTTTATAAGAATCTTTAAAACCCATTTTAGTATAAAATATCTCACTTTTTAGAGAAATTTTAAAGCGCAGAGGCTCACGAATGGATAGAAGAATCAAATGTTAGGTAATAAAGGATATTTTATTCATTTATCAGATAATTTTTGCTAGAGACCTTATTTACTCTTGCTTCTCAAATTTTCTCCTCCGATAGCTCTTTTTGAAACCTCGTTCAACCTTCTATTTCACTTTGGGTGTGGACTGAAGATTACTAATTTATGTATAATTAATACCGTAAAAGTACCAAAAGAAAACTGAAAGCATTAATTACAATCTCCATCAGTTTAGTTTTAAATATACATACTGCCTTAACTTTCTTAACTTTTAAGTGTACACATAGTTTTCCATCATGTGCATCAATATATAATTCTTTTAATAATAGAAAAATATTCATTTTTTTTATTTTATTGATTTGGAATTAAGTATAAACATACTTTGGACGTCAATTTTTATTCAAATTAGATCAAAACAAAACAGCTGTTCTTATAAGTATGTACCGAGGTATTTTTCCACGCTGGTCAGCACATGCATACACATATCTGAAAGAAATTTCCAAGAAGAATATAGGTGCAGCTGTTGACTTGGAGTTTTAAGGACCCATGCGGATGAGTTATAAATCACAGAATGGCACACTCGTTACGGTCAGGCTCTCACATAGATGTAACCGTGAGTTATGGAGACAGGGACTGAAAAAATAATGTTATCTTTCACAAAAGGGACTATTTTAATGAGCCCATCTGCATGCCAGAAGGGAGTTCAAATATGGGAAAATTTCACCTACAAACCATTGGCTGAAAAGGGGCATTAAAACCGAGGTGATGAGTTGCGAAAAAGAGTGAAGAAAATGAGTCTAGGTCGGAATAGAAGAGTATCTAGACATCCAGAGAGCCCGGACCAACAATCGAGTCCCGAACCCGCATGCTAGCATAGATGTACAGCAAAATAACGGACGCTACGATAGTACTGGCGCCCTTTAGGACTGAAGTCCAGCACCGTTGTACAGCCTGACGAAAGCCCAGTCTGATGCCCTGTAATTTTTGAAGGTCAACTTCATCTTATTCATAAATCATTACCTTGGGTCGCGTAATCTTTTGATTAAAGAATAACGCACAAAAACAAAAAATAAATTAATGAATTCTTCTAATGATACACGTCGAGTAAAGCAATGTTATATACAGATATTAATCAAGAAAAAATGTTTGTAAATAATTAGTGTACATAATAAATGTTTTAGTTCAAATATAAGGTATCATCTTTTTAATGTGTTTCTCCTTTATGAACGGACAGTGGTGTTAGTGTTGTAAGTAAATAATTTTTATATTATACATAATACTATAAAAATAAAAAAAAGTGTAAAATCAGTGGCTGGAGATTTTTATAAAAATTCATTTTTTAATAAAAAACATCCATATTAAAAACTTGGAAAATTGTGAAAAAATAAGGATTGCATTAAATCAAATAAATAAATAATTAAACGTAAAAAAAAAATGAAATGACAGAAGTTGACTAGTTGAATACAGGAAAAAAGTAAGGAAACTTAATTTATATACACAACAAATGTGTTATCTTGAACGGAAATTATCAAATATTAACAGTAACCCATATAATCATAAAGACAAAAGGATGTATTTTCAAACTACAAATAATATTTATTTTAGAATAAAATACTGAAAATATGTAATCCTGACTTTAATTTATTTTTAGTGCATCGTTGTTAAATTTTCTTTTGGTGCATCGTTGTTAATAAGATTTGTTTCCTTGAGGTAAATGATAACACAAATGATTAATTTTCTGTATTTCATTGAGGAAAAGAAAAACAAAATGATTTCGAAATATAACAATCCGTAAAAAGCTTTATGTTTGATGGATAATTTTATCGGTAAACACCAAGAATATATTTTAGGTACAATATTTAGAGAAAGTATTTCATATTTACAAGGAAAAGATATATGTTTGAAAAATAAAGCTATATTATTGCAGTCATACATCAATTATAACTTTTCTTCCCATCAAGCAATAATCCTACTTGAAAAAACAAGTCAATGGCAGAACAGCGTTCGCGAAAACAAGTTATTCACTTTTAAGTACAAACATCATTATTTTCTGAAAATTAATTAGTTTTTGAGAGTACGAAAGTAGAAATTAATTTGTCTTGAAAAAAAGAAAAGAAGCTTTATTGTTTGGAATATGTCAATTTTTCTTATCGTAGTTTTAAATATTTATCTTTTTATCTTCTGGCAGCAGTTATGATTCCAATCATTAAAATAGCATTAAAATAGGAAATTATAAGCAAATCATCAAAATCTCTTTAAAAATTTCATATCAGATTAATGGACAAATATCAGTAATGACTCAAATCCACGCCTTCCCTTGTTTTTTTAAATTTCTCTTTGAGGAGAAAAAATATTAGTGAAATGTAATTGAATTCTCTGAAGATTTTTGAAATCTTAATGATATTTAACTAATTATCTGTATTTATTGTTTAAAATAGTATAATAAATTCATCCCATCTTTGATTATTTTCTGCTATATACCAACGAAAATAGATTTAATGAGTTTGGTTTTAAATTACATTTTAGGAAAAATACCAGGATATTTTGCCTTATTAATGTTTTTTAAAATGTAAAAAATAAATTACGCTTCATATTAAAAAAATAAATAATTTAGTTTTAATATCAAACGCAAACTACAGAGCATAGTTAGATGAGAATCATTACTATTTTGCTTGTAGGAGTAAATTTCTAATCATATCTATTATACTTAAATATATTTTTAAAACAGTAGCATAATTATTTAAATTTAAGGAAAAACTGATGGGTTTTGTAATTAAATATTTTGTAACTAAAAGTATGATTTACCCATGGAAAAATTGTCATTCTTAAAAAGATTTTTTTCATTTGATCTTATGATATTTGATATCTACTTATGAAGAAAGAATGAGTTTAAAGAGGTGTAACATAGTTTAGTAAATGTTAATAGAATATATAAAAGGTATTTATAATTCATAGTATAAATACTATAATGGTTGAATTCATTCCGTCATCAATTACGCCATTATTAGGGATAGGATCAAACTTAGGTAAATTTCAGTTGATTAAGATCATTAAAGAGCTTTAGTTTTATGCACCTTGTTATGAATTTAGATAAATTTACATTTAAGGCTTTTTAGTTTTCATTCATGTATGCATACATTTGTCATTCTTAGTTCATTTCCAATGAAGGAAAACCTCTGAAACAGGTCTTACATTTAAGAATCATCCCTAAAATATTTAAATATTTTTATCTGCACTAAATTTAGTCTTAAACCGAAATATAGCAATAGTCACTTTAAAATCATTTCTTGTCTATAAATCGAAAAAAATTTAAAATGAATTAATTAAAAAATAAATTAAATTAAATGAAAATTGCAATAAGTTATAGCCTAATAATAGAATGAGATTAGTGTACAAATAAATATATATATAAGAAGCTAAATGGTTATAAAAAACATCATATATGGTAAACAATTTCAGTATACCATGAATCAATATAGTTCTTAATAAAATGAAAAGTCAAAACAGTATCGAAGGTTGTAATTATAAAATATTAGCTATTTTACACAATATTACATATTTACTAATAAGAAAATATTGACTTTAAGTAGATATCGAGTGTCCATTTATTTAAAAGCATTCTAATTTTGAATCCTTTAACAAAAAACAAATAAATTTATAAAATTTTATAAATTTTATGAATTTTCAAACAAATTGAAATAAATTAGTATTCAATGAACTATGGATTACGAAATTTTACTAAAGCATGTAAAAATTTAGAAAATATAGAAAAGAAGACACACACACACACACACACACACACACACACACATATATATATATATATATATATATATATATATATATATATATATATATATATATATATATATATATATATATATATATATATATATATATATATATATATATAAGAAGCTAAATGGTTATAAAAAACATCATATAAGGTAAACAATTTATTTCAGTATACCATGAATCAGTACAATTCTTAATAAAATGGAAAGTCAAAACAGTATCCAAGTTTGTAATTATAAAATATTAGCTATTTTACACAATATTACTAATATACAAATTTACTAATACATCTACTAATTACATATTTGCTAATAAGAAAGTGATATTAACTTTAATTATATTTCCAGTAACCATATATTTAAAAGCTTTAACTTTTATCGAAAAACAAATAAAGTTATAAAATTTTATAAATTTTATGAATTTTCAAATTGTTTTGCAAAAAAATTGTATAAAATGAAGTATAGATTACCAATTTTTACTAAAGCATTCAAAAATTTAGAAAATATAGAAAAACAGACACTAAATTCTACATGTTACGCTTTGAAAATTTTCAGCTACATTGACTAATAATTAATTCCTAGAAATTAGAAAACTTCGATACATTAACTTACTTTAAATGACTTTTAAATCATCCGTGAAATAAAATGAATTATTCTTACAAAGTAATTTTTTTTTTTACTTTTAAACAAAAATCATCAATACAAGTTCAAAGTTCATTAAGCATATAAATTTTTTTCTTTTCTTTAAGAGTTAAAAGAAAAATTCCTTGAGCCTT
>CM063505.1:94150355-94165355 GCA_032207245.1 Pardosa pseudoannulata | reverse complement strand
CACCCCAAAATGTCCATGTCTTTCTTCTGCATTACATATTGGTATTTCACTCGCATTCTGATATGACACGCATTCTGATATGAAGTTTTATAATAATATCATTCATTCCAAGCCTATTTACAATATTTTATTAACTTTACTAACTCTAACAAACCATTTTTGATTCATATATATTTTCATTGAGTAATATAATTGTGGCGATAAATTATTTCCTTTTTGTTCACGAACGTCAATATTAACTGAACCTAAAATCTCGTTCTAACACCACGTAATCCATTTATGCAAAACTTCTTGCTCTTTTAATCTTTTTCATATTTTCCTGTTATATCAATTAATTAATATACACACCCCAAAATTTCCCTGTCTTTCTTCCGCATTACATATTGGTATTTCACTCGCATGCTGATATGACCGGTTTTTTAAATAAAAATGCGTTCTTTTTGGAACATATGGATAACAAAGGATCAAATTAATCTATAAGAAAGTAGCAGTTAATTCTTGGAGATAACGGTTTTCACGTTTATTGCGAAATAAATTCCTTAATTAATTGGTTTAAGAAGTATGAACAATTGTAAACTAATTAGCTTATATGTAAATCCGAAAATATTGCGGTAAAAAAAAGAGATTACTAGCGATATTTGTACTACAATCTATGACTTTATTAAAAACAAATTGAGGAAAATATTTAAAGAAATAGATAAATAAATAAAATTTATTATGTTAATTCATTGTAGTATTTATAGATAAGTGAATACTTAACTCTTTTAGGGGTTACTTAGATATCTATCAAAAATAAAGAAGCTATTATTTAAAAGTCATTACGTAATATACAGTAAAGAAAACTTAGTTAGTATTTTATTAGTAATAAAAAGTATTTTATTTTTAATATCCTATCATTGGAAAGTTTTAATTCTGTTTTTAAAGGGGGATTGGGGTTTTAAATTATAAAAAATTTACTTCTATAAAATGTAATACAAAGTTTATTGTAACATTATGAGATAAGTATATGTAGCATTTACTTACTCGAGATCTTTCAGAAGAAAAGGTTATATTTTTGCAGTAACAAACATTCTTTCTCTTAATTGATTGAATTCTATAATATTTGTAACAATATTTTGTTTTAAATTTCTTATTTAGTTTATCATTTCAAGTTAATTAGTCCAGTTCAAATTGAAATCTAAAATATGTATTATGAATACAAACTTACAGAATTGAAACAGAAATTGACAAATAGAAATTTCATTTTTTTTATAATATGATTGCTATTATTATTATACAACTTTCATTTTATTGTAATATGTTTATATATTTTGTATCTATTTTTGTAGAAGGATATTTAATCCGATATTTATTAAAACTAAAATCTTCTAAATTGTTAAGAATGTGTTCAGTTGTATTTACTATTAATGCGGTGGATGGTTTATATCTGCATGATAAATGTACATAAATAATACAAAAATTATATTTCAGTTTCCAAAATATGTTATGATCTCTGCAATAACAGATATCTCAAACCATTAGTATACTTATCTAATGTATGTTTTTCCCAGACTTTCATATTTCTCTTCAACTTTTGTGATTATAAAACTCGTATTTAAACAGAAGAAGCTGATACAGGGGCATATTTCTCAAAATAAATTTCTACTTTATTAGAAAGTTCTGTTTTGAATATTATACAAAGAAGTCCATTTTGCTTTGCAGTACTCTTTGAAATGTTTTACTTTTTTTTTGTTTGAAAGCGTAAAGCAGGGGTTTCATACTGTTTGAAAAACGATTCGGAGTTGGAACTTTATATTACATTTCAAAATAGATTAATATCTGTGGTTTAACACTATATTACATTTCAAAATAGATTTTTTCCTGTCAAATGTTCTTAAATTATTTTAATTATCATAATTGCAAGATTATTTTCTCATATTAAGTTTAAAATATATTAAGAATATTATATGCATTAGCAAGATGCATATGTTAAACTACAATTTGGGCTCTGTCTATCAAGGTTATTTTACACATTTTATTAAATTAGTTAACTTTACAATACATAAATGTGGTTATAGAATACTGCTGAAATAAATTACTTTTTAGCTTTCATTTTCATCGTTCCTAACTCTTCAAAATGCTCATAATAGCAGTTTTCTTCTAAATCTATAGATTTTTCACAGCTTTTGTGTTTATAGTTTTAAAAATAATTCCATATATTTTATTAATTTTACTTATAAATTTAATATTATGTCATATTATACCAAAAGACTGATGATAGCGACACTAAAATTGAAATTATTTCTTTTTACAAATTCAATTGCAGCACATAAGTATAATACAAATGTAAAATCATTATATACAAAGAAAATTCTCTCGAAATTATTTTTACGAAATTATAATTGTAAATAAGAAAACTAAGTCGGTTTTTCTAATTAATTATTTGTTTTGCATATATTTCTGAATTAAAAAATATTACTTACATATTGTGTAATAATCACAAAATATTATTTTATGATTAATATTGTTGGTATACTGGCGATGGCAATATTACATATTTATTGTGTACATAGGGTAATGTTTTCTTAACCCTCTGGCTGCTTATCCGGTGATTTCCACGGGCATTCATTTTTCTTACTTTTTTGAGAAACTTATCCCACTTTTTTACCGTTTAACCAGTGAAATAAATTATATGCATTATTAGAAGTTTAATTATGTAATAAATATAATTATCGTTGTTGGATTAAAATGATTAAATATAATTATGGAATATAACTTTCATGCGTCTTTTGATTTTGCTTGCGAAATGCTAATAAAAATGTTCTACAATCCAAAATACTTTTAAAAACAATTATTTTAAGTTATCTAAAATGCAATTTTAATTTTTAAAAAAGTATTTTTGGGAATAAAATCTTTCTGTTCTTAATCAAATACAATTTTTTTTAGTATTTAGCTGAGAAAAGTTGCATGGGGTCTTCCGAGGCCAGGCTCGCTTTTTGTGTAACTGCCGCTAGCGCGTCCCTGCAGGTTAAGTTTGATTTTATGTCTTTTTAAAAATACCTTGCATGCCTTTTCTTATAAGTATTTTTGGACGTGTCACTAATCTATATTTAGTTTTTTACGATCCCATAAGAGATACGTTTTTAATTTTCTTTCTCATGAATTAACAACAGTAAAAATTAAGTTTTTTTGGTGTAAAGAAAGATGGTTTTTGTTTTTAATCCGTTCTCTGATAATGTTGAGTAGTTGTTTTAGTAATTATTTTTAGTACTTATAATTTCATTTATCTAAAATTAATATTTTAGAAAAAATAGAAAAGGTAAATGTTACGAATCCAAATAAATTATTATTTCAAACCTATATAATGTAAAACAAATATAGACTATAAATGAATAACGAATATAAAATAACCTTAGTTTAATTCAAGTACAATTAATGCTTTGATGTTTTAAAGGTAAACATATCTCTAAATAAACAGTTCTTTATGAATGAATTTTACTTCAAACATTGTTGTAAGGTTATTAAGTGCTAAATTTCAAACAAGATAATTCTGCAATTAAAACACAATAAAACTTAATACGTTTAGTATATAATATTTAACAGTTGTTAATATGTTCATTATTGTTTTACGTTCAAGAATGTTTTGTAAGAATACAATTTTATAATCAATATGAAATGACATTACAGTTTCCTATTATTACCTTAAATATAATAATGATAATCTATTTTAGATAAATGATAATTTATCTATTACTTTATATTATGCATATTTAGAAACAACATCTTGTAATAATCTTATCAATGTTTAAAATAAAATTTTATAATCAATATGAAACGGCATTACAGTTTCCTATTCTTACCTTAAATATAATAATGATAATATATTTCAGTTAAATGATAATTTATCTATTACTTTATATTACGTATATTTAGAAACAACATCTTGTAATAATCTTTTAAATGTTTGGAATAAAATTTTATACTCAATATGAAACGCCATTACAGTTTCCTATTCTTACCTTAAATATAATATTGATAACATATTTTATTTAAATTGTAATTTACCTAATACTTTATACTATGCGTTTTTAGAAAATCATAGTTTCAGGTCTTGATGTTTCAAAAGCAGTTAAATAAATATTTCAGAGATTTTTTATTGATTATTACTTTAAACAACTTTTTATACAACTTTTTTAAAATCTCAGCATTATTAACGACTTATTCTATTAACTATTATTGAATATTTATTGCAATTTATTAGTTTTCATAGTTAAACCATCAGACGTTCCACATGAGTGATATTATTGAACAAATAGATAACCATATGGAAACCAGCTGCGTCATAATATACGTAAACTGCTGCTGCCCAGAGTTTCAAAACTAATCCCTTTTAACATGCGTGAAACGACTAATGGCATGTAAATAGCATTTTCAGTATATATTTTCTGATATCATTCACGTGTCTGGGTTGTTAATGTGGGATTTACATTTATCATTTGAAGTAATCCCATGCAGTTGCACTTCGTATAAATAATAAATTCACCTGGCCGAAAAACACTCATAAGCTGATATAGTATATTAACATGCATACATACATTTCATAATTACTTTGGCAAAATGACCTAAATTTTGTATGAAAATTAAAGAAATAAATGTATCTCAATTAATAGATGGAAGGATAGTTAAAATTCTGACTTCTTGGTCTTCTCAAATGAGGAAGGTATCTTGTAGCTCTCATTAAATTTAGGTATTTATATGTAGTATGTTAGGTATTATTTTAGGTATGATAAAATATAATGATTAATATTTGGTTAGTCTATGACTAGATTTATTTGTCTGACATTCTGTAGATTATTTAAGTTTTAAATTTAACCACAGGTTCTGAGAGATTACAGATTAAATTTTAAAAACTAGTAGGCTTATTAAAAGTAGCAAAAACAAATATTACACTCTTACAAAAACACATAACAACGTTGATAGTTTTAAATAAAATAATAAAATTTATTTTTATACTATTTATATGTATACTAGCATATAGCCCGTCATATGACGGAATCAGTAAAATTTTTAATTTTCCAGAATTGTAAAGGTACCTTATCAGGCAGGTAAAAAATAATGGCTTGTTTTTTTGGCTGAGAATTATATTTCTACAAAAATAATCGATTAAAATTATCACATATGTACCTAATCTATTATTGAAGCCAAATATAAAAGAAAATTATTGACGTAATATCTAAGTTTAAGGATAAAACGTATGAAAATAATTCAGACGATACTTAAATAATTTAAAATAAGAAATGATTAAATGAGATAGTTAAAGGAATGATGTCATAATGCTAGAAAAATTGTTATTTTTACCTATTTATTATGTGATAAATTGATAAATTTAATCGCCTGCTCCTAAAATAGGGCTTGATATAATGGCATTAAACGCTCGAAAAGGGGGACGAGGTGGATTTCAAACGTTTTAAATATGACAGTATTTTTCGCTGTGATACGACGCTTATTCATACCAATTTATTTTAGAATTTTATCTATAGTTTAGGAAAAGATAAACTTTACTCGCTTTGAATTTTGCTGACCCTAACTCGTCAAAAATCCTATATGGATGCTATATCCATACCAGGTCCAACCGCTTCATAAATTCGAGGACAGACAGACAGATAACTTAGGCTATTATTACATTACGAGAAGAAAGTTTAAGTCAAAAAAAAATTGACAAAATAGTAAACATTTATTTTAAAAACAATAAAACAGTTTTGAAAATAATAAAACAACTTTAGAAATAAGAATTTAAAAGAAAAAGCAGAAAATATTAAATTAATTAGACATTTAGAAGAGTTTGGCTGTGTCGGGGACAGAACCGTCAACATTAAAAGTACGACGATGAAATGGGCAGATCCTCTACCGAACATGCTAGGCCTACACATGGTGAAGGAACTAATTAGAGTATATGGGCGTGGAGTAAACACAGTCCAGTTTAAATATTATGCTCCACCCTCGATTCTCCCTCTTATTCTATACTAAATTCATATCAAGAATGAATTTAGTATAGAATAAGAGGGAGAATAAGACTTGAAATAATAGTGTTAAAAGCTCGAAAAGGGGGGATATGGTGGATTTCGAACTTCCATTGAATGTTGCTAACCCTAACTCATAAAAAATCCAATATGGATGACTGTATCCATTCCAGGTACAACCGCTTCATAAATTCGTGGACAGACAACTTAGGCTATTATTATATAGGGGATATAAAGAAAATTTAATCAAATTAAAAAAAAATTGCCTTTTTAAATTTTGTATCATGTGCAACCTTATCCAAAATTCAACGTTAATTATATACTAACATTTACGTAAAAAATATGAGAGGATCTAATTTCAAATTCAAAATTTTATCACAAGTACCTTTGTGGATTTACAAAGTGATGATCATCTGCAGGGCTGTGCAAGGGTCGTTCGCTGGATGGGAGCTCTTCAGACGTGGAGTTGGTAGAAGGATGTAGACATCTTTTCGTGTATTCTCGATTGGTGGGATGACAATACTGACTTCAGATTCACAACTGCTCTGGAGCCTTCTAAATAATTGGGGTGATTCTGAGAAACTGCAGCAGTGTGACGCTTAATTAATTTCATCTCTTTCCTTTCATATTTCTCTTATTCCAATCAGCAGAGTTGTACATATTCATTGCTCATCCTTTCCCCACCTTTAAACCGCAAACATGGGAAAAACATTACCTCTTCAAATTGGGCACTACCCCTTAGGGTCCCATAAAGAACTCCACAAAGGTACATTCTTATTTAGTGTCATGAATGGAGACATGATTCTAATATGGGACTGGGATCAGAACCCTGCCCGAGAATCCCGCACACGGCGATTTAATTCAATTATTTTTTATAGGATCTCTCTCCTTTACAAAATATGTGATGAGGTCAGATTTACATTCCAAGCATTTCATTTCCCGCTTTATTTGTATTTATTATATTATTTACAATGATTTAAATCGCGTCATCACAGAAGGCTATTTATTAAACTTCCTACTTCTTCGTCTTTTCACAGGAACGTGGAAGTTTAAACTGAAAACAAACTGGAAGGTTTCCAAAGGGCGAATTATAATCATTTGGATGGAAATACAATGCATAATTGATTAGGATTGCATTTATTTGTAGAGACTTTCTAGAGAGCGCAACGCTTTGGACCAATCGTAAGCACGTATCCAAAATATATGGGAAGTGTGTACTAGGAATTATTTTAGTAATCTGTCAAGGGATAATAATAAAAATGTAAGTATATATAATATAGTAAGAATTCCACTTTATATATTTCACAAGAATTTAAAAATAGTTTTAGGACATATAATTTCAGGGATTATAAAATATGCTTCAGTATATATATATATCTCTCTTCACTTTATATATATATATATATATATATTATATATATATATATATATATAATATTATATATATTATATATATATATATATATATATATATATATAAATCCGAAAATAAGTCTAGTTTAAGTTATTGGTTTCTTTCCAATAATCTTTGCAGTTCTATCATTGACAAGATTAACAAATAACTTAGCTCATGGAAAATGCAGGAACCAAATGTTTGTAATATATTGCTTTTAAGCACTTCAAAATTTATCTTGCTTCGGAGTTAATCTTGCTTTTGATCAAAATTAATCTTCATTGGTGAAATGCTTCACAACATATACATAATTGAAATATAATATCAAATCTTTTACTATAAGATATAGATGAATATCAAAAATGAGACATTGCTTTTTTACTTTATCATGATAAATAAAAGGTGACTGCCAGAATAGTCTACATTACATGCTATCTTCCTATTACCGTAAGTTCAGCAATCACATTCTGAGTAGATATTTGACAATTTGCATCATGACTAAAAAAAAGACAAGTTGTACATATTAAAGCATTTTTCGTATCCAGAAGTTTAGTGGGATAGAATTAGAGTACTGTGCAGCAGTGTTTTCAGTTTTTTGTGAATTGGTCTTTCTTGCAAGTATCACCAAAATTGTTTTCTTTATTATACATTTAAAAATGTATGAAGAATTCACATTTCTATACTTTAGTATTTTGTTGATTTCTGTTCTATATAAGTTTTATATAAGGCTGTCGCTGACTAGTTTAGCATTCATATTACACAATCTTATTGCAATAGCTATTCCTCTATAAAATTAAAGTACATCTAGTACATAAAATACAGATAGTGTAGCCACATGTGAAAGTTATTAGTGAGTTTATCAAGTATTTTAAATTTGAAAGCGAAATGTAACTCTAAATAATGAATACAACATATACCGTGCTGGCATCATACAGAAAATTGTTGCTTACTATAAATCCACCCACGTTCCAAAAAAAATGTAAAATCAACATATCAATTATATTGGTTATCTCCTTTAGCTGTAAAGATAGAAAAGCCCCTTGGAAACTTTTAGTATGTTTTTCGAGTTATTCAAAACATAAAATTTTGTAATAGTATAAAATGACAATAATTATTAATTTTATGTCACTCGGGGATCAATGATATTTTATATATTAATAAGAATGAAGCCATTCATTATTTTAAATTGCCCAAACTCTCAAGAGGATGCAAATTATCCTAGTGAAGATAGAAATAATGTAAGCATCATTTAAATGTGTATCTGATAAAAATCAGTATTTCTTTGCAGTTTAGTATTTATATGGTTTCAAAAACAAAGATTTCCTTTCTGCTAAAAGAGTTAATGTGGCCTTACAAACTAATAGGCTATGAACATGTGTGACAGCAACTGTACACAGAAAAGCAAACTGCGGCACAGAAATACTGTACCACATCTGTTCAGTCATCGATGATTGCACTTATTCATCGATGGTAGCACTTATTTCTAGATTTTGATATTCCCGGAAATCAAGATTCATAAACAAGATTAAAAACTATTCGTATATATATGGGAATAGCGTATTTTCAAGTCAGAAATGTAGTGCTCATAATGTTTCATCATTCTTTCTGTACAGAAATGTAGTGCTCATCAACAGAAATGTAGTGTTCGGCAACCATGGGATCAGATCACTATGAAATGTAATTCATTTATTAAACTTGACTAAAATAAATGTGATTTCCTTTTTCTACTTCCTTCATATACAGGAAATCTTCATTTATTTTTCTTCCTCAATTGTATTCACATAAGTTTTGTAAAATTATCAGGACCCAAATGTCAAATTTTAAGATAAAGTTGTATGAAAAGTTTCCGTTGCATGTCTGTATTTAGACGTCATTCGTAAAAGCAATCTGGTTACAAATATCTATCTATGTATTTTTAATAGAATGCCTTTTTAATAGAATACGACGATCTTAAAGGTAGTTATTGGATTTGGATAACTCTAAAGCATATAACTCTAGTCCAATACCAATCATTAAGGAAAGGCAGTTAATATATCCTCTAATATCAATTTAATTAATCTCTTTTACAATAATAGTATCATTCATATTCGTCTACATGCAAGTTTATTAATTAATTCAAACTTGCTTACATGTCTTGCTGAAAGTCTTCATTGTTTACTTGTTATTTAATTTTGAATAAGTCATTAACTAAATGATATGTACTTAAATGCACTGATAAGTACAAAGCTAAATGAATGACTTTAATTTATTCGAAAGATATTAAAAGTATTTGAAATTGCAGAGTAAGCGTATTATCGAAGAGATTTATATTACAGTGAATTTAAATCAAGCGACTGAAAATGGATGGTAGAGACGGAATGTTACAGGACCCATCAAAACTATTTAAAACTCATTCAAATCTCGTTAAATTCTCAAAATCTGTATCATTAGCACTAATATATCCCTTCTGTGCTATTTATTAAGATCAATGTCAGGCACTCAAGCTATGTTCCCAAAATAGGTAAATAGAAATGACGTTAAATGTCCATTTAGATATGCTGACACTCATTCAGGAAAGGTTGTGATTTCGGATTTTAAAGGGCCATTAGCTGATAATGTTCACGAATTTTTCAGAACGGTTGAAGCTTATCAGAAGAAATGTGCTGACTTCAGCTCAAATGATCACATTTCGCCCCCCTATCAGCTTCCTTATCAAAGTAAAGAATAACGAAAGAAATAATTGTTCGGGAAACACCTTGCAAACCTTTTATAATGAAAAGATAGTAAGAAAAAAGCGCTTAGTTCTGAAGTTGTTTTAATATTATTTTATTTTAACGTTAAATACGCATTTATTGTAATTTTCTTCATTAACTCTACAATTTCTTTTATACTTTATAATGTTTTCACAGTTTTCTTTATGTGTTTAATGTAAGAAAATATTATGAACCATTTCTGTTTTCTATAATATTTAAGTGATTTAATTGAAGCATTGAAACGAGTTTAATTCCTACACATCAATATTAATAAAATATCTCCATTTCATGTTTTCTGTGGTAGAACTAGATTGAATAGACATAACAAAAACAATCTTTTGAAATTCCTAACCTTTCATATACTGTCATTTAAAATTGGTAGTAAAATCTCATAATAGTGAAGTCGAACTAGATCAGCAGATAGAGAAGAAATAAAAATACAAAAACGTTATGGAAATCAATTTAAAACTATGAATATATATACAAAGAAATATAGATCTTCAGTAGAGACTACAAGTGTTGGAAGCAAAACAAATGTGCTAAACATATAATGTTAGTGGAATGAATAACGTAGAATGTGTTCTGTATAAAGCACATATTAACCCTTTCCTTAGTACCCAATATGATTGGCTAAAATAACTGTAAATTTATTTATAAATTACCAATAGCTGACATCATGGAAATATAGGAGTCAAAAGTTTGTAGCCTGTTTCTGTTAAGCACTTCAAAGTTAAACTTGTATCAAACATGTGAAAAGCCTAATAGTATGTCCACAAATGAGACTAAAAATCAAGTATTTATCATTATCCGCAATAAAATTGGCTAATATAACTTTAATTTTATTTATTTTCATCATGGAAATATTGGAGTCAAACGTTTGCAGCGTGTTTCTATAAAGCACTTCAAAAATAATCTTGTTTCACATAGGTGAAAATCCTATATGTATGTATACAAATATATTAATTATTTTATATGTAAAATGATAGTTATATAATAATATGATATATATATATATATTACATATATATTTTATAATATGAGATATAATATATTATATATATATGTTATATATATATATATATCTTAAAAGTATATATATAAGAGTATGAATATAGACAGTTTATATTATATATATATAATATGTATATATATTATATATGTATATATATATCTATATATTGTTAAGTTATAATATTATATATATATATATATATTATATATATTATATTTATATATATATATATATATATATATATATATATATATATATATATATATATAATCGTGCTGTTTAAATACATTTCAGTCAACATATCGAAAACGTCACGTTTAATCAACATTAACAAAATAAGCTGGAATGATCCGCACTAGGATATCTGTTGCCATTCCATCAATAGCAAACCCGACTCCTTTCAAACACTATAATTCAAAAGCGAACCCTGCGGATAGGACGATCTTTGATCTTAATGAATACAATGAAAACTAACTTCCTCATTCTAATCAAATAAATTTATTTTATGGTTGGAGGGAACATGGAAACTAATTAGTTAGATTGTACGTCTCGGAATTCATCTTTCGATTCGCATTCCAGAGATACATAAACGAAAAATAATAATATTATAGCAACATTAATTGAATTTCTAACGAGAGAATAAGATCGTGTTTTAAAGATTCATCTCACGGGACGCGTTTGGGCTCCAAAGCATTTTAATCAGGGAAGAGTCTGGACACATTGAATCACCTTTTGATCTTCATAATTATATTGAAAAGTAACATCCCGATTCCAGTGTAATGAATTCTTTTTGTTGTATCTGGAAGCACGGAATTGAATTATTTACATTATTTGTTTCCATTACTACGATATCTGTGTTTATGACACTAATTAAAGAGGAAAACTTTACGGCACATTAGCTAAATTCAAGGAAGCTATTCATGAGGAAACATCCGAAGGATAAAAGCTGAGCTTGTGTAATCTGTACCGTGACTTCTAATTTTGTTAAGTGCTTCAGATAAAGCCAAATCTTGGCGTAAAATATTGCTTTATGGCAGTACTAAAGGTAATTAAACAGCTCTTATTTTGATGTATCTGATCTCGAATGCGTTATTACTGTAACAGCAATTTTATAAAGTTTATGAAAATAAAAGTATACATTAATCTTCTGCCCAGAACTTTTAAATGGAATATCTTTCGAAATTACTCTGTCTGCTTAAAGGTTTTTGACAAACTGTATTTCCGCTGAAGCAATTTGCAGCTGGAATACTGAAATATTTTTATGATCGTGAAAGGGCAATAAAAATATCTATATTTCATGTAGGTGATATTTGTAGCTGCGGAGCAGTATATATATTCTGCGTTTAAATAGAAAGATGCTGCCTATATGTATTATATGGACACTAATAAAATCGAACTATTAAATTCTAATAAAAAATCTTTAATTTCTCGTCATGTTTTTCAAGTAGTAAAAATTTATGAATATACAAAACTGATTTTCATTAATATATAATTTTATATAACTAGTAACATATAGATTACTAACATATAGTTTGCGTTACAATGAATAGTTTAGTAATGTAATTTATAATTAATGCAGATTATAATAGTAAATAAGGATAAAAGATAATTTTAGAACTTACCTATAATACATTTAATAGCAACCATTATTCTTAAGCAATTATCAAACTTTTGTCATCTCTAATAACAATAATTTGACAGTTGAATTAAATAATATACTCTATAAATGTAACATACGCTCTAACGCTTTTAAATTTCAATTTAAAGCCGTAGCACTATAATTAATATGTACATAACACTCTACTTCGACCTGTTATATTATATGGTTGTGAATACTAGACTATGAAAAAAAGTTTTAACCTTTGAGTGCAAGATTCTAAGAAAGGTATTTGGCGAAGTTATTTGAAATGGTGTTTGGAGATCAATGTTTAACCCCTTAAATCTACCGAAAATGTAGATAACCAGGCATTATTATTCCGATCATAAAAGTTTGTAGAATTCGGTGGCTAAGATATCTATTTAGAAATGAGGATTCTAAACCATTAAAAAAACTTACATTTTCCAAACCCCTGAAAACTAGACAGCTGAGATGGCGACCAATTAGGTGGTTGGACTCTGTTCAATGAAGCTCATTCTTACATAAGATTAACTGAAGAGGCATTGCCTTTAAAAGAACTAGAAGGGGAGGATTGAATGGAATGGCCTGCCTTAAAAGATGTAGAAGAATGCAGGATATAATATAGATTTTGTTGCACATTTAGAGTAAAACATTTTGGTAAGAAATTATTTTATGTTTACCATTATGTCACATATGTGTATATATACATATACATATATATATACATTTTAAACTTTAATATTTCTTTTAAAACCTCGTTTTTTTCCATTCTAATTCCTTAAAATCTTTTTCACATCCTCAAAATATCTCAATCAATGGGGTATCCGCTATTTAAAATTCTTTCAATACAATTCCCAAAGCTTTCTATCTGATAGATGTACATATTCTGTCCATTAAACATGTTTCCCTTCTGTCATCGGCAAATAGCTCGGCTTTTCTCCTGATCTTAACAGTTAATTTCGCTAAGTTTCTTGTCCTTTGGGAAAATTCTATCTCTTTTAGCTCTTATGTTAGCTACTTCTGTTAGAGCAAAGTAATTTTTGTGTGTTTCTCTTGTCTGATGATGAGTAGTGAAGATGTCGTTTTCTAGCAGCTTTTAAATAAAATGTCTTTTAGACTTCGACTTTCTTGCCGTTCTCTTCAATGTGGCTAGACTGCATCTTCTTTTATTACTGCTAAGCTGATTGTGCTTTCCCTGGCCCAGTATTCCAGTCAAGTAAAAGCAATAGGTGCTACATAATTATTGTGACTAGAGGAAATGAATTTTATGTATACATATCCATATACAAGTGTATGTGTGTGCAGGGTTGGATACATAGATAGATAAATAGACATGTACATGTACATTTGCATGAAAACATAGATGAGTAATCTACAATACTAAACGTCGTTTCGCTGGTCGAATTTTATATAATTGATTCAGTCACTGGCTAATTTTATTAATTTTTTGAACTCGTTGGCTGTAGAGCAAGTCTATCTAGGTGAAAATAGGCATGTATATGGAAATAAAAAACTGAGAGAAGTAGCGGTAAATGGAAAATAGCAATTGTTCAAGGTATCCAACAAAATGCAGGTTTGTACTATCGAAGAGAATAGGTTAATGAATCCAGGCTATTTAGATCATACGTATGGTTAGTATCCTTAAACTTTCTCTTGAATTGAACACAAATAAGAGTTACCAGTATAACATTTTGGAGGAACATATTATTTTTTCTGAATGAATTATAATGCTTTTATATAAGGCAGTGTTCAAATAGCAGATTCCCACCTTTACTATATTTGTCTACTTATATCAAAAACACTAAATTGAAAACTAAATTTAAGCAATTATGAAAGATTATTTTAATATTGTTGATGTAACTGGGAGCACACATGCTTCTCTGAATATCTGATTAAACATCGACAATGTCCAATAAGGGAATTTTATGCAGGGTCACTAACAACGTTAATGCCCTTATTCGTTCATGTGTATTTCTACAATAGCCAATAGGTAACAAATATTTTCCCCTTCCATTTAAAATTAATATGAAATTTTTCATAAGTTTAGTTGTCTCATGCTGTATGGAATTACTTTATTGTCACCCAAAGGATATCCTGGAAATCTAGTGGGTTTTGAATGAAATATGTTTATTGATAGGGTAAAAAGTGATGTTTTACTCTCATACGTTATATTTCTTCTCAAATACATTTCTGTGTACACAGTTTTGAATAATTTGAATTTATTTGTAATACACTGAAACTGGATA
>CM063505.1:94132855-94145355 GCA_032207245.1 Pardosa pseudoannulata | reverse complement strand
ATATGTAAATTTGTATGTCTACATTTTTTGTTCCGATCTCTATGAAATTTCATATTAGACCTTCTGCACAAGAGTCAACTCAAGATTTTCTTAGGACTTCAATTAAAGTACATTTTAGTTTTAAAAATGACCGGTACATTTGAAAAATCAGTAAAAACTAAACGGGAAAATAAAAATGCACGGTTTGTAGCAATATGCTTGGGACAACAATAAATTTTCAGGCAGACAAGCTTTCAAAATTAGTTACAATATTTCACAACAGATGGCGTTGCGAACTAAAGAAATCTACTATATTTTCCCCATATCCACCATGCTCAGGAATAATATGGCATAGTCTCAGAACGAAATTATGAGAAACCCGTGTAAACGTCTCAGGCCGACAATCTTCAGTTCTAAGGAATAAGCCGATTTTTCAAGCTAACTTGCAATCTGTGAACAGCATACGCTTACAGCAGAAACAGGACTTACAGATTCGCGAACTCACAATCTGTGTTTTCTTCTACATCTATCAAACTGCGCCATCTGTTGTTGAAAATTGTAACTATTTTCGAAAGTTTGTCTGCCTGAAAATTTATTGTTGTCCCAAGTATATTGTAATAAACGGTGTATTTCTTTTTCTGCCTGTTTAGTTTTTATTGTTTTTTTTTAAATTATACTAGTCATTTTTGAAATACCGTGTATATATTAGTCAAAACACTCACTGCTAATTTACTGCTTTTTTAAAGTGCATTTTCCAGCTGTATACAGCTAAACATTTGAAGGTGCTTGCAAAGAATTTTGTGCATTCTAAAATTTCAAACTGCTTTTTGTAGAAAGATATATGCTAAAGTACAGTTTGGATTATTATTAGTTATTTCAATTTCTTCGACTTGTATCTCTCCTATTTAATATATCTAAAAGTAAATCTCTCGTTCATCACATATTTACACGTTCATTATCACTGTCATATTCACAGTCATTATCACATCATCACATATTTTGAACGGTCATTATCACTATAAAACTTAGATGTAAAAACGTACCATATACAAAGAATACTTAAAATTACTGTTTATAATTATAATATAAAAATATGAACGACCATCTAAGTCGGAAGTAAATTTCTACCACGAAATTCATTAAATCATGTGGCTGGAAACAACATATTTTGGCAGTGGAGAAATTCCTCCTTACAGTAAAGAAATAGCTTAATCCTAACAGTTTCGAATTTCCAGACGACAGGATTATGTATGAGTCTATCGCATCGCAATAAATTATTTAGATTGCCTCAAGAAAAGACGGATATGTGGTATCCGTTATTATAACTATTTAAGAATAAACAAAACTATCTAGAAATATACGAATACTTTCTATTAAATTTTACTACGGATTGTATTATTTAAAAGCACTTACTACTATAATGAATAATGCATCTGCCAAAATATTATCAGAAAGAAAATAAATGTATTATAAAAGAATTTTGAGATGGTTTTGACTGTAAATAGAAAATATACCTTAATATTTTATTTTTTTGTTCTCCCTTTCATGTGACTTATATTATCTGCTGCATATTATATACAACTTGATAATATTTTACAAATTGATAGAAAATTGTAGAATTAGCCAAGTAATTAAATTGTAATACATCTGCATGTTTATGTAACAACAATTAAAATAAAAATCGCAGTATTTATATATATACATATATATACATTATATATATATATATATATATATATATATATATATATATATATATATATATATATATATATATATATATATATATATATATATATATATATATATATATATATATATATATATATATATATATATATATATATATATATATATATATATATATATATATTATATATATATATATATATATATATTTTATATATTTATAATATATGTGTGTGTGTGTGTGTAAAAACTATTTCCTCTGGTAACATTAATTATGTAGTCCCTATTGTTTTTACTTTCCCTGACGACTGAGAAAAACGAAGTTTAATCCGCTAGCAGTAAGAACAATGCAATCTAGTCACATTGAAGAGAACCGAACAAGTCAAATTAAAACTTTATTTTAAAGCCGCTAAAGAGAGACATTTTTACTAATCAACGGCAGACAAGAGTAAAACACGAAAATCACTCTGCTTGAACAGAGGTGGACCCAAGAGTGAAGACAGAAAGAATTTTCCCAAGGGACAGGAAACTTAGAGAATGAAACTTTAAGATCAGGGAAAAAGCTGAGCCATTTGAAGGTGACAGCTGAAAAACGAGTTGAATAAACAGAAAATGTCCATCTTTATGACAGAAAACTTTGGGAAATGTATCGAAAGAATTTTAAGTTGTGGACACTCCTTTGATTAAGACATTTAGATAAAAATATTATATAAGGAATTAGATATAAAAACGAGGTTTAATATATATATATATATATATATATATATATATATATATATATATATATATATATATATATATATGCCATACCCCGCTCGAGTGTTCTGCGATTAATGTTGACTTACCCTTCCTCTCTAACGTAAATGATTACATTAAATTCAGTTAGAAGAAGAGTCAAGCACTTTCAAAAAAAGACGGGGAGGAATGTTAAATTAAGCAAGAAGATGGGTATGTTATACCTTTGCCGATGATTCTGAAGTTAACTGACCTTTCCCCTCAAAGGTAAGAATCTTAAAGGCTGCTAGCTAGACGGATTAATCATCCACTTTAAAAAAAAAGTGAGAGGAAGAGGGATGTTTAATAAGGTGTAGCGATGTAATGTCACACCATGCTCTATATTCTAATGTTAATGCTAACTGACCGTTCTTCCTCTAAGATAATGACCTTAAAGTCATCTATAGATGGAGAATCATCCATTTTAAAAAAAAATAAAATAGAGATGTAAAGGGATGTTAAATTAAGTGATACGATGTGAATGTCTCCCCTGGGCGAGTATTCTAATGTTAATGCTAACTGACCGTTCTCCTCTAAGGTAAATGACCTTAAAGTCAGCTAGCTAGATGGATTATCATCCATTTTTAACAAAATAAAAAGAGGGGTAGAAGGATGTTAAATTAAGTGATACGATGTGAATGTCATAATCTGAGTATTCTAATGTTAATGCTAACTGACCGTTCTCCTCTAAGGTAATGACCTTAAATTCAGCTAGTTAGATGGATTATCATCCATTTTGAACAAAATAAAAAGAGGGGTAGAGGGATGTTAAATTAACTGTAACGATGTAAATGTCATACCCTGGGGGAGTATTCTAATGTTAATGCTAACTGACCGTTCTCCTCTAAGGTAATGACCTTAAAGTCAGCTAGCTAGATGGAGAATTATCCACTTAGAAAAGAAAAAAATAGAGGTAGAGGGATGTTAAATTAAGTGATAGGATATGAATGTCATACCTTGCGCGAGTATTCTAATGTTAATGCTAACTGGCTTTTCCTTTTTAAAGTAATAATATTAAAAGCTGCTATCTAGACTGAGAATCAACCATTTTTGAATAAAGTGAGAGGAAGAGGGGTGTTAAATTAAGCGATATGATGTGAATGTCACACCCTGCTAGAGTATTCTAATGTTAATGCTAAATGACCGTTCTCCTCTAAGGTAATGACCTTAAAGTCAGTTACCTAGATGGAGAATGATCCACTTTGAAAGAAATAAATAGAGAGAAAGCGTGATGTTAAATTAAGTGTTACGATGTGAATGTCATACCCTGCTTGAGTATTGTCGAATTAATGTTAATTTGATAAAAATGATGTAGAACCACCAATACAAAACTTAAGAACTTTTTCTGCAGTCTGGTAAGGCAATATCATAAAAGTAACAATTTGCACTTAGGACTCTTAAATATTGTGAATTAAAATAATATTTTTATTTAATGAAAAACTAACCTATTAATATCCAGAGGAATTCATTACAATTCCTTATACATTTATCAATTCGGTAACTGTAGTTTTTAGGAAAATACTTGTATGGCAATTAATGCATATGTACTTACCTGAACAGCAAAAACAGGTCTTCAATTTTTCTTTCTATACCATCTTTTTTTATTCAATCGTAAGTACACTCTTTAAAAATGCTTCGTTTCTTTCTTACATTTTGAAATTCTTCTTAGATAAAAAAAAATTTCAACTTTGATTAAGTGAACCGTGTTATTTCCTTGATGTTTAATCACTAATTATGCATTTAGTTATTTATTAAAGGCTGTTGTTAGAGACCGTTAAACAGGACATCAAAAGATTCAATTTGCTTAAAAAAGGGGAAAATTACCTTTGAAAAAAATGACTCTTTGTTGGAAAAAAGAAAATACTGACAAGGGATTACATGTACTGAAACTTACAAAAAATAAATAATTTAAAGCTATTTATATGCTTAGAGAAATTGTACCATTCTACTTCAATAGTATATGGTAAATTCAAAATATATATGTTGAATTATAAATGATTTTAATTATAAATATTTTATATAAAAGTCTATATAATATAAAATCTTTAGTTCATCCCATAGACAGCAATATCACAGTGCATCATTTTCATTAATTGCACTGTACGACATTTATTATAAAAATTAGTTTCCCGTGCGGAAGATTAATATTTATTTTATGTAATAATTATTATTTCACAGTAATTATTCTTATTTGATAATTCTTGTATTATACTTGATATTGTATGATAAATTAAAAACATATATGTTCATTACATCAATTATAAATGATTTTGTTTTATATAAAAATCTATATAAAATAAAATTATTAATGACCTAAAGTTCATCTAATCACACAGCGATATCCCAGTGTAACATTTTCGTTAATTGCACGACATTTATCATAAAAATCAGATTTCTGTGCGAAAGATTAATATTTATTTTTTGTAATAATTATTATTTCACATTAATTATTGTTATTTGATAATTATTATATTACACTTATTATTTTTATTATCATTTAACTAAATATTTTTTGAATAATTTTATTACTAGTGTTTTTAAATTTAAAAGTCCAGGAAAATAAACAGTATCCTCTATACATATTAAAGTGTTCGTTTCTGAGCTATTCAAGTTTATTTCTGCCCATGGCGACGACATCAACTTGTAAATTTACTTAAGATTTCTTTTTTAGGTTTTATTTCCTAAATTTTTGTTTTTTGCTGTTTTTTATTCTGAAGTACCGTTTTCTGTACTTTTGGCTATTTTTCTATTAATTTTTCATTTTCCAATATTTTGGGTATCGTATCATTCCACTACTTTACTCTCGTTTATTTATTTTATTTTTTTACTTTGCGTAATGTTTTGTCTCGTTTTATGTTTATAAACATAAAAAAAACTGAAAAAATACTTAATAAAAATTTTAAAATTTTATAAAACTAAAAAATATATCTTTTTGTTAGTGTTGTTACTTTTTGTTTATTTTTAATTGTTGTACCAAGTTGCAACTTTTTATTGTCCCTATTATTATTATAGTACTACTTTTTTATTATTTCTGAGCTTCATGTTGTTGAATCTATCCATTGCTGTTAACCATACCGAATGGTCATTGTCAAGGTCCCAGTCTAATTATCCCCTAATTAGACAACTCGTTACTCATAATTTTTTATGAGAACTGCTCACCTCCTAGCTTCCTTGAGAGCTGGAGTGTTTTAAATTTTTGTTTGGATCCTTTTTGCCTAGAGGTCTAAATTTATGTTCTGTTCTGCTTACGTTCTGAAGTTTAAGACAAGACCTTACACTTTGCTAGGTACTCCGTTAAACCCAATTACCTTGACCTTGACCCATTCAAGTTAATTTTATACCTATTTTTTAAGTTTAATTAAACCTTTTTTGCCATTCTAGAATAATCTTATTTTATAAAAATATATTTCCTTTTAAAATTTTGATACTCAACAGTTAGATTCCCATGTAACTAAACATATTAAAGTGTTCGTTTCTGAGCCATTCAAGTTTATTTCTTTCCCCGGCGAAGGCATCAACTTTTAAATTTTCTTAAAGTTTCGTTTTTAGGTTTTATTGCCTAAATTTTTGTTTTTTGCTGTTTTTTATAGTGAAGTACCGTTTTCTGTACCTTTTGGCTTTTTTTCTTAATTTTTCATTTTCCAATATTTTGGGTATCGTATCATTCCGCTACTTTGATATCGTTTATTTTATACTTTGCTTAACGTTTTGTCTCGTTTTATGTTTATAAAAATAAAAAAAACTGAAAAAATGCTTAATAAAAATTTTAAAATTTTATAAAACTCAAAAATATATCTTTTTGTTAGTGTTGTTACTTTTTGTTTATTTTTAATTGTTGTACCAAGTTGCAACTTTTTATTGTCCCTATTATTATTATAGTACTACTTTTTTATTATTTCTGAGCTTCATGTTGTTGAATCAATGCATTGCTGTTAAATATACCTAAAGGCCATTGTCAAGGTTACAGTCTAATTATCCCCTAATTAGACAAAGAGTTTGTTACTCAAAATTTTTTATCCTCACTTCCTTTAGATCTGAAGTGTATTAAATTTTTGTTTGGATCACTTTTTGCCTAGAGGCCTACATTTATGATTTGTTCTGCTTACGTTCGAGGTTAATCCTCTAAGTGATTCGCACGTACAATTCCGCCAAACCGATGATATCTTCAAAGCGGTTGTCACGTACAATTTTGGACCTACAAATATACTCCGAAAATGGATGTAATGTACATTTCTGTCAGTGCTTTCCCCCATGAAATTTTGCAGTAGGAGGGACAGGTCGATTGTTTATGAATTGCACCTCTCTTTGACTAACATTTATTGAGGGATGCACCCCTACCCCCTGAGGCACAAAGACGCTGATAGTTTTTCATGGTTTTGTAAATCTCTATTTCGAAGTATTTCATTTGCGGTAACAGATGTATCTCTAATTGCACCACTTAAATATCTTGGATGACTTTCGTAAAAAATATAAATAAGTCTCACAAAGAATATTTTTATTTGTACTTTTAGAATCCATTATTTCTTATGGGATGATCTTCGAGACATGATGAGTTTTATGTGTATTAAAAATTAAAATCTATAATATCAATTTATATATGTATTTATAACCGGAAGTAAAAGGACAATAACGAGGGTAGATTTCCCGTATTCCATTCTAGTCGACTAAGGGTGAAGTAAAAAATCATAGAACGCTTTGCCCACTGACACAGTAAACCTTTACAGTGTTTTAGGAGACTTTATCCTCGATGTGTGCCACTCAGAGGGTTAAAGTAAAGACTTTACACTTCGCTAGGTACTCCGTTAAACCCAATTACCTTGACCTTGACCCATTCAAGTTTATTTCATTCGTATATTATAAGTTTAAATAAACCCTTTTTGCCTTTATAAAATAATATTAGTTTATAAAAGTATATTTCCTTTTCAAATTTAGATACTCAACAGTTAGATATCCATGTAACTAAACAAAATATTTAAAAAATTTATGGAAGAATGATTGATATTAGACCTAATAATATCACGGGAAAATTAATTATCAGAATATTTATCTATCAAAAGATTAATGTACAAAACTTGCTTATATGGTTTAGCCAGGCTCTGTATATTGTTTTCTATAATTGTATTGTTATTTATATTATAACCTGTATTATTAGAAATTTTCAGAAATCAGTTAACATTTCCTTTCAGTTTATTATGATTAATCCACTTTTAACTATTCGATAAATATATAGGAAATAATTAATATTAACTCAAATATTCAATAAATTGGATTTTTGTCAGGTTTTAATAATTTCACACAGCTAATTACCATTTAACTTCAACGAACATACCAGCATTTAATAAACGGTTATTTGAACTGATCCATTGTGTAAAAAAAGAGAGGGAGAGGAAAATTAAAAAGATCTTCTAGTCTAATAAATTTGCTAACAAAATTAAATGCAATTTATGCTATTATGTTAACAGACTTACACATGAAAGAAAAGTCACATATTATTATTATCAAATTTAAACATTATTTGAAAAAGCTTTCCAGAAAGGGACCTCTTATTTATATGATATTTTATTAACTTATATAAATTTAATTTATTTGGGGATCACATATACAGATAGACATGTATTAATGTGAAATCTACGTTTTGTTTAGTTTGGTGCTCAATGGTGTACGATTTTGTAACGGTAAGGTTAAAAAGAGACCTAATTCAGTCTCAATTCATGCGATGAGTAAATCCTTTTCGATGAACCACAATATTTGAAATATTTAGAAAAAGTATTCAATACTTTGAGAGATGTTTAAATTCGGTTTCTAATTCTGAAATAATTCATTTTAGCTCATTAGAACTTCGAATACCGAAAAATTACTATTGACTGGCTTTTATAATTACTAAATATTTTATAATTAACTCGGAGGGATAAAGCAATTTCAAAAACAATTTTTAACTTAATTTATATAAAAGGATTATAAATCCTTATTCTGTAAAATAAATTAATTATACTAAAGTCTTTTGGTAAATAAATTTTAAAATGTCGTGGAAATTTGTAAAATACTAGAAATAGAATGGAATTACAAGTAATTAGTCATGTATTCATTCTACAGATAGTAGAAATATATACGCGGTTTAAAAATAGGTGTTTCTACTAAGAAGTAATTTTTGTGGATCATGATGTAACATAGAAGATAATGTTATTCTATTTTAATTAATCTGTATTACTATTGTAATCAATTATTTCCACAACTTGAGACTTTTAGACCTGGTAAGATTTCTTATTATGGCAAAATATTTGTAACAGTTTGTAAGTATTCCAAAACCTAGGTAAAATCCATCTTTGAATTACTTCGTTGACTTATTGAACTGAATTTCATAATGCATATTTACAAATTCTAGTCTTAAGTACCTACATACTACTTTCCTTACCTACTTTCGCCTACTACTTTTACCTACTTTCGTACCTACATAATCCTTAGTAAATAGTAGAATGTAATCAATTAATAGCCACAACTTAGTACTTTTAGAACTGGGAAGATTTTTTAGTATGACAAAATATTTGTAGCAGTTTGTAAGTATTCCAAAACCTAGATCAAATTATACATACATTTAGAATGAATCAAAATTGTATTCAAAGCATAAAACCAGTGAAATGCTATTCCAAATGGCTACGAAAGTCAATTAGAGAAGTAGATTTCTTCCTTATGAACTTAAATACCTAAATTTGGATTTCCACCTCTTCAGGTATAATACAGTGAAATCCATCTTTGAATTACTTCTTTGACTTATTATGAACTGAATTTCATAATGCATATTTACAAATTCAAGTCTTAAGTACCTACATACTACTTTAATCCTTAGTAAATAGTAGAATGTAATCAATTAATAGCCACAACTTCGTACTTTTAGAACTGAGAAAATTTCTTAGTGTGACAAAATACTTGTAACAGTTTGTATGTATTCCAAAATCTCGTTCAAATTATACATTCATGTAGAATGGATCGATATTGTATTACAAGCATAAAAGCAGTGAAACTCTATTCCAAATGGCTACGAAAGTCAATGAAAGAAATGGATTTCTTCCTTATGGACTTGAATACCTATGTTTGGCTTTACACCCATCCATCTTTCATTCAGCGAAATCCATATTTCAATAGATTAGTTACCTTATTATAATCTGAATTTCATAATGCATAGTTACAAATTCAAGTCTTAAGTATTTACACACAACTTAAATCCTTAGTAAGTAGTAGTAATCCTTTGTAAGATACTTCTAAAAGTTTTATAATACCGTATTAAAAATTAATTTCTGTACCGATGTTTCCCGTCAAAGGAGAAACAAAACTTCCAAAAAATACTCTCTCCTATTCATTCCGTACACTGGAAATCTGGATGAATGGAACTTTCTTTATTATAGCAAGAGTTTTCTCGCATCTGAAAGTGACAAGTATTAGCAGAGACTGCGTAGAAATGAAAAGAATTTTAACAATACCACTGCGCATTGTTGAACGGCATTTCATTCATTTTCCATCGCTAAGAAAACAGTGAAAATATATTTTTTTCCTTCATCTCAAAAATTTTGAATAGTTAGTGAACATTTAAATGGTACGCCTTTTAAAGCGAGCGTCGGCATGGAAATCATGACTAAATTCTGTTATTTATCAATCGGTTTAAGGTACATGCTGAAAATGCTTTTCCTTTCACAATATTTATTTTAAATTTTTCTCCTCAAAATGTACGGTTTAAATATTTGCTTAAAATTCCACAAACTAAATACTTAAAGATGTTTAATATATTCATTGTTGATATAAATGCATGGATATGAATACAAATTATCTTTAAAACTACTTTATTTATTCTGTGATATTTAAAAGTTCCGTGCTGTTTACTTTAACCTGTGTTACGTGCTTCTCGTATTTCTCTATGAAAGATATTACAATGAGAATATCACGTTGATGGAAATAATTTTGAGTGACTTTTGTATAAATTATAGGAGCTGATGGATTTTGAAATATGATTGAAAGAGGCTGTAGACAATATTTTTTTTTCTTAATTATTGTCTGTATGCAGTCTACAGAGAAATATGGGTATCTATACATTAAAAGATAAATAAATTAAACTAAATATATTTTATTAAAAACAAATAAATTAACTTTTAATATTACAGGAAATATTTCACGTTTGAACTATTTCTGAGGTATTAGACTTAGGGTTTTCGAGGAATTACTTTAAATTTGTTAAATTTCTACACACAGATTTGTATATATATATATATATATATATATATATATATATATATACATATATATGTATATATATATATATATATATATATATATATGTGTGTGTGTGTGTGTGTGTGTGTGTGTGTGCATACATTCTTAAAAGATTTAGCATAATGAAAAAAGTTTCAAAATTTACCAATAGATTGCGCTGTAAGTGGCATAAAGAGGGTTAAGCTAAAAGCCACATTTTGAATCAAAATACGACGGCTTTGGTATGAGTTGTAAGGTAAACTAATGTGCATGTGTGTTTGGGTCAATTGATTGAATCTGTCAACAGTTGTGTCACTGATAGTTAAAAGGCCATCCACCACGGTAAGGTCGTACCACATAGAATGGAAAACATTGATTTGTAATTGTTCTTGGTCCCAAACCTGCATAAAAAGCAAGAAGAAAAGAGCCTGTTTATTATTACTAGACTTGTGGATCAGTATGCTGTTCAATAGACAGGTTTAATATGCTTTCCACCATTCTCTGCCACAAGCTGAAACAATAACGAGCAGGCTCCACAACAGATGGGACTTTTTCAAGGGTTACTTTGATACTGTGTTGCGTAATTCGTGTCTTCAGTTCAGCTAAATTTGCAATCGGGTTGCTGTACACATATTTTTTAAGATAATCTCAAGGCCAGAAGTTATAAGGATTGAGAACTGGTGATCCTGGAGGCCAGGCTGTTTGACAATTACGCTTGAGAAGTTGGTTATTTCCAAAATGCCTGTTGAGAAGATGGATTACTACTTGTCTCTGTGCGGAGGAGCGCCATTTTACATCAATATGATTCTATCCAAACATGCACTCTTTTCAAGGGTTGGAATTACGTGGCTGAGCAAAAGACTCGCATACCGTTTACCATTTACTTTACAAGTAACAGGACTCACAACACCGATATCCTTGAAAAGAACTCTACATTACACAATGCCGTTAATCCGCACCCCACAGTTACATTTAGCCAAAGTATTGGTATTAATGCAGTTGAAAATGTGTTTTCTTTTGACATACCCGTAATTTTGTGCGTTGAAAAACTCATGGAGGTGGAAATGGACATCATCTGTCCACAAAACGTTCCATGGCCATTCATTATAATCTTCCATGCAAGCAAAAATTTTCAGAATAAATGCTTCCTTTCTTGGAAGGTCAGCAGGAAGCAACTCCTGAACATGTAAACATTTTGTATGAATAACAATGCAGAATATTACGTATAATTCTGATCACCGTACTCTCAGGCATGTCTAAATCACAGGCAATACCACGTGCACTGCATGTTTGCACACCACTGCTAATCCCTTCTTTTTATGCTGTGGCCACATCTTCTACCACTACTGAAGTCAAAGCAATTGATTTCTCTCTCTGCAGATTTCACTTCAAAAGAACCTGTTTCTTCAAATTTCTGAGTCATATTCATTATACCCTTTACAGATATCGGACCACAGTCTTTTTTCATTCCCTTTAATGACAAGAATTTCTTTAAAGCTGCAAACAAACAGTCGTCGTTTGTTGTAGAAAAGTTTCAACAGAAGAACGTGATCCTTCTTTGAGAGACTCATGACAAGCTACTCAGATACGGCATGGGAATGCCACTTATCCCGTTGTTTTATACTACATGTTTTGCGTCGTGCGCATGAGTGTCTTGTAGTTAATATACATAGTATACCATTTACAGCACCCTCTATTAAAATATTTTGGAACTTTTTTATGTCTAATCATTTCCCAACACTTCTAGTATATTCAGTTCAAATTTGAAGTCATTCTGATCAATGATTCTTATTTTATACACACACACACACACACACACA
>CM063505.1:94102855-94130355 GCA_032207245.1 Pardosa pseudoannulata | reverse complement strand
TCACCCCTACTAAATATAACAATTCCACCATTATAATATTTCTGATACTCTTTTCAAGATATGCATAAACAAAAACAAAAAAATTCATATTAATCCATTATTAGATAAAAATTAGAATATTAACAAAAAATTAACAGATTAATAAAAAAAAATATTTAATTTTATTTGCTCTTTAAAGCAAGGTTTCAATTGCTTTTGTACAGGCTAATATTATTATTTTGTATATTAGCAGCATTAATGTTATTTGTAGAGATTTATATATACAGTAGGCATTGCAGTCAAAAACATCAGTTTAACTACTAAATATTACAGCAGTTTTAAATAAGAAATTCCAGTGTTCCACTGACTAATCATCTTTGCGTTATACAAAATAACTGCAAACAGGCGTCAAGGAAAAACTAGTAAAGATTAGTTAATGCTGGTTAAAATAGTTATTAAAATTTTAAAGGTAATGTTTCTTTATATACGTACATATGTAACAGCCAAACTACTCAAAATTTATCCTGTTCTAATTAACCCTTAAATTTCCTGTGTTGTTCTGAGGCAAGATACCCAATTTAATCTTCTGTCTTCTAAAATACTAGTAGAATAATATCGAAGTTCTAATTATCTAATGTTGCCAATAAAATACACACTGAAGATACTACTAAACACATTTTCAACCTACAGATGACACTTTTATTTCTTTTAAGAATATAGATGGATTTACTCGTTCATTTTTTTGCTGCGTGTTCTTTTCGTACTATTTGGAATCTTAAAAGTGAAATTTTTTGTTCTGCAGTACTCTAGTAAAAATTATTACATGAATAGGCAACGTATGTAGTCCATATTTATGAGTTTCTTTGAATATTTAACTTTAAAATATTCGCCAGATTTTTCTCTTTGTTGCCAATTGGCAACAATGTGCTAGTTCTATGAAGCTGAGAGGAAAATAAGTAGAGTTGGTTTTATTTTCTTCTTAATTCAATAGAAGTAGTTTATTTTCGCAGTAGTTTATAATTGTTGTTTATTGTTTTTAAATTTATACACAGTTATCTTTATGACATTTATAAAAAACTTATTTACAAAGGCTTTTGTGAATAGAAGTAGTTTATTTTAGCATTGGTATATAATTGTGGTTTATTTTATTAAATGTATATGCAATCGAATTTATAACATACTCAAAGGTTATGACAAAAGTTTTTCTGGATAATTTATAATTATATCTTTAAGTATCATGAAGTAAACAATTTCTTTTCTATTCCACATTTATTTTTGTAATGCTGGGCAATAAAATGTCTAGTTGTTATAATAATTTATTACTTTTAAACATATAAAAACATATACTTTTAAACATATCTTATCATAGTTAGTAAAATTCACGTGTTTGATATCTTAAAATTATATCAAGAAAAATTAATTTTTAAATAACCCCTTTGCCTTTGACGCCAAAACTGAGTTCGGAAAAGCAATTGATCCAATTTTAGAATGGCCGTCCTGAGTTCGGGCAAGAGAATAGGCTAAAACCCAGTTCTAGGGACCCGACATCCCAAATTCAGTGGGTAAGCCAAGCGTGGGCGATTATGCCAAATTCTAGAACATAGTTTTCTGGCCAACTTTGATGGCTATTTTTTCTTTTCTTTTTTTATTTGTATTCATCTTAACAAAATTTCAAACCTTTTTTTTTTCAAAATATGCTTTGAAATTGGGTATACATTTAATACAAAACAAAGCACAAATTGTAAACATCAATTGGCGACAATTTGGTGATCACTTGTACAAAAATAGAGCCAAAAACATGGCGATGGGCAGCCGGAACTAGGATTCTACCACAGAATAAACGGTATTTCAATTGAACGAAGCCCGAAATTGGTTCTTCTAAAGAATAACATTTAATTTACCATTTTTACAATATATGAAGATACTTTCCAGCTAAAAGTTCACTGTTTCGCGCCATTTATCGATATTTCTCGGATACTGTAGAGAGTTTGTGAAAGTTAAAGGGATCTGAGAGACATGGAATTCATAACAATTGCTATATATAATAATATTGTTGTATTAGTTTAATATATTTATCCAGAAAATTATGTCATTTGATTTATTTTGCTGTAACTTGAGCAAAAATTACTGTAATCCAATAACATTTCCCATATATGTTAAAATTTTGAAAATATTAGTTATTTCGATTAATATTTTTAAATAATCTATTTATATCATTTTATTGAAAACAAAAAACAAAATAAAAGAGAAACAATTTCATTTTTGCCACGTATTTCTCAAATATATTCCACAGGCAAGGGGTTAAAGACCACTGTTGTCCATTGGCAACAAACCATTTTTTAAACCGTAAGCTATACTTAAACAAAATATCATTTTTGAAAGCATATTTCTCATTATTTATATAACAAAGGGAAGCCAACTTTTAAAAATTAAATTTTAAAAAATCTTGAATTTAAAGGTTAAAATTAGTGTATCCATTGATGTCTACTATTGCTTTAGCTTCTATTGTTATTATTATTATTATTGAAATCTTCTATTGTTTTATTGTTTCCCCCATTTTAATCTGGCAGCAACTGGAAACATTAATATCCATTATATATAAATATTCCCTTATACATCATACATATTGCAATCAAAAATGAGGTATATAACGATGTTAAAACAGTCATACAAAAACAATTTCAACATTCAGCAGGTAGTGATTTTCAAATTATATATTTTAGCAGATACTTACAATCGTCCAACTGAAACTATTGAAATTCAACTCAGCTCTAAATGGATATTTAATATTTAACATTTAAAAAAAATAATGGGAAAACCTATTACAACTTTTCTTCTTTTTAAAGATATATGAATGATATATTTTCAATTTTCTATATTTTTGATTCTTTACTTTATCAATAGATAGTGACACTACACTTAATTTATATTTTCTGTTTTGAAATACATGTTTTTAAATTGGGTTTACGTGGAGAATTTGGAATTTAGTTTTTCCCCATTCTGACCTGAAATGAAAATACTTAAGTACAACAAGTATAATTCGTTAAACTATATTATTACACCAATTTACTGATAATTATTAAGTGTACTCCGTATATTATAAAAATTACAAGAAAGTACCATTTTCTTGCTAAAAAAGGGAACGTTTTTTCTGTTTAATCCCTACACCTCAAGAAACCTCTCCCAAAGGATTCTTTTCTGTACTTGAGTTCGATTCCCACAGTGGCATGGATGTTCGTAACCGTTTGGAATCGGCTTTAAGCTGTAGGTCCCGGTCTCATTAGCTTTCGTGTTGCAAAAGGTAGACCGTAGTACTCCAAACCAAACCAACCCAAAGGATTCTAAAGTATTATTTTCCAATTTAAAAGGACATAGGTAATATTTATATCCTAATTTCATCAAATGCCTTAGCGTTTTAAATCGTAGACTTTTAAGTGTTAATTTATCTTTACGCGTACATTGAGATATAATTCACAATATCTCAAAATATATTCAACTATGAACAAAATACTTATTTAGTGGTTGTTTCTGATTACACTTGGACAAACCAAGCACTATTGAGGCACACGTACTCGCATTAAGGCAAAGAGCTAAGCCTTTTGTTTTAATGAGCACCATTATGGTGAAAGAACGACTTTGCTTAAGTGGTTCTCGTAATTTTGAAGCAGGGACCAAGCAGAAGACCCATAGACTTGTCCTGCCACCCCCCAGGTATTAATTGCGAACTTGAAGGACATTGGGGCTATGAATATATTTTACGTACCCCAGTCACATTTAACGAACACAATGGATCTTAGTTCGGCTCTGGTCCAACCTCTTAGTTACGAGATCACTGTTTTTGCTGACTGAGCTACCTAGGTTCCTAATTTACCTTAACCCCTTCCAGGTTCATTTCATTTCGGGATTATGGGTCAAAAATGTCAATTGTTTTATGCTAATATTCATACACACATGATTTTTTCATCATTCGCAAACAAACTTTCCTAAAAATTAATGTAAAAAATCAATTTAAATAAATGTGAAATTTACCTGTATAGTTCGCTCTTTGTGCTGCAGAAATCATTCAAGACTTTAAAGTCAATTCGCACTAACTATAAATATAAAGCTTAGTATACCTAGCTTTTATCTTGAATTAATTTTTTTAATATCCTTTAAATTTACATAAATGATTAAGTAATTATTAATCAAAATTTGATCGTGTATGATACAGTCGAAAACACGGTAATTCACAGAGTCCAACATCGCAATCTGAACAGTAGGACATTGTTTCTGTCCTTACCTTCTTACCTCTACTATCTCTCTTTGAGCAGTAAATAACCTAGTAAGTAAACAAAACCTACCAAAAAATAACAAAAGTAAAAGTACTACCATAAAAGTAAACAAAAGCAATCGAAACCCTAAAAAGCATACGTGAAATAATTAGGGAAAAACTGATTACACAGTGTAAAATTTTACAGTGCCCGTGCTACACTCGGGATGAGCCAGGATGGTAGATTTCGCCTACCCGAGTTCAGCTCGGGAAAAACCGGTAAGGGGTTAAAATCTGGAAACCGAAATTTTTCGTGATTACAATACTTTTTAACTGTGTACAAGAAAATAAAATCTAATTTCAGGCTGATAAGATGATTAAACTTGTGCTTTAGTTCGAAAAATCAATCATACATGCGTTACATATTCATTGTAAGAGGTAATATAATAAATCAGGTTTGAATTTACTATTAAACATATATCCCACTTCGCAGGACATATACCTAAGAAATATATTTTTCTTCCTTTAGACAAGATTTTTTTTTATCTGTCTTGTGGAATTTATTTATGGGGACTTTGCAAGAAACGTAAGAAAAGGGTTTTTCACAATGCCCTTGCGTATTGTTTCATTATTTCAACAGATTTCGGTAGATTTAGTGCGTGATTCAATAGCTCTGTAACTTTTGTTTCTAACAGCCGCGAAGATAAAGAGTGGAAAGAATTGCAGTACGAATCCTTTTGTAGAAAAGAGAAAAAAAGAGTGATATATTTTATTTTTTTATAAATTTTAATAATAACTGGAAATACTTATTTTTTATGATTATACGCTACTCTACTATTATTATATAATAATATTATACCTTTATTTTTAAATTTTTAGAGATATAAAACATGTAAGTTTAATATTGAAGTATATTTTGAAAGTATACTATTTAAAAAAATTGTTTTTAAAACATATTTAAACCATTATATTAAAATCATATTTACGTGTCATTTGATATTTTAATTTAAGAATCTATTTTTTTTTCTATACTTTTAGGACATAATTAAAATAATGAACATTTCTTTTAGTACTTGTAAAAATAATCCATTTTTAAAATAGGACAAAGTTTTAGTAAAATATATTTGTCAAAGTTTCAAAACAGATTTTCTATCAATGCATATTACATGTAAGTTTAATATTGAAATATATTTTAAAAGTATACCATTAAAAATTTTTTTGTTAAAACATATTTAAAGCAATATATTAAAATCATATTTTTGTCATTTTATATTTTCCTTTGAAATATTAACTTTTTGCAACAAATCTATAGATTTAGAACGTATTTAAAATAATGAATCTTTTTTAAATATTTGTAAAAATAATACATTTTAAAAATAGGACAAAGTTTTAGTAAAATATATTTGTCATATTTTCATCACAGATTTTCTATCAACGCATATGACATGTAAGTTTAATATTGAAGTATATTTTGAAAGTATATCATTTAGAAAAATTGTTTTAAAACATATTTAAAACTATATTAAAATCATATTTACTTGTATTTTTATATTTTCATTTTAGAAATTATTATTTTTTAAACAAGTCTCTACTTTTAGGACGTAATTAAAATAATGAAACATTTTTAAATATGTAAAAATAATACATTTTAAAAATAGGACACAGTTTTATTAAAATGTATTTGTCCCATTATCATCACAGATTTTCTATCAACGCATATTTCTATCAACGCATATGACATGTAAGTTTAATATTGAAGTATATTTTGAAAGTATACCATTTAGAAAAATTGTTTTAAAACATATTTAAAACACTATATTAAAATCATATTTACTTGTAATTTTATATTTTCCTTTGAGAAATTAATTTTTTTAAACAAGTCTATAGTTTTAGAAGGTAATTAAAACAATGAAACTTTTTTTAATATTTGTAAAAATAATACATTTTAAAAATAGGGAAACGTTTTAGTAAAATATATTTGTCACATTTTCATCACAGATTTTCTATCAACACATATGACATGTAAGTTTAATATTGAAGTATATTTTGAAAGTATACCATTTAGAAAAATTGTTTTAAAACATATCTAAAACACTATATTAAAATCATATTTACTTGTCATTTTATATTTTCATTTTAGAAATTATTATTTTTTAAACAAATATATACTTTTAGGACGTAATTAAAATAATGAACTTTTTTTAAATATTTGTAAAAATAATACGTTTTAAAAATAGGAAAAAGATTTTAGTAAAATATATTTGTCACATTTTCATCACAGATTTTCAATCAACGCATGACATGTAAGTTTAATATTGAAGTATATTTTGAAAGTATACCATTTAGAAAAATTGTTTTAAAACATATCTAAAACACTATAGTAAAGTCATATTTATTTGTCATTTTATATTTTCCTTTGACACATTTACTTTTTGAAACAAGTTTATAGATTTAGAAAGTATTTAAAATAATGAATCTTTTTTAAATATTTGTAAAAATAATACATTTTAAAAATAGGACAAAGTTTTAGTAAAATATATTTAAGACATTAACATCACAGATTTTCATTCAACTCATATTACATGTAAGTTTAATATTGAAGTATATTTTGAAAGCATACCATTTAGAAAAATTGTTTTAAAACATACTTAAAACACTATATTAAAATCATATTTACTAGTAGTTTTATATTATCCTTTGAGATATTAACTTTTTTAAACAAGTCTATAGTTTTAGGACATAATTAAAATAATGAACATTTTTTAAATATTTGTAAAAATAATATATTTTTCGAATAGGACAAAGTTTTAGTAAAATATATTTGTCACATTTTCATCAGAAATTTTCTATCCTAATTTATATAAATATTATGTTTTCAAAACAATATGCTTATACACAAAGTTTTGGATTTACTGATAATTCCTTTTTGATAACATTTGTATTTATGTTTTTGCCATGAACTTAAATAAATATATCAATTGATTCATAAATAATTCCTAACATTAATAAAATTTATAAATACGCATATAAATTTTAGTTTCTACTAGCTGTTTTTAATAAAGGGTTTTTACGACTCTTTAAAAATTCATACGATACATTCAATGCAGTTATTTTAATGACTTTTAACTTTACTTAAACGTTTAACCATCGGCAAAAGAAAATTAATAATAAATAAAATATTGTGTTCAGACATCTCATGATTTCTGAGAATTCTATTCCACTTAGAATAATTTATAAAAATGACCAATTTCTAAAATTTTGTATGATGACTACCCACTTTCAATTTTATTAACTATATCAATTTTAATACAGGGATGTTTAATATATAGTCATAAAAATGTTAAACATTTTACTATATTTTCATGTAAATGCATTCAGTTTTATTCCACAAAAATTGAGATAAAGCATTGTATTAAATTCTGAATACAAACTGCTTTTGTTGGGAGAATTTTATTTATGCCTATTATATAGTGGAGTTTCTTAAATGCCATGCATTTACTGCTAATATAAAGGAGCCACGATATACATTTTTCCAAGCAAAATGGGGAATTTATAAATCCGAGGAAACTATTACTATTATTATTGGATCCCTTATTTATTCAATAGTACATATTGAATAAATAAGTGACTAAGAAAAATTAATTTTTTCCATACAAATTGGAAAATTTTTAACATATTATAAATTATAATTTTTATATTTAGTGATACTTTTCGTTTCAAACATATTTAGAAATTGATACCTGATTGGGGAAAAATGACAGCTTGACTACAATTAATGAATATTTTATCACCACTTCCTTTGTAAGTATATTAATCTGTCACTATAGTCGTATATGGATAATTTTAGTCTCTATAAAGCTACGACTTGACTACAATTAATGATCATTTTATCACCACTTCCTTTGTAAGTATACTAATCTCTATCACTATAGTCGTATATGAATAGTTTTAGTCTCGATAAAGCTACGACTTGACTACAATTAATGATCATTTAACCCCACTTCCTTTGTAAGTATACTAATCTCCATCACTATCATCGTATTAGAAAAGTTTTAGTTTGGGTAAAGCTACAGCTTGAGTACAAATAATTTTATTACCACTTTGCTTTGTCAGTACACTAATCTCTATCACTGTAGTCGTATATGAATAATTTTAATCTCCATAAAGCTACGGCCTGACTACAATTAATGGCCATTTTATCCCCACTTCCTTTGTAAGTATACTAATCTCCATCACTATAGTTGTATATGATTAGTTTTAGTCTGGTACTACCACTTCCTTTGTAAGTATATAATATCTATCACTCTGGTTGTATATGAATAATTTTAGTACCGATAAAGCTACTTGCTCTTTAGAATCCTTAGAGTTCTCCTTTTAGATATCCTTCATCAGCAAAAATATTTTTGTAGATCTCAAAAGCTTAAAACCTTTATATTAACCCTAAAAACATTTTTACCTCAGTTCTAAACTCCTCAGAAACGATACATCTTAAAAGACAAACCGACATGCCCGAAATACTCCCCACAAGTAGAAATGTTTTGTTCATCTCACGAGCTTGAACCATTTGTAACAAACCCAGAAACGTATTTTCTCACTCCACCTCCTAAGCTACACAAAAATAATACATCTTATAAAACAAAGTGGCCTAACAAAGTAACCCTCCATGAGGTAGAAAACATTTTGATGATCTCAAGAGCTTGAACCATTTTTATCAACCTTGGACACTTTTTTCCTCATTTCTAAGCTCCACAGAAAATATATATCTTACAAGAGAAAGCAACACAACTGAATTCCTTTCATAAGCTTGACATATTTTTGTTGATTTCCTGAACTTGAGCCATTTGTGTGAACCCCAGAAACAATATTTTCCTCAGTTCTAAGCATCTCAGAAACGGTGTACAGTTAAACCTCTTTGAGCAGCCATAACTAGAATATTTTGCCGCTCAGAGCGTGTGGCCGCTCTGAAGGGTTTTATTTACTATTATAAGATAATTGCTATAATGCATAATATAAACAAGTCTGACATATATTCCTTATTTAAAATGAAATTTAAAACTTATCTAAAGAGAAAGTAGTACTTTATTTCATACTGTTTTACATTTTTTATAATAGGCTACAATTTGTGTCTGTTTTAATTTTTTACTTTTCTCTATATCAACAATGTTTTCACCTTCACTTTTTACTTTAAAAAGCAGATCTGTAACCGATTCATATGCAATCGTTTTAGAATTTTTTATAATTTTAAATTCGATAGTCCAATTCCTCCATCAATTTCTATAACGGGTGCAATAGGGATTTCCTAACTGAAGGGCTTGTGGGGAATACAAAAGTGATAACAGATTTAACATTTCTAAGAAAGGGGAGATTAACTGCGAAATGGGTGTTATTCCCGGGTCATATATCCTGTTATAAACCTGATCTTGAAATTTTTCCGCTCAAAATTAAACCATGGAGAGAGTAGAATTTCCCTAAAAATGAAATGGGCTATCCCACTCGGTTTCCGTTTAAAGGGGGATGGGTGGTCGCTGTCACAGGTTATTACACACTTAGGTCTATATGTATTAAAATCCGTGCCATGAAAAATTGACCGTTTAGAAGGGTTGCCACTATACAGGGGTGACCGTCGGAGAAATTTCATTGTAATCGTATAAGACAAAGAGACGTAACCAAATTACCCTCCGTTACCGGTTCAAGCAAAAGATTGAAATCTTTTGCTTGAACCGTTTGTATCATATAATATATATATTATTTTACTCAGTTCTCATAAATTTAGAAAAAAAGGATACATCTTAGAAAACAAAGCAATGGCATCGAAATATCCTTCATAAATCAAAAATAATTTTGTTGATATCATGAACCTGAAACAATATTCCAATACTAGAAACTCAGATTTTCCACAATTTTCATAAATTCCAAAGAAACGATACATCCGAAAAGGCAAAGCGAAGGAACCGAGAAATTTCGAGGACATATTCGAGAAAAAAGAATACGAGAAATAAGAATATTAGCTTTATGAAGTTAAATTCGATATCAAATAATTCGAATTAATAAGATGAGGAAATTTATAACAACGATAAAATAGATCAGGATTACCCTGTAACTCCACTTCAAATTTTAATCATCAGATAAAATTTAATTTAATAAGAGAGAAATAATAGTTCAATAAAATTAATATCTAGAATTTTCAATCTTTTCAGGAACTTCAACTCCCCTCAGGACATTTAATAAATATGACCAATTTTTAAAACGGTTGAAATAAGTAGTATCCGTTTTCATTTTTCTTAATAATACCACTCATCAAACTGAAGTAATAAAAAACAACCATAAAATTGTTAAATATTTTACTCTATCTTCATAGAAATATGTGCAGTTTTATTTTAAAAAATTGCCGAAAAAAAACATCAAATTATTCTTTTGTTAATCAATCATAGCAGCAACTCCAATGAAAATGCGATATGGAAGAGGTAATTTAATTTTTCTCCTCCTCTATTTTCGATAATGAAGAGAAAAACATTTAATTTTCTTTCACAGATCTAATTTAAAACCCATTATTTTATGTGGGGAATTTGTGAGATTTAATAGCATAAATAAGTTATGATAGCAAGGCTGAGGTTATTATAATAGAAAAAAAAGTTATTTGACTCCTTTTTTTTTCTGTTAAAATTCAACATATTAAAAATTTATTTATTTGTTACACTACCATAAAAAATAAATTACGTAGATCATTAGCAGCGTATAATATTGTAAAGATTGCTTTTCTTTTAATAAACGAGTATACAGTGTAAACATTGGAATTTTATTTTTTTTTTATTATACAAATGTTGAAGTGCATTTCTATGCAAGTAATTTCTATTCTATACGCAGTTAAATACTTTCTTTATTATTGGTTTATTTTGAAACTGAATAGAAAAGATAAATTAATTTATTTGATAGGAATTTTATAGTTGCATGCCATAATAAGGTATAAAATTTCCCTTTTTTATTTTATTGTTTACACTTTCCAGTGTATTGAATTTTTATAAAGCATTATCCTTTTAATGGACTGCATCCAATGGACTTTAGATTTTAGAAAAAGAAAATAATGTGAAAAAGCAATATGCAGTTAAACTAATTATTAACTAAGTATAGGATAATGTAACTAAAGTATAGTGTAATATAACTAAAGAGTATAGAGTGCTAAAACTAAATAGTGTAGGGTAATATAACTAAAAAGTATATGGTAATATAACTAAATAGTATAGGGTAATATAACTAAATAGTATAGGGTACTAAACTAAATAGTATAGGGTAATATAACTAAATAGTATAGGGTAATATAACTAAAATGTATATGGTAATATAACTAAATAGTATAGGGTGATATAACTAAAGTATAGTGTAATATAACTAAATAGTATAAGGTAACATAACTAAATAGTATACAGAACTAAAACTAAATAGTATAGGGTAATATAACTAAAGAGTATGGGGTAATATAACTAAAGAGTATAGGGTAATATAACTAAGTAGTATAGGGAAATATAAGTAAATAGTATAGGGTAATATAACTAAAAAGTATATGGTAATATAACTAAATAGTATAGGGTAATATAACTAAAGAGTATAAGGTACTAAACTAAAAAGTGTAGAGTAATATAACTAAATAGTATAGGATAGTATAACTAAGTAGTATAGGGTGATATAACTAAAGCATAGCGTAATATAACTAAATAGTATAGGGTAATATAACTAAAATTTTTTTTCAAATTATTTATCAAACTAAATAAATAGTTTAAACAATAATTTGATAAATATATTGAGAAATATTTAGTTAACAAATTAGCTATTGAAGAATAGTTACTGATGAAATATTAGTTCTTGCTGATTTCTCTTTATATAAAACAAACTGTGTGTATATGTTTGCATGTTTGTATGTATGTTTGAATATTTATTTCTGATAGAAATCGTCGTCATACAGCCAGCATAAATTTGGCAGATTTTGATACAGTAAAAAAGTCACTGTAGTTAAAAAAAACATTTCCGTAATCTACAAATAATAAAATGTCAATAATACTAACATTGATTTTTAAGGTCACCCATACATAGCGATAATGTGTGAACACTTCAATAAATCAATGTATCTTCTTAAATAAAAATTACATCATTACACAATTTATTAACCTAAAATTATTTAAAAATAATAGAAATTTTAAAGTAGCTGTCAAAAAAGCTTTGATGTGATCTTACTTTTAGTGCGGTTTAAAATTCTTCTCTGATTATAAACTTCACTTCAATATCATTTTAAAATTGGGCCTAAAATTCTTCAAAATTCTACACTCCAACATATGATTTGAACTTTTAAATAAGGTGTTTTAAAGTGTAAAAATTTGTAATATTTACATATTACATTAAATTTAGTAGATAAATAAGCTCTTAATTTTATCCAAAATTCCATATTTTATTAAGAACTAAATGGTTAAATATGTAATATTTCTTTCATTGCATGATATTTTAAAGTAGAGGCTGTTATGAGAGAGAATGTTTGTTGTAGAAGAAACATTCATACTGCTGTTCGCAATATACTGTATGTAAATTTTGTATTTATACAAAATACTATATTTGGATATAGATCCTCATCTTTTTACTCCTTTTTGGAAGCAACGGATTTAGAGTTTATTCGATCGACGATCATTTTCAGAATCTTTTAAGCTGTATTTTTGGGACTTTCACAAAATTTTCTCTTTACATTTAGCTAATGTATTTTGCACATTATATTTTGATTACATACACAGGGAAACATTATTTAGTAAACCTGTTCATTTTTCATCCAATATTTATTATTTTTTACTTCCAACTCCATGATATTGTGTACAATGTTGTTTTTCGTGCGTCATGGAAATAACATTCTTCGATATTAAGAACTCTTCAAATTATAAGCAAAACACTTGGAGAAATTTGGGATTGTTTTTTTTTTAAACCTTAATTTCTACACGAGTATTCGTGCTATCCTCACAATGAACACATATTATTAAAGGAAGCATTCTAATCATATATAATAAATTTTCAATGCTTTTCATACACTACTTTTTACAGGGTTATTCAAAACAATTCGTTTTTCTTCAATTTGTTGACACTCCCCTATGGGGTTTCAGGAAAAAGTCTTTGCTGAAATATATGGTATTTACCATCCTGTTTCATTTTACCATGCTGTTTGTTTTTACCATGCCTCAGGTTTAGGATAATTCCTCGTGTATTTTTCTAGATATTCAACAATATCTAGAATATATTTTCCTAAAATCCCAAGTGACCGGTCATCGTTGGCAGTATAGTACGTACGTATATATATATATATATATATATATATATATATATATATATATATATATATAATATATATATACATATATATACATATATATATATATGTATACATATATATATGTGTGTATGTGTGTGTGTGTGCGTGTGTGTTAAACGTCGAAATAATCTGCCAGTGGCATACGAGAAATAGGCCCTATTACTTTTAATTTCCCGAGCTAACTGGGCAATGAGCGAGCCTAAGTATACTGCAACCATGGTTCCATTGAACTAACAACAAAATCCGGGGTGGAACTCTACTTTATTTAAGACTAGATAAAATGCATGATTCTCTGACAAGGGCAGATCAATGAATGATGAATGAAAACTCTTTTCTATCACAAAGTCAGCCCCAAATTGAGGAAGGAGACGAAGAGATATTCTAGGGAGGCATCAGCTTAGTCGGCGAAATTAGCCGTAAGAAATGAACTTAAATCTTTGTTAAAGTGAACCAGTTTATTGAAACACCTGGAAAATGTGGCGAATAGATAGAAAAATAGTATTAATTTCAACTTTAGCTTTGGGAAATCGGTTGAAGGAATTCAAGTCGAGAACATTCATTTTAATTCTGAGATTTCTTGGATGGGGAAATAGAAATGAAAGAACGAGAAAAGTAAAAACGACAATTTTAGAGAGTTATTTTAAGTGTAATGATTTTGATATATATATATATATATATATATATATATATATATATATATATATATATATATATATAATATATATATATATATATATATATATATATATATATATATATATATATATATATATATATATATATATATATATATATATATATATATATATATATATATATATATATATATATATATATATATATATATATATATATATATATATATATATATATATATATATATATATATATATATATATATATATATATATATAGATATATATATATACATATATATATACATATATATATATATATATATATATATATATACTATATATATATATATATATTTATATATATATATATATATATATACATATATATATATATATATATATATATATATATATATATATATATATATTTATATATATATATATATATATATATATATATATATATATATATATAATATATATATATATATATATATATAATATATATATATATATATATATATATATATATATATGTATGTGTGTGTATATATATATATATATATATATATAATAAAATAAAATTTGATAATAATAAATGAAATAGAACTATACAACTAAAAACAAGGGATGAAAATGTGTTTTTTCAGGATTATCCATAGACATCATTAAATTAAAGTTTTGTGCCTGAAAAATGTGATCTATTCAATAAACATAGCTTGATACATTATATTCCTTGAAAGAAAAATAAAAGAATGGCATTATTAAATGAAACCATGCTAAGTAATGATGCAGCAGACAAGAAACATGTCAGTAATATCATCCTTAGTATTGTCAGTTGTGTGGAAGTATAACACAAGGGAGTTACAAAATCAGGAACAAAATCAGTAGACAAAATACTTATACATCAGCATTATACTTTGGCACAAAACCTATATTCTAAAACGTAATCATAAAACAAGTTATATTAATTACTTTAAATAATTATTAATTATTTAAAATAAAATTAATTATTTAAAAATAATTAATTAAGATAATTATTTTTATTATTAATTATTTTCATAAATTATTTTTTAATTAATTTGTTTAAATGACAATATTATTATTCAGCATTATATAATATTAGTTATATTTTAGATATTTGAAAGTTATGTCTATTTTTAAATTATTAATAAATTACTCTTTCAATATAAAACTACCAATGTTTTTAGTGAGAATAACAGTTAAATTGTTTTTCTGTATCACATCTTTTAGACTTTTAACTTGCTTATCCTGATTGATATTTCATCAAGATATATTTTTCATATAAGGCAATGGAAAATTTTCTTTTTTAGTATTAGTAAAGTTAGCATTTTACAACAGGAACTAAAATACTAAATATTAAAAACTTCAAAATGTTACACTTCTTATTAAACAAATCAAAAGTATATTGCTGTGAAATACTTATTTTAATACTTAAGTTTAAAAACTTAGTACATAAAGAATAAGTATATCAGCTATAAATTTTATTGATAAGATGATATCTGTAAAATTTATTTTGTTTATTACCTTAGTTTAGGGTAATGTGTCTCGTACGCTTGAAATATGAACAGTAAAATATAATAAATAAGCATTAGGAACGCCTACATCGAATGTTTTAGATGCCTATACATTTCTTTCAATTAATTTTTATGCTCAATAGGGGGATATAAATTTAATATGCCACATGGGAGAAATTATGGCATATTGGATTCTGAGTAATTTTCATTTCGATAGAACGAGAAGTTTTATTTCAAGGAAAAATATCAATACAAGTAGATGATATTACTTTATATATAGATCTTGAATGTCAGAGAAACAACAGTAATGATTCAAAGCTGCAAATACTACCGATGAAATTTCAAACCTAATAGTTTAAAAGTTCATTTAAATAAAATAAAATTGTTCCTTATTTTAAATTCTGATTAGAATATTAGAATATTACCTTTGAGTTTCATTTAGTTTTTTTCCTGCAAAAAAAAGGTAACTTTAAAGCATCAATAAACTTAGTGAGTTATTTCTTTAAAATACAATAAGTCTCTATACTGATCATATTTTGGAAAAAATATATGCTTGTAGTGTTATAACATAGTAATAATATATTATTGGTAATTTAAAATGTATTAATATTAATTTTTGCTTTATTATTAGAATATTACTTTTCAGTTTTATTTAGTTTTTTTTCTGCAAAAAAAAGGTAACTTTAAAGCATCAATAAACTTAGTGAGTTATTTCTTTAAAATACAATAAGTCTCTATACTGATCATATTTTGGAAAAAATATATGCTTGTAGTGTTACATAACATAGTTATAAATATATTATTGGTAATTTGAACGAATGTATTAATATTAATTTTTGCTTTATTATTAGAATATTACTTTTCAGTTTTATTTAGTTTTTTTTCTGCAAAAAAAAGGTAACTTTAAAGCATCAATAAACTTAGTGAGTTATTTCTTTATAATACAATAAGTCCCTATACTGATCATATTTTGGAAAAAATATATGCTTGTAGTGTTACATAACATAGTAATAAATATATTATTGGTAATTTGAACGAATGTATTAATATTAATTTTTGCTTTATTATTAGAATATTACTTTTCAGTTTTATTTGGGTTTTTTTTTCTGCAAAAAAAGGTAACTTTAAAGCATCAATAAACTTAGTGAGTTATTTCTTTATAGTACAATAAGTCCCTAAACGGATCATATTTTGGAAAAATATATGCTTGTAGTGCTACATAACATAGTAATAAATATATTATTAATACTATATTAAAATTATTAAAATTATTAATAATTATTAAAACTAATAATAAAAGGATTATTATTTAATTAAGAATAGCTTTCAGTTGCTGTTGAATATGCCGGTGTTATATTGAATTAAATTAAATATTACATGTTTTAATATTACCCTTTTTTAAATATTTATTTTTGCATCAATATTTTTATCTTTTTCCGAGATCTATTGATTACAGGGGATTTTACATTTACAAAGGTACTTGGAAAGACACTCTCCCCTTCCTGTACTTCCATCACAATTTTTTTTTTATCTATAATAAGAAAAAAAGAAGATTTTTAATTGAATATCCATTTAATATAGTACAAAGATAATGGTAATGCATATTAGACTGAAATTGCCATAGTTATTAATATTTATACATATTATATATAGATCTTGAATGTCAGAAAAACAACAGTAATGATTCAAAGCTGCAAACACTACTGATGAAATTTCAAACCGTATATATACATTTCTATAATTAAATAGTTTAAAAGTTCATTTAAATCAAATAAAATTGTTCCTTATTTTAAATTCTGATTAGAATATTAGAATATTACCTTTGAGTTTCATTTAGTTTTTTTCCTGCAAAAAAAAGGTAACTTTAAAGCATCAATAAACTTAGTGAGTTATTTCTTTATAGTACAATAAGCCTCTATACTGATCATATTTTGGAAAAATATATGCTTGTAGTGCTACATAACATAGTAATAAATATATTATTAATACTATATTAAAATTATTAAAATTATTAATAATTATTAAAACTAATAATAAAAGGATTATTATTTAATTAAGAATAGCTTTCAGTTGCTGTTGAATATGCCGGTGTTATATTGAATTAAATTAAATATTACATGTTTTAATATTACCCTTTTTTAAATATTTATTTTTGCATCAATATTTTTATCTTTTTCCGAGATCTATTGATTACAGGGGATTTTACATTTACAAAGGTACTTGGAAAGACACTCTCCCCTTCCTGTACTTCCATCACAACTTTTTTTTATCTATAATAAGTAAAAAAAGAAGATTTTTAATTGAATATCCATTTAATATAGTACAAAGATAATGGTAATGCATATTAGACTGAAATTGCCATAGTTATTAATATTTATACATAATATATATAGATCTTGAATGTCAGAAAAACAACAGTAATGATTCAAAGCTGCAAACACTACTGATGAAATTTCAAACCGTATATATACATTTCTATAATTAAATAGTTTAAAAGTTCATTTAAATCAAATAAAATTGTTTTTTATTTTAAATTCTGATTAGAATATTAGAATATTACCTTTGAGTTTTATTTAGTTTTTTTTTCTGCAAAAAAAGGTAACTTTAAAGCATCAATAAACTTAGTGAGTTATTTCTTTATAATACAATAAGTTCCTATACTGATCATATTTTGGAAAAAAATATATGCTTGTAGTGCTACATAACATAGTAATAAATATATTATTAATACTATATTAAAATTATTAAAATTATTAATAATTATTAAAACTAATAATAAAAGGATTATTATTTAATTAAGAATAGCTTTCAGTTGCTGTTGAATATGCCGGTGTTATGTTGATTTAAATTAAATATTACATGTTTTAAATATTACCCTTTTTTAAATATTTATTTTTGCATCAATAATTTTATCTTTTTCCGAGATCTATTGATTACTGGGGATTTTACACTTACAAAGGTACTTGGAAAGACACTCTTCCCCTCCTTTACTTCCATCACAACTTTTTTTATCTATAATAAGTAAAAAAATAAGATTTTTAATTGAATATATTTGTTAATATAGTACAAAGATAATGGTAATGCATATTAGACTGAAAATGTCATAGTTATTAATATTTATACATAATATATATAGATCTTGAATGTCAGAAAAACAACAGTAATGATTCAAAGCTGCAAATACTACTGATGAAATATAAAACCTAATAGTTTAAAAGTTCATTTAAAAAATATTCCTTATTTTAAATTCTAATTAGAATTATTAGAATTATTCTAATTAGAATATTAGAATATTACCTTTAAGTTTTACTTAGTTTTTTATTCTGCAAAAAAAAGGTAACTTTAAATCATCAATAAACTTAGTGAGTTATTTCTTTATAATACAATAAGTCCCTATACTGATCATATTTTGGAAAAAATATATGCTTGTAGTGTTACATAACATAGTAATAAATATATTATTGGTAATTTGAACGAATGTATTAATATTAATTTTTGCTTTATTATTAGAATATTACTTTTCAGTTTTATTTAGTTTTTTTTCTGCAAAAAAAGGTAACTTTAAAGCATCAATAAACTTAGTGAGTTATTTCTTTATAATACAATAAGTCCCTATACTGATCATATTTTGGAAAAAATATATGCTTGTAGTGTTACATAACATAGTAATAAATATATTATTGGTAATTTGAACGAATGTATTAATATTAATTTTTGCTTTATTATTAGAATATTACTTTTCAGTTTTATTTAGTTTTTTTTCTGCAAAAAAAGGTAACTTTAAAGCATCAATAAACTTAGTGAGTTATTTCTTTATAATACAATAAGTCCCTATACTGATCATATTTTGGAAAAAATATATGCTTGTAGTGCTACATAACATAGTAATAAATATAATATTGGTAATTTGGACGAATGTATTAATATTAATTTTTGCTTTATTATTAGAATATTACCTTTCAGTTTTATTTAGTTTTTTTTTCGGCAAAAAAAGGTAATTTTAAAACATCAGTAAACTCAGTGAGTAATTTATTTATAATACAATACGTCCCTTTAGTGATCATTTTTTGGGGAAAATATATGCTTGTAGAACTACTTAATATACTAACATATATGATTAGTCATTTGAATCAATGTTTTATTGCAATTTTTACTTTAATATTAGAATATTACCTTTTAGTTTTTTTAGTTTTTTTCTGCAAAAAACGGTGACTTTAAAGCATCAGTAAACTTACTAATTTATTTATAATGAAATAAGTCCTGATCCTTTTTTGGGGAAAATATATACTTGTACCGCTATTTAACATAGTAATAAATGTTTTACTCGTAATATGAACGAAAGTATTATTGCAATTTTAGCTTTAATATTAGAATATTACCTTTTAGTTTTGTTAATTTTTTTTCTGCAAAATAGGTTAACTTTAAAGCATTAGTAATTTAGTAAATTTAGTAATTTATTTATAAAACAATAAGCTCCTTTAGGGATCACTGTTTGGGAAAAATATATGCTTGTACCGCTACTTTACATTGTAATAAATATATTACTCGTAATGTGAACGAAAGTATTATTGCAATCTTAGCGTTAATATTAGAATATTACCTTATAGTTTTGTTAATTTTTTTTCTGAAAAATAGGTTAACTTTAAAGCATCAGTAATTTAGTAAACTTAGTAATTTATTTATAATAAAGTAAGTTCCTTTACTGATCACTGTTTGGGAAAAATATATTCTTGTAGCACTACTTAACATAGTAATACATATATGATTGGTAATTTGAACTAATTCTTTATTGCAATTTTTGCTTTAATATTAGAATATTATCTTTTAGTATATTTTAGTTTTTTTTCTGCAAAAAACGGGAACTTTAAAGCATCAGTAAACTTAGTAATTTATTTATAATATAATAAGTCCCCATACTGATAATTGTTTGGGGAAAATATATACTTGTACCGATACTTAACATAGTATTAAATATATTACTCTTAATATGAACGAAAATATTATTGCAAATTTAGCTTTAATATTAGAATATTACCTTTTAGTTTTTTAATTTTTTTTCTGCAAAATAGGTTAATTTAAAGCATCAGTAATTTATTAAACTTAGTAATTTATTTATAATACAATAAGTTCCTTTACTGATCACTGTTTGGGAAAAATATATGCTTGTAGCGCTACTTAACATAGTAATACATATATGATTGGTAATTTGAACCGATGTTTTTTTGCAATTTTTACTTTAATATTAGAATATTATCTTCTAGTATTTTTTAGTTTTTTTTCTTTTTTACAAAAAACGGGAACTTTAAAGCATCAGTAAACTTAGTGAGTAATTTATTTATAATACAAGAAGTCCCTATACTGATCATTAATGGAGAAAATATATGCTTGTAGTGGTACTTAACATAGTAATAAATACATTATTCGTAATTTGAAGGAATGTATTATAGCAATTTTAGCTTTAATATTATAATATTACCTTTTAGTATTATTTAATTTTTTTCTGCAAAATACGGTAACTTTAATGCATTTGTAAACTTAGTAATTTATTTATAATACAATGAGTCCCTTTACTTATCATTTTTTGGGGAAAATATATGCCTGTAGTGGTACTTAACATAGTAATAAATATATTATTGGTAAATTCAAAAAAAAGTATTATTTGTAATTTTTTTTCTTAATATTATAATATTACCTTTTTGTTTTAATTTTTTTGGCAAAAAATGGTAACTTTAAAGCATCAGTAAAATCAGTGAGTATTTTTTATAATACAATAAGTCCTATACTGATCATATTTTGAGGATAATATATGCTTGTAGCGTTACTTAACGCAGTAATACATATATTATTGGTAATTTGAACAAATGCATTATTGCAATTATTGCTTCAATATTAGAAGATTATTTTTTAGTTTTATTTAGTTTTTTTTCTACAAACGAAGGTAATTTTTAAGCAACAGTAAACTTAGTAATTTATTTATAATAAAGTAAGTTCCTTTACTGATCACTGTTTGGGAAAAATATATTCTTGTAGCACTACTTAACATAGTAATACATTTTTGATTGGTAATTTGAACTAATTCTTTATTGCAATTTTTGCTTTAATATTAGAATATTATCTTTTAGTATATTTTAGTTTTTTTTCTGCAAAAAACGGGAACTTTAAATCATCAGTAAAATCAGTGAGTATTTTTTATAATACAATAAGTCCTATACTGATCATATTTTGAGGATAATATATGCTTGTAGCGTTACTTAACGCAGTAATACATATATTATTGGTAATTTGAACAAATGCATTATTGCAATTATTGCTTCAATATTAGAAGATTATTTTTTAGTTTTATTTAGTTTTTTTTCTACAAACGAAGGTAATTTTTAAGCAACAGTAAACTTAGTAATTTATTTATAATGCAATAAATCCCTTTACTTATCATTGTTTGGGGAAAATATATGCTTGTAGTTCTATTTAATATAGTAATAAATATATTTTTGGTAATTTGAACAAATGTATTATTGCAATTTTTGCTTTTATATTAGATGATTATTTTTTAGTTTTATTTAGGTTTTTCTCTGCAAAATACGGTATATTTAAAGCATCAGTAAACTTACTGAGTAATTTATTTATAATACAATAAGAGTCTTTACTTATCATTTTTTGGTAAATATATGCTTGTACCGCTACTTAACATAGTAATAAATATATTACTCGTAATATGAACGAAAGTATTATTGCAATTTTAGCTTTAATATTAGAGTATTACCTTTTAGTTTTGTTAATTTTTTTTCTACGAAATAGGTTAAATTTAAAGCATCAGTAATTTATTAAACTTAGTAATTTATTTATATAACAATAAGTTCCTTTACTGATCACTGTTTGGGAAAAATATGTGCTTGTAGCGCTACTTAACATAGTAATAAATATATTATTGGTAATTTGAATCAATTTTTTATTGCAATTTTTGTTTTAATATTAGAATAATATCTTTTAGTATATTTTAGTTTTTTTCTGCAAAAAACGGGAACTTTAAATCATCAGTAAACTTAGTAATTTATTTATAATACAATAAGCCCCTTTACTTATCATGTTTTTAGTAAATATATGCTTGTACCGCTACTTAACATAGTAATAAATATATTACTCGTAATATGAACGAAAGTATTATTGCAATTTTAGCTTTAATATTAGAATATTACCTTTTAGTTTTGTTAATTTTTTTCTGCAAAATAGGTTAACTTTAAAGCATCAGTAATTTAGTAAACTTAGTAATTTATTTATAATACAATAAGGTCCGTTACTGATCACTGTTTGGGAAAAATATATGCTTGTAGAGCTACTTAACATAGTAATAAATATATTATTGGTAATTTGAACGAATATATTATTGCAATTTTTGCTTTAATATTAGAATATTACCTTTTAATTTTATTTAGTTTTTTTTCAGCAAAAAAATGGTAACTTTAAAGCATCGGCAAACTTAGTAAAGGAATTATTTATACTTCAATAAGTCCCTGTATGGATCATATTTCGCGGAAATAAATGCTTAATAGCGCTACTTAACAAAGTAACAAATAAATTATTGGTGATTTGAACAAATGTGTTATTGCATATTTTACACTAACTTGGCTTCACTACTCAAAGAAATGTATTTTATTGTAGTTTGTCAAAATATGTACAGAATACGGGATTTAATTTTAGAAGGAATAATATAAATTGTTCCTGTTAAGTCGATTTAAAATATAGTATTATATAAAAATAACTAAATGTGTTTTCAAATATTATGAGAAACGTATCCGACATATTATATAGTGAATAATTAACGGTTTTATTTAGAACGGTACAGTCACTGTTTTTAATACAAAAGTACTGATAAAAATGGAATCTCGTGTTTAACGTTCGAATAATTACGAGCATCCATGACAACAGAGGGATAACACCCACAAAATACGGTACTGGAAAACAGCATCCGCATTCAGCCATCTTTCGGCAGTTAACTAATAATAAAAGCATTATTAATTAATTAAGAATAGCTTTCAGTTGCTGTTGAATATGCCGGTGTTATGTTGATTTAAATTAAATATTACATGTTTTAAATATTACCCTTTTTAAATATTTATTTTTGCATGAATAATTTTATCTTTTTCCGACATTTGTTGATTACTGCACATTACATTTACAAAGGTACTTGGAAAGATTCTCTACCCCCTCCTGTACTTCCCTGACAACTTTTTTTTATCGCTAATAATTAAAAAAAGAAAATATTTAATTGGATATCGTTTTTAATTATGTACAAAGATTATAGTAATGCAGATTATACTGAAAATACCATAGTTGTTAATATTTATACATAATATATACAAAATATACTTCTCGGGTTCCTTTACGACTCTCCCCTCTAATGGGGCAATTTTTTGCTTGTAATGGACTGCAATGCGTCATATGCTCTAAAGATTTCAGACTGGCGTAATATAAAAAAATAATATATGATTGCATGTATATATAACTAGATACTATAGATTTAGTGCTTATTATACAAACTTTTTATGCATATATGCACATACATAATATGTCTGTATATATATATATATATATATATATATATATATATATATATATATATATATATATATATATATATATATATATATATATATATATATATATATATATATATATATATATATATATATATATATATATATATATATATATATATATATATATATATATATATATATATATATATATATATATATATATATATATATATATATGTATATATATATATATGTATATATATATATATATATATATATATATATATATATATATATATATATATATATATATATAATATATATATATATATATATATATATATATATATATATATATATATATATATATATATATATATATATATATATATATATATATATATATATATATTAATATATATATATATATATATATATATATATATATATATATATATATATATATATAAATATATATATATATATATATATATATATATATATATATATATATATATATATTATATATATATATATATATATATATATATATATATATATATACATTTGTTATAAATCATGAATATACATCCTGTATACCTCTATTAATAGCTTTTCTAAGATAATAATCTTTCTTAGAACATCTCGATGGAAATAAACATCCATTTTCGATATATTTCTAGTTTCCTTTTGAGGCTTTAATCCATTTTATGAATTGGAAGCTTTATTTCATCTACTTCAAAGAGTGAAATATATTTACTGCTTGCTAAATGATGCGTTTTATCATTATATTAGATTCTATTTGACGAACCTTTCCTCAAATATATTTGAATAAAATCGTAATTTCTGCATATGACTTTGAAATAAAATGAAATGTGATTTATTCTTCGCATGAGACCTTATTTGATATTTCCAGCACGTGTTAGGGAGATAATGACGATAAAGTTATGGAACAGCTGGCGTTGGTACGTGACGAGGCGTAAAGAATGATTTGAAGAGAACCAGAAGCAGAGGAAAAAAAGGGGGGTGGTATTTTACTAATGGTATGATTATTCCTATCAGAACAATAAAACTATTTTATTTCGTTTGAATAGTTAACCACAATGTTAAATAGTAATTACAAAAGAAGTAAAATAATTAAATGGGAAATGTTTTAAAATCAATTTATGCATGAGAACAATTAATTTATTCCTACATTTTTAGGTTTGGTATATCGAAAGTATTAATTGAATTGAACAATGTGACATATATGTAATACTTTTATTATAAAATTTTACAAAAGAATTTAACGTAAAGGTAAAGGACTAGATATTTTTAAACTGAAATGCTAAATATTTAAATACAATTTTAAATACTAGTTATAAACTGTATCGTTTCAATACAAAATCTCATAGAGTGTTATTTACGAAATTAGAAAAACAGTTCAGAATGTTTTTAAAGTTTGTTTTCATAATTCTTTTTAGTATTTTCTAATTATTGCATGATAATAATGTATAAAATTATATATATATATATATATATATATATATTTATTATATTTATGGAATTATCTGCTGTAAATAAAATGAGAAAATTTGGAAAATTTCAATTTTTTACATTAAATACTAACAGTATTATTAACAACATATATAAATAGTTAAATGATTTGAATTTTGAACAGATTAAAAAAAATATGTGTAAAAATTTTAAGTAAAAAATAATAAAAAACTCCATATTAATTTAAAGTAGGAACAGTATTTTGTTAATTGCTTAAATATTCTTATTATAACAATAAAATATTTCTTTCGCTTGAATATTCATGTGCAATGCTTAATGCTTATTATACTAACAATGAATTAATTAAATGGAAAATTTATTGTATTCTACTTAGGACGATTATACATTTTTCATAAAAAACATTTTAGTTCTCTTTAATGAAAATACTGATATAAATGAAATTTGCATTTAAAATATAGTATTTCATAAAAATAGATGGAAAAGAAGATGGAAAAGAAGAAAATTGAAACAATTATTTTATATTCACAGGCTATTAATCCTTAGAAAAACATTTTTAAAAATAGTAAAATAGAGTTATACACATAAGTGCCAACTGATATTTATATAATTTTAAATTTAAATGATCAGTATTTAAATAAACAATTAAATGCTAGATATAAACTGTAATTTATAATTCAAAATCTAATATAGTGCATATTTTCGTAATTAGTTAAACAATTAAGAATAATATTAAGATTCTTTTTAAATTTCTCTTTACTATTTACTATTTATTGCATGATTATCATATATAGAATTTTATGTATTTTTAATATATTTATGTAATTATCTATTCTAAATAAAATTAGAAAATTTAGGAAAATTTCAAATTTTACTATTTTATGCAAAATAATCATTCATTTAATTATATATATTTTTTTATTTATGGATTTATCTGTTGTAAATGAAATTAAAAAATTAGGAAAATTTCAACATGTACCATTTGTTGCGTATTAATCATGAATGAAATTATATATATTTTTATTATAATTATAGAATTATCTCTTATAAAGGAAATTTAGGAAAAATTCAACTTTTTACATTAAATCGTGAATGCAATAATAACAACATGTAGTTAATTGTATTTTTTTAAATTTTTGAACAGAGTGTAAATGCTAAATTGTAGTTATCATATTTGTAAATATATTTAAACATGCATTCTTGTAAAATTATAACATTCCATAGTTAAGTGCTTCTTATATATTTTCTCAAATTGAAAAATATTAGGTAATAGTTTGATCTCTAAATATTATTTAAATTGAAAAGTTATACACACACACACACACACACATATATATATACTATATAATATATATATATATATATATATATATATATATATATATATATATATATATATATATATATATATATATATATATATATATATATATATATATATATATATATATATATATATATATATATATATATATATATATATATATATATATATATACATTCATGTTTATAAATTAAGGATAATTCAGAATTACACATAAATTGAGCTCTAAAATAAAAATTTCACCTGTAGAATTATTACACACATCTTGAAGAAGAATATGCAAATTGCAGGAAACCACCAGATGGCGCGGATAGTACGTCACAATGACGAGAGTGTATGAAAGGGGTATATAAGGATGTAAAATTGTTCACAAGCGCTTTAAAAGCCTTTCAGGGCAATAACCGCAT
>CM063505.1:94082855-94087855 GCA_032207245.1 Pardosa pseudoannulata | reverse complement strand
ATTTTCATATTTTAAAATTTTATGAGTATGCTTAAATGTATGAAATAATAAACATATATTATTTGGTAATAATATCGATCAATCTTTAATCGCTGTTTCGAGATCTCAATATTTTTTCTTTACTCTGAATGTGTGTGTAACCTATTTTAAACATAATTTAAATGTTTCTATAAATACATAAAAAAAACAATAATATTCTGTGGATATGTACGAATGTTTATGTCCGATTATTTGGATAAACAAATAATCCTTCATACCCATATGCTGATATTCAGCAGAAAATAATTTTCGGATACATTGATGGGTACAAGGTGTTGTAACTTTTATATTTAGCTTCATATATTTAAAAATTTTATGAGTATGCTTAAATGTATGAAATAATAAACACATATTATTTGGTAATAATATTGATCCATCTTTAATCGCTGTATTGAGATCTCAATGTTTTTTTCTTTATTCTGAATGTGTAAGTAACCTATTTCAAAGATAATATTAATGTTTGAATACATATATGATAAATACAGTAAAAATCATTGGATAACAAATAAGCTGCCATTTAAGGAGGGATTAAAGAAATATTTATTTTATTCCACTATAAGCTTTCTTTTTTAATGTAAGTTTTGCTCATTTATGTACGAATATTTGGATAAACAAATAATCCTTCATACCCATATGCTGATATACATTGATGGTTTGAAGTTGTTGTAACTTTTATTTATAGGTTTATATATTTTCATATTTTAAAATTTTATGAGTATGCTTAAATGTATGAAAAGAATAAACTCATATTATTTGGTATTAATATTGATCCATCTTTAATCGCTATATTCAGATCTCAATGTTTTTTCTTTACTCTGAATGTGTATGTAACCTATTTTAAAGATAATTTCAATTAAAAGATAATTTCAAAAGATATTTTCAACCAAAAGGTAATTTCAAATAATCTTCGGATACATTGATGGGTTGAAGTTATAATTTTTAGTTACAGGTTCATATATTTTCATATTTTAAAATGTTATGATTATGCTTAAATGATTGAAAAGAATAAACTCGTATTATTTTATATTAATATTGATCCATCTTTAATGGTTATATTTAGATATCAATGTTTTTTTTTTACTCTGAGTGTGTATGTAAGCTATTTTAAAGATAATTATAAAATGTTTGAATAAATACAGGATAAATAGAATAAAATTCTGTGGATAACAGATAAGCTGCCATTTCAGGTGGGATTAAAAAAATTATCTTATTCCACTAAAAGTCTTCTTTTTTATCTGAGCATTTATATACACGCATAGAAAAAATCACAAGAATGTAACTGTAATTATGAAATATATTCAATTATTTAACTTTAATGTTTCCTTAAAAAAAATCCTATCTCCCAATCTAATTCCTTAAAATCTTTTTCTCAGCCTCTAAATGTCCTAAAAGGAGCGTCCTCGATTTAAAATTCTTTCGACACATTTCCCAAAGCTTTCTGTCCTATAGATGCAGATTTTCTGACTATTCAACACGTTTTTCAGCTGTCGCCGGCAAATGGTTCCAAGTTTTTGTTCATCTTAACAGTTTAAATTCGCTGACTAAGCTTCTCATCTCTTGGGAAAATTCTTTATGTGTTAGCACCCCTGTTTGAGCAGATTGATTTTTTTTCTCTTGTCTGTCGTTGACTAGTAAAGAAGTCCATTTTAGCAGCTCTAAAATAAAGTTTTAAATAGACGTGTCGGTGTCTTTCAATGGTCAGACCCTATCGTTATTACTATTAGTTGATTAGGTGTCTCCTTGGTCAGTAGTCCGGAAAAGTAAAAAGAGTAGGAGCTACATAATTAGCAGACTGATTTTTTTCTCTTGTCTGTCGGTGACTAGTAAAGAAGTCCAATTTAGCAGCTTTCAAATAAAGTTTTAATTAGACTTGTGTCGGTGTCTTTCAATGGACCGACCCTATCGTTATTACTATTAGCGGATTAGGTGTCTCCTTGCTCAATAGCCCGGACTAGTAAAAAAAAGAGGAGCTACATAATTATTGTGAAAAGAGGAAATAATTATTACAGCCATATATGAGAAATCTTTTAATAAGAGATCACATCACATTTTAAACCTTCATTTTTTTTATATTTTATAGAAATTTGTGATGCTACGGTGAACTTAATATATTAATTTAAACAAAGATTTATTTTTTCGTCTCTCTAAATTCGTCACTTTAAGTTCGAGTCATTATGTTTAAATTCTATCATAAGCGTATTATAACATAATTCAGTTTTTATAAATTTGTCTTATATTAAATTTGAAAATTTTTTATGTAAGATAAAGTTTAAAAAATTATTTTATGTATTACTACAATTGATAGATTTTAAAATTTTAATAAGTAAAAAGCTTGAAGCTAAAATAGATGTTTATAGATTATTTTGTTTTAAAAAATTAAGGAAATTTATAAATAAATATTTTTTGTTATGAAATTAAATAAATAGTAAAAAATGATTATGGTTATTATAAATAAATTTTTTATACATATTACTGAATTTTTACTTTTTATGATATTGTTGATATGATTATTGTAAAAATATTTGAAAATAAAGTTTTATTAGTCTCTATGTATTCATATCTGTATTAAAATTAAATTATATTTTTAAATTAGTTAAAAATATGTTTTAAAATTAAATAAAAGATAATGAAAATTATTAGATACTTTTATAAAAATGATTTTAAATTATTTTGTGATTATAAAATTTATTCCTGCTTTAAAAAATAGCGTTTAAAACATTTTATTTACGTAAATTAAATGTGCTTTTTTTAGATATATCATTTATTAACTTAAGTCTTCTTTAACCAAATAATGTAATGCTGAAATTAAAAAATGAATTTATTATATAGGTTAAATAGGGAAACCTAAATATTTCCCATATTCAGCATTGGATGCATAGTTTTTTAGAATGATCAGACAGACTACACAAATTCATTTTTTTTATATTTTATTAAAATTCTGGACATTTAAAATCAATTAACCCTTTCTTGACCTGAGTCGCAGGCCATCTGTTCGGTATATTCGTGCTCTTAAAGTCGGTTTTGCATGCCATGAGAAAAACATACCATCGTTTACAGTCCTTACGTCATTACTGACACGTTTCAAATATGTAACTACTATTTCCTGTATTCAAAATGATAAGAGTATTTATGTATGAGGTATGGTGTGAAATTTCACAATGGGCCATATTTATGAATTTTTCTAGCACATAGTGAGATCTGTTAGAACTTATAATAAAGAAACACTTTAATAAATTGCCGATTTTCATGAATAAGACTATTTTACCTGATTAACACAGCAAAAAAGAATTAAATTATTTTAAAGTGTTAAATTATATTATATCGGAATCCCGCTATAAAAATGTTGTAGAGTTATATGTTTCACAGTAAGATAATTGAATACTTTAACCAGACTTTTTTTTATGTATTTTTAATAAAATTTTACAAACGAATATTTATCTTATATGCTTTAAAGCAATATATTGAAAAAAATATTGTACCAGAGAGTTTTGTTTTAATTGAAAACTTGGGTTCATTGTAGACACATGTCATAACTCCTGTACTTAAGGGGGAAATACTACTTACTGACATGATTCTTTTAACCCATATTGGACCGCTGTCCTATAAATAGGACAGCAAATAAAATTCCATTTAATAATAAAATTATAAATATTTTCTCAGTGGATTTCATTTTAACACCTTTAAAATAGACATACTTTAGCATAATAACAAAAAAAACCTGAGAAATTAAATTACATTGTATTGTAAAATTTATTTTCAGCAACCCCTTAAAAATTGTCATTTTTTAATCTTTAATTTTATATTCATTATTATTATTATTTTCAATCATTATGGAGGTTACTTGTAGTTTATAAACAGAATTAATAATGTAGCTGAAATTGTTTGTTCAAAAATGTATTTTACACGTGTATTTTGTAAGTATAAAATAGGTGTCCTAAAATTAGGACGACGGTCCAATACCGATTATTTTTCCACGAATTCGCTATTGCATTCATAGCGCACATTCTTTTCTTATCTTTCAATGAAAACCTGTTCAAACACCTGTTCGCACACCTGGACACAACAAGGGGGAATATATGTCTATTCTATTCAGGAAAATTGGAGATTGTAATATAAACTTAATCTTTTACTCTCATGCTTGGTTGAAATTTGTTTAGTGTTTAGTGCTGCATGCAGCTCTATTTTTCAATTGAAGATAGAATGTATATTCATTTTCATCAATTAAAAATGTTTCTTTCTTTGACTCGGGGATTTGAAAACAAAATCAGTAGAGAAGAAGTTAAAACAAACCTAAATTTAAATAATAAAATTAAAACCTATAAAGCTATACATTATTTACATCCCTCACTTTTGAAAATCTAATACATTAAACTGAAAGTAAAGAAAGGATATTAATATTAGAAGCATGACGAGAGCTAGAAAATGAACCAGGGTGATTGACATGTCAATTTATTTAGAAGACAAAGGATATGTGTATGCAACTGGAAGGTATTGAAATTTATTAATATAATTTTAACGAAAATATAATAAAAATTTTCAATTCAATATTTTAAAGAAAAATATCTGGTTATGAACAAAATGTTACTAAATACCAGTAAATGCTACTGTGACAATACTCAATTATGGTCAAAAGGGAGAATTCAATGATATGCAGGCTTTTACTTAAGAAATTGATAATAAAATATCATTTGCATACAATGAGATCAACATGAGATAGGTTCCTCTTAAATATAGTATATGATGTCTATGTTAAAGACTTCTAGTGCAATAAAACGTGTCAAACGTTCTACAGAAATAGGGATGTTGAGAAAGAAATGGAATGGTGTATGTATGTACACAGATTTAAGCTATATAACCAAGCTTTTAAGTAAAATTATAATAGAAATGTACAATGTTTTAAATTTAAATGCATTTTACTCAAAATAGTCATTATCATTTTGCAGTATAAATAAAAAAGATAC
>CM063505.1:94072855-94075355 GCA_032207245.1 Pardosa pseudoannulata | reverse complement strand
GTAATTAAAATGTATATATATTATTCACTTCAAGAAATTTAAATTTAATATAAGAGGGCTTTATATTAATAATTGAAATGCACATTTCAAATATTTGATATCAATGATTAAATATTTAAAGAATCTTAATATTGTTAGAAAATATTTCAACGTTTCATCAAATATGAAGCTTATATATACATACATTTGATTAGCTATAATTTAATTTTCCCTGTTGATTGTATTTTATTTACTCTATAGTAATGATGTCTTTGGTGCAGAGGAAATTCATTCAACAAACCTCATATTTTTCTATTATACTTCTGGAAAGTATTTTTTGTGTTCTTAAAATATTTGTTTTGATTTCAGTGAGTTTTTCATAAATATAAAAAAATAAACACACGATTATCATAATTTTACTTTATACTTTTTGAATTATCTACATTGTTTAACCAATCGTGTCTAGTTTTGGAAAAATTTAATAAAAATGATATAAATTCACAATTTTTAGTGACAGCACTAATTACGTTTTAATACAACTGAGGTGTTTTAGATGTCACTGTATTGTAAGTTTAAAGGTGCTTTGTGCCATGTAAGAAATATAGTACAGAAAACAGACTAATTCATGTTTATTCGGGGATAATGTAAAATACATATTTTGACCTAAATATATTATTTGCGTATATTTATCTCCTTTATATGATTTTGGATTGGTTTATAATTTTATATTTTTTATGTTATGTAAGTTATTTACCCTAAAGTATTTAACATTGTGAATCAGTAGATTAAAGTCTATAATCTGTGTCAAAATAAGTTCTTTTTTAAGATAGTTTCCCCGTATCACCAGCATTACGCGTTTTACATAAACCTATACCTACAATAAACTGATATTTTGAATACTAATATTGAATAAATAAAAATAATCGGTTTGTACTAATATTATGTAATGTGAATGCTTATAAATATAAGATTTGCTAATAAAGATAATTAAACATGAAAGAGTTCTAAAATTATCACAGAACAATATAGTTTTTTCTTAAACATGAAAACATTTCATAAATTGTCTCACAATAATTTTTACTATGGTATAATTTTTAGAAAGCTTCATAAATATCTTTTTTATTAGTTTTGACAGTGTATGCCAAGTATTGGATTCTTAGTTTTAACCATAAAGGTACTACAGTAATATTTTTATGATTGTTAGAAAGTTTTGTGTAATTGAACACATTTTCCAATCAATTCAGATAGGATAGGATAGCAATTTCGGAGAGAAGCAGAAAGCTTCGGGAATTTTAAAGAAATGCATACCTTTAGAATTTCTTTGGCTGCATTCATAATAAAATAACAGAGCCAATTTATTTAAACTTAGTTATTTCTGTGTTAATTATCCAAGCATATATAGCGTCCAAATCAAAATGTTACAATAATTTTAATTGATCATTGTTTGGATCATGGCATTTTCTGCCTATCTCATCAGAACATCACATTCAAATTTGGTCGAGTTGTAAAGGTTCACAACTTTAAACGATTTTTTCCTATTAGATGATACTTTTGGTATTTACTGTAAGGCATTTTTCTAGACACATATATATTCGTTTTCCTTCATATAATTTAAGCAATACATTGTATAGCTTATCTATCTATCCTAAAAGATATTTCTTAATTTTTGAACTAGAATTTGTTTTCCTTGAGTGAGTATTATGACAACATACCTTACTTCTATAGTAATTCCACAGAAATACAGAAATTTTCAATTTTCCAGTATTGTATTAAAGTTCCAACACACTAAAGGAGAGCATATTGTATTATCATCTGTCGTTTCCCCACTACGCGTTGTTTAATTTTCTTTCTGAAATAGGAATATAATTTCAGTAAATATATTAAATGCACATTAGAAGAGAGCTAAAATTTTATACCGATTTTATCGTATGTTTTGGGTACATACTGAACAAAATAACTAAAGTTTATATTGTCATATATAAAGTTGTATTATTTTCATTATATTTATAACAGTTCATGCAGTTTTCTTTAAATGTATTCCGAATAATTCAAAAACACAAAAATAGAATTGATTGTAGTATTTAGGATCTAGTTGGCGTCATGGTGAAATTCAAATACTTCCTAATTACTACAGTTATCTACTTAGAAATTGTTTCTGAAAAAATGAGTTTAACACCAAACTAAAAATGTTGTGTAAGCCAAAGTTCAATGAGCACACATCATTGAAATAAAAGTCTTTAACTCAACAAATGACAAATAACAATTTGATTTCGGTGCTTTTTCTTACTATTCTTGTTCATTGCACTATTGAACATGATGCAATATTTTTTCTCTGATAAAAAATCTCCATACAGTACCTGCTTTATCATCAAGTATTTATCTCTATGCTTGCGAAATTAGTTCTACATTTTTTACGAATAAACGAAACGAGATTATGTAACCATAAAAATAATTTTGAAAAGGATTTTTAATACAGTTAATATAACCGATAGTTGTCATTGTAGGAATACAGGGTAATATT
>CM063505.1:94025355-94062855 GCA_032207245.1 Pardosa pseudoannulata | reverse complement strand
ATATCTAAGCCAAGATATATAAAATGAATCTTATTTAGTTGAATCCTTTATTTCAGTACATACATAAAATTGTTAACCCTAAATACCATTTAAGAAATATAATGAAAATATGAAGAGTATAAGTGGTAATAAGACGATAATGTAGTAATATTTAATTAAGATAATTATATTATAATTTCTATAAAAGAGGGTAAACATAAATACTATCAAAATCTTTATAATAAAAGTTATTATTAAGATATAACTGACCTCACTTGATCGAATGTCTAGGATTTTATTAATCGATTTATAAATATACATATATATATGACTTGAGATGGCGACAAATTTAGAGGTATTTAGCTATAGCATTTTGAAGTTGTATGCGTATATTGTCTATTACATATATAACTGAGTTATGATAGCAGATTGTATTTGAGAGTCAGGTTTTTAAGGGGGGGGGAGAGTGTTAACTGGTGCTTTATCTATTTTGATATTGTTATACATACCCACACACTCACATACCCAAATGTTATATATATATATATATATATATATATTTATACATATATACATATATACATATATAAATATATATATATATATATATATATATATATATATATATATATATATATATATATACATATATATATATATATATATATATATATATATATATATATACATATATATATATATATATATATATATATATATATATATATATATATATATATATATATATATATATATATATATATATATATATATATATATATATATATATATATATATATATATATATATATATATATATATATATATATATATATATATATATATATATATATATATATATATATATATATATATATATATATATATATATATATATATATATATATATATATATATATATATATATATATATATATATATATATATATATATATAAATATATATATATATATATATATATATATATATATATATATATATATATAAATATATATATATATATATATATATATATATATATATATATATATATATATATATATTTATATATATATACATATATACATATATACATATATACATATATACATATATATATATATATTTATGAAGGTTACCTTTTCGAAAATTTAAAATTTCATAAAATTATTTTATTAGCATTTTATGAAGAATAAAATTTTATTCATCTTTCAATCAGTGCTCTCACGTTTAAGCATTCACTTTAATTTTACATGATTGTTAATCTATAACCTTCTCTTGTGCACTCATGTCTTCCAGCGAAAAATGAATTACAAACAATAAAAACATAAAAAGAAGAAAGAAAACTGTTTTTGATGTATAAAAAGTACAAAAGCAATACTCTTGTTAATCTATAACCTTCTCTTGTGCACTCATGTCTTCCAGCGAAAAATGAATTACAAACAATAAAAACATAAAAAGAAGAAAGAAAACTGTTTTTGATGTATAAAAAGTACAAAAGCAATACTCAAAAGAATTCCAGTCGTAAACACACTTATCAAGTTTTTCGTAGTATCAGGTGGCAGAAAGAATATAACGCTTTTTAGTATCGCCCAATAAACAATAGTTTCTAAAGAAAAAAAACTTTATTCTTGAAGTTCCTTCCTATTTATTATTTTTTTTCGAAGAGCTAAAAGTTGGTACAACTCACAGTTTTTTCAATGAAGTTTGGAGCATTCTTCTATTAAATTTGAGACAAGGAAAAATTTATTTTTTAGTTGATCTCACTGCAAAGGTGTATAGTAATAAAAATAAGCTGAATGGAAGAAAAGAAAGCAATAGTAACTGAAATAGTACACATCGGTTTTCGTATTTTTTTTAATACGTAGTTGATTTTAAAACTTGAAGATAATAGTTTAGTGTATTCTATTATATTTTCTTTTACGAAGATGTTGTTTTTCTTTTACGAAAATTACTACTTTTTACATAGGATGACACCATATCACTAAAATTAAGAAATAATTTTGCTTAAGAAATACTATTAAACTAATAAAATTTTCAAAAGAAAGTAAGTGAAATTGAATGTATGGTTTTTTGTAATGTTTTTTTGTAAAAAGAAGTTGAAATTGAACATTTTGGCGTAAGTCATGACAATTTTTTTTTCTCTTGTACATATGTGAAAGGATCATGTGTCGAGTGGAAGTTCCTATAACCTTCTCTTGTGCACTCATGTCTTCCAGCGAAAAATGAATTACAAACAATAAAAACATAAAAAGCAGAAAGAAAACTGTTTTTGATGTATAAAAAGTACAAAAGCAATACTCAAAAGAATTCCAGTCGTAAACACACTTATCAAGTTTTTTCGTAGTATCAGGTGGCAGAAAGAATATAACGCTTTTTAGTATCGCCCAATAAACAATAGTTTCTAAAGAAAAAAAACTTTATTCTTGAAGTTCCTTCCTATTTATTATTTTTTTTCGAAGAGCTAAAAGTTGGTACAACTCACAGTTTTTTCAATGAAGTTTGGAGCATTCTTCTATTAAATTTGAGACAAGGAAAAATTTATTTTTTAGTTGATCTCACTGCAAAGGTGTATAGTAATAAAAATAAGCTGAATGGAAGAAAAGAAAGCAATAGTAACTGAAATAGTACACATCGGTTTTCGTAGTTTTTTTTAATACGTAGTTGATTTTAAAACTTGAAGATAATAGTTTAGTGTATTCTATTATATGTTCTTTTGCTAAGATGTTGTTTTTTCTTTTACAAAAATTACTACTTTTTACATAAGATGACACCATATCACTAAAATAATTCTAAGTAAATTAAAAATAAATAATTTTGCGTAAGAAATACTGTTAAACTAATAAAAATCTCAAGAAAAGAAAGTAAGTGAAATTGAATATATTGTTTTTTGTAATGTTTTTTATAAATGAAATTGAAATTGAACAATGGGGCGTAAGTCACGACAACTATTTTTTTTCTCTTGTACATATGTGAAAGGATCATGTGTCGAATGGAAGTTCTGGAAGCACAGTGTGTACGCAGAACAACTGATGGCTCTGCAATAGCTTGTAGTAGAGCAGCGGAGGCTGTGATATCAGTCAGTTGGTGAGTGTTGTGCAAGATTTAAGTGTTGATCTGGGCACAACAAAAATAGTTGATGATCCTTGCTGAAACATTCCTACCCACCGGGCTATTGTACGGTGTGGTAGGGCATTATTCAAAAGGGCTTTCTCTAATTCACTGTTATGTTCCATCGCATTTCACATTCGTAGAACTGATTGTTCAGTCTTGTATTACTTACCAATGACTTATACCAGGCCATGTTGAGATAACACAAAGAGTTAAGTCACCAGATACAAATGAGCGAAGACTTACCGTTTTGCAGACTTATTTTATTTATAATTTTATTTTTTTCACAATCTGGTGAAGCACATAAAAATATTCAATCTCAATATGGAGCTGTTGGAATATGGAAACAAATATATCCAATCTCAATATGGAGTCGTTGGATTATAGAACAAATTCCCGCTGATGTCGCTTTTCTTAGATGAACAACAAAAAACTCAGATTTTTCTGCCTCTGCTGAATTAGACGAAGAGGCCGCCAAATATGCTGAGGAAAAATCCAAAGACTGTTGTTACCAAGGCCAAAGACGACTGACCCATCTTGTCTAATGGGGTCGAAGATTGGATAGGGTCACTGATATCGCCCTCGTCCCTCGGTCAACAGTGTAACTCATGTTACATCTTCATAAAAGACTTTGTAATTTTAATTTTTAAATAATTCATAATAGTTGTTTCATTTTTATTCTTTATTATCTGTGGTTTCTGTTCTAATTGTTTGTATTTCAACTGATGGCATTACCCTGCAACTGCTTTTCTTTTTCTTTTTTTTATTATTCAAGACGAGAAAAAGTTGGCTGTTTGTTTTTTCGGGGGTGTTTTTGCTATTCATTTAATCTGTATTTTATTCATATAAATCTGAAAAACATGTATTGAAAACCTAACTTAATTCTTAATTCAATTTTTGTTCTGTGAATTTATCGTGATATGTTGCATAATTAAAAGAAAGTTGTGTTCGACAATAGACTTCTGTTTTTATCCATATTTCGGTTTCTACAGATCTTTCACCGCAAATTACAAATATCAAAAGAAAGTAAGTAATTACGTTATTTAATTGTTGTTTATCATTATTGTTGTACCTTTTAATTGACTTAAAACCAAAATTCAAGATTCATGTTTATTCAAAATAAATTTCTTTCTGTTCATTACACGGCTTTTTTGATGTAAGCGCCCTGTACAACACGGGTTACTTCCATCTCACCCGACACTTACCAACTGACTGATTTCACAGTCCTCGCTGAGCTACTACTAGCTACCACAGAGCCATCTGTTGTTCTGCATACACACTATGCCTGTAGAACTTCCACAAGACACATATACGTTTGTGATCCTTTCACATATCTACAAGAGAAAAAACAGTTTTCATGATTTATGCCACAACCCTCGTATTTAGTAAGTTATTTTAATAATTCTATTTGAAAAATCATGTTTTTGTTTAACAAAAATACTATTTACAACAGTAGATAACACAATATAAATAGAATTAATATATAAATTAAAATGATATAATTTCAACGTGGGTATACCATCATAGTTATAAAATTAACCCTTAATTTGACAAGATGTTTTTTCAAATATTTTTTAATTTCTGTTTTTTTCCATGTCTGTATAGACATTAGGATCTCTGTAAAATAAACAAAAAAATATATCATTTTCCATTTTTGAGATAATTAATGTCCGCTGTGGCGAACACTGACAATTATGTTATGTAGTAGTTATAAATATCCATGCCCGGTGTAGTGGTCAGACTTAGCCAAATTAAGGGTTAAAGTGGAGTGAAGAAAAGAAAGCAACAGTAATTAACATAGTACCCATAGATGTGTAATTTTTCTTAATAATTTTTTCATTTAAGTCCATTATCAGAAATACTCAATTTCCTATCAGATTCCGAAATAGTACCTCTAGCATAAAACTTAATAATATGACAGATTATTATGCTTAAAAATACTTAATATTAACTTAATTTTATAATACTAATGTAACAAGTCACTTTTGGTTAAATATATTCTACTAACAATGTATTTTTTCAAATCTTTTAGTTTCAGAACAAAAGCATTTGTTTTTATTATTATTTGATAGCAAATCACTAGTTTAGTTCTATGGAAAATAAAAAGAAAGGATTTTGTTTTACCGACACTAAAAAATAACTTTTTTGAATAGTTAAATAAAAAGAATGTATTAAAAATTAAGTAAATGAAAAGAAGCATATTTCCGCTAGATACACACTATATTAATTTCAAAAATAGTCTGTGTTATTAAACTACAAAAGCATAATGTATACCTCTGTTCCTATTGTCTCTGCATAAATATTAGTATCAGAAATTTATGGTGTAATAGCTCTAGATGTTAGGTTCATTAAACGACCATTAGACTTTTCAAGCATTATAAATTACTATGCCCAGATTAACACAATTTAATAAATTTATGCGTAATGAGCTCGATATCACTAATAAATTTCTAATCTTAGTCCTACAACGAAAAATTGCTAAATGATATCCATCTACTATTTATAATCATAAAAGTGTTATAATTTAGACAGTATTTGTAATTTTCATATAACTATCGATGCTTTCAAAATAGAATATTGTTAATGAGTTTGGGAATATATATAGTGACAGCCAAATTGAAGTACATAAGATTGTGCAGTAAATATAGTTAACTTTCAATATATTCTTCATAATTTTTCCACTTTTTTTCATTATTCTGTACGGTGTTTTGCATTATTATAGTAAAAATTACTTATGAAATATAAATCGATGATTATAAATATTGCTGATTATGTTTTAGATTGTCTTAGTAGAAAATATGGGGAAAGAGAAAACATATATTTTTTGGGGTGGATTTAACAATAGTAATATAATTTTTATACAGATGTGTTCGAAGATTGTTATACTAAAATAAAATGAAAATAATTTCAGTTCTATTGGTTTGGTTTGGAGTGCTACGGTCTACTTTTTACAAAACAAAGGCTAATGAGACCGGGACCTACAGCTTAAAGCTGATTCAGAACGGCAACGAACATCCATGCCCCTGTGGGAGTTGGACCCATGAACTTCGGTACCGAAGGCCAGCAACTTAACCAATCGGTGATCATTCGACTCAGTTCTATTGGAATTAAAACGTAATTCAGGATAGATATTTTTTAATATAATCAACTAAATTTATTGTAACAACGTATCACATTTATTTAAATATTTGTGTATAAAATGTTTCATTCAATTCAAACTCATTTGGTAACTGAATGTTTCAAAAAAGTTTCAAAACAAAATTACTAATGGACAACTATTTACATATTTATTTTCATATCTAAGGAAGGTGAAAAAGGCATGAAAAAAGCCTGATTATCATGTTGCAGTGGTTGTTCGAATTTGTATGAAAGTCCTAAAAAGAAGTAATATTTTAGATTGAAACAGTATAAAACCCTAATATGAAAACCATGAAACTTTTGCGTGTATTACATTTTGTATTTGTTTTGAAGCATATTGCAGCATAAAGAAGATTAGCCAACGAGCTCAGTGGCCGAATGGTCAAAGCACTAGATGCAGACCCGAAGATCGTGGGTTCGATCCTTGCCATGGCGGTATATCCGGATTTTTATTTTAAAAATGTTATTAATTGTTTCCTTATGTTCTTGAACATTCTAGATTTTTCTTTAATATGTAAATTAGTTATTTCTCGAATATTCTGTTCGGGTATAAAAGCTGATACCCACTAGTTGTAGGCAACTTCTCGATCTTGTAAAGTTGCGAGTTGCTACTTAGCTTCAATAAATTCTTCTGTTAAGTTAAACGGTGTGTTCATTCGAATCTTCGTGACAAATTCTTCAGCATATTATTATATTATATTCCAGACAGGGTGAAAATGCCCTACACCAGGGAGGCGAAAATTGGACCTGAAGAGGAAGAACATTCCCACCCCGACTATCCTGCTGCAGAGTATATAAGGGATTGTCTCGCTCTCAGACACTGAGAAATGACGAGGCTTTGTCTTAAGCTGTCTGACCATCGTGATTTGCGTAGACCACTCGGCACGATATTGTTCCTCATAGTTCAGCTGTGGTCTGATATTATTATTTTTGTTTAATCGCTATTTATACGTATTTTGTCTAAAAGAAAGTGTTTAATGTTAATCCCTGAGTTGACATTTCTTGTCGGTGAGGCTATTTCTTAAATTGAAACACATTAACTGCTACTTTAAATGTAGGCGAGCAGATACTAAAGAATAAGGGTCATGCTTCGTTTACAATGATCGTGATTATCACGGACCTCTAGGTAGGATATTATTCCTGCTGCTTCAGCTGCGATAAGTTGTTATTATTTTTTTAATCTTTAAGTGTTCGATATGTGTCCAAAATAAAAGTTTTTCAATGTTAATCGCTGCATTGCTGATTTTATGCTTGTGAGATTATTTCTTAAACTGAACCCACAGTACTTGCTACTATAAAGGCAGTCAAGCGGTTACGGAAAAATAAGTCCCACGCTTCGTTTACAATTATCGTGATTACCGTAGATCGTTCTGTATGATATTGTTCCTGATGATTCAGCTATGATTTGATAAAAAGCAAATGATTATCTACCTTCTTTCAGATAAAATCTCCATCCTACTTCACTACGCAAAATAAGATCATTTTGAAAGAATAAACAATAGTCACATTCTATAGATAAAATCTCATGTATATTTTTAAATAACAATGTTTAACACACACACACACACACACACACACATATATATATATATATATATATATATATATATATATATATATATATATATATATATATATATCTATATATATATATATATATATATATATGTATATATATATATATACATATCAATCTACCTATATATATATCTATATATATATCTATATCTATATATATCTATATATATATATATATATATATATATATATATATATATATATATATATATATATATATATATATATATATATATATATATATATATATATATATATATATATATATATATATATATATATATATATATATATATATATACACATATATATATACATATATATATAAATATATATATACATATATACACATATATATACATATATATATAAATATATATACATACACATATACACACACGTATATATATATATATATACACACATTTTATATATATATATATATATATGCCAGGTATGGGCGTTAGGAATTAAGCGAGTTTTAAGTAAAAATAGTTAGAAATCATACTCTCGAGCGGAACTATACAGAGTAAAAAAGCTGACGCGTAAGAAGACATGCGAATTGGCTTAGGTAGCAACACCGAAAGAGACAGTTCTGGGCGGGAACTCGGGCTGATAACATCCTCCATGCTTCTCGTGGCAAAATATGACAAGAAAGGATATCTAAATGGCATAGCTATGGATAGAAGGATTACAATAAAGAAGTTTTATATATGAAATCAAATGTGTCTTCCATGCCTTAACCAATCGTCCGTGTCATACATGTATCTAAAAATATTGAAGCATAAAACAGCATAAAGTTATATAAAGAAAGAGAGACAGAAATAGATATATCTATTGATACAAGCAAAACTTTTAAATTTCAAGAATACATAACCTAAAAGAAACATTTCAATATTTTATTTATTCATTTCTTATATTGAAGAAATAAGTGTATTACAGATTTTTTAATCTGTTTTAAAATCAAACAAATAAGATGCCTCTGAGTCAGTAAAAACATGTAGTTATACCCATGAGGCAGGAATTAAAATTTTATAAATTCTTAATGTTAATAATGATGTATAGCCGACACAGAATAATGGCTTTCCTCATGCGAGATGAGAATAAAAACAAAGTTTTTATGGTACACTTTATGTAATGATGAATTTCCCCATGTAATAAGATGCATGAAATTTTTATCTTATGTCATTTACACTACACCATTTATTACTCGTCTTCTGGAAATGGTGACAGGCACTCAAGAATTTTTCAACTTAAAATTCTTGTTATATTAATAGGAAATTAATTTATTGTATAAAGCAATCTTACCAGATAAGTTGGAGATATAGAGTGGTAACTCACATATAAAAAGCATTTAATTAACCGAAGTATTCTTTCTACTTTGAAAAACTCCCATATGGAGTGTATGAATAATTATTTGGTTATATTCAGTTATTATCGCTTATATTCATTATTCATATTTGATTCTCTCCGAATAAATGAATGTTTATTTCGAAACTTTCATTCATGCGGAGAGAATTAACTCACCTACATAACATTTCAAAATATTTATTTACTTATACGAAGGCTTTGGTTTGGATTACTTTGGAGCGCTACTATCTACTATTTCGTTACAAAAGATCTAATGAGACCATCGATTTTAAATAAAATTAGACCCTACTGTTTAAAGCCAATTCTGAACGGCGAAAATCCAACTTACAACAGGATTCGACCCCGCGAACTCAGCTACCGAATAACAGTCCTCTGCCATTCTTATATGAATTGTTATATAAGTCTTTTGAGAAAGATTTTTTTTCTGTGCATACTAAATTCTATTGTGACTGTCTTCTAAGTTCTAACATAAATTTTGTTTGTAATTTTGTACGAAAGTTGGATATTTTAATGATTTTTCATTTTTCTTAAAAATTAATTTTAATTTCGTTTTTAAAAAGCACTCGTTGTATATATATATATATATATATATATATATATATATATATATATAAATATATATATAATATATTTATATGTATATATATATATATATGTATATATATGTATGTATACACACACACACACACACACACACATATATATATATATATATATATATATATATATATATATATATATATATATATATATATATATATATATATATACATATATATGTATGTATACACACACACACACACACACACACACACACATATATATATATATATATATATATATATATATACATACATACATACATATATATATATATATATACATATATATATACATAGATATATATACGTGTACATATATAAATATATATATATACATATATATACATGTATATATATGTATGTATACACACACACACACACACACACATATATATATATATATATATATATATATACATATATATATATATATATATATATATGTATATATATATCTGTGAAGTTTTTTCCTATCAGGCTTCATATATATAGTTAAATTTTAATTTTGCAGTCTTGACTCCTATGTATTTATATACTATTGCTATAAAACCCAAATGTTTTATGAAATTGAACGTACTATAATATCTTATCACATGTAAAGGGTATGTTGATTATATGATAATAAAACATATCTTGTTTCTGCGTATAGAATGATTGCATGTCTTGACAAGACAGCTTGAAGGGTATTTTTAGCCATCAGTATACTTAAAACAACTCTGATACGTTCTACAGCTGTAATAGTTATTTTCGGAAACGCACTGTTGCACTTATAATCCAACAGTTTATATCTTAGATTATACTCTCTGCGAACACGACGATTTTTTTATTCAATTATTATTTTTCAGCTTTATATGAAAAATTTCAGAAATTACTTCTATGAAACTGATTAAAAATAGTTAAGAGTATTCATTTTGTAGTATTTATTAATCATTTCTCCGTAAAATGTTCTCATTTTACGTTTTAGTAAATAATAATAATGTTAATGCAGTCTAACAGTATGAAACGTATAAAATTAAAATGTTAATAACTGTATATTTAGTAAATCTGTCTGAGATCTTCTTTAGGAAATTTAATAAGAAATCTTCTATTCATTATTCATATTTGATTTCAGAAAAGAGAGATAAATGTAATGTATTATAATTATATTACATATAATACAATTTTAAAAATATACTATAGATTTAACTAGAAATAATTTAGAATAACCATTTTGTGATAACACTTTATTATGCTGTGACTAAAATTTCTTAATTTATCCTTTAGAATAAAGGAATTTTTAATTTTTCAGGTTTATTTCAGGTTAAAAATGTAAGAAACGATAACCGTTTTAAAATATAAAAAGTATAACCATTCTGAAAAGCTTAAGAAATTAAAATATTTGTTTTTTATTAAATTAGGATTATTGCTTTGGAATATATACATACTTACACACTTTTATTATTTGTCTGAAATTATCATTTGTCCTTAATTTTATTGATAAAAATATGACTTTGTTTATTTTTTCGATAACTGCTATTTAATTGCATTATATAAAATATTAAAATATTTCTGAAGTTAATGCTTCTTTAAAAACATTCAATTCAAAAAGAAATTGTAAATTTCGAAGAAAATATTAGTGAGTTAATTTATCAATACCTTTAAAGTATCTCTTTTTTCAGCTTTATATGATTAATTTCAGCAATTAATTCCATAAAGCTGATGAAAAATAGTTTAGGTTATTTATTTTGTAAAATTTATTAACTCTTTTGCTGCAAAATGTTTTCACTTTACCTTTTAGTAAACAATAATAATGTTAAATCAGTCTAACAGTATAAAAGGTATAAATTTAAAATGTAAGAATCTGTATATTTAGTAAATATGTCAGATTTTCTTCAGGAAATTTAAAAAAGAAAGCTTATATGCATTATTCATATTTATTTACAGAAAAGACAGATAAGTTGATGGTATTATAACTGTATTACATATAATAAAATTTTAAAAAATACTACAGAGTTAACTAAAAATAATTCAATACTGTGATTTTGCTCTAACACGCTATTATGCTGTGAGTAATCGTTCTTAATTTATCCTGTACAATAAAGGAATTTTAAAATTTTCCCGTTTTTTTCTGGTTATATATGCAAGAAAAGATAACCAATTTAAAATATAAAAAGTATAACCATTCTAAAAAGTGTAAAATAGGACATAAATTCTTAAATTCTTGAATTCTAAAAGTGTAAAGGAGAAATAAAAATGGCTAATATACATAATTACACACTTTTATTTGTCTGCAAATATATTTTGTCCTTAATTTCATTGACAAAAATATAAATTTGTTTACTTTCCCGATAATTGCTATTTAATTGCATTTTAGAGTATATTAAAAGTTTTGTAGATTTAATGATTTAAAAAAATTCACTTCGAAAAGAAATAGTAAATTTTGAAAAAAAAATATTAATGAGTTAAGTTAACAATACCTTTAAAGTATCTCTTTTTTTCAGCTTTATATGATTAATTTCAGCAATTAATTCTAGGAAACAGATGAAAAATAGTTTAGATTATTTATTTCTTAGTATTTGTTCATTCTTTCACCGTAAATTGTTCTCACTTTACATTTTAGTAAATAATAATACTGTTAATGTAGTCTAACAGTTTAAAACGTATAGAATTAAAATGTAAAATATCTATATTTAGTAAATCTGTCAGATCCTCTTCAAGAAATTTAAAAAGAAGGCTTATGTAAATTATTCTTATTTAATTATAGAAAAGAGAGTTAAGGGGATTGTATTATAACTATATTAAATGTAATAAAATTTTTAAAAATTACTGTAGATTTAATTAGAAATAATTTAGTACAATGTAGTAACACTTTATTATGCTGCGAGTAAAAGTTTTTAATTTATCCTTTACAATAAAATAATTTAAAATTTTTTAGATGTTTTTTCTGGTTAAATATGCCAGAAAGATAAAGAAGTTATAATGTAAAAAATTTACCATTCTAAAACTCGTAAGAAATTAAAATAGTGGTTTGTCTTTATACTAGGATTAAAGCTTTAGAATATATACATAGTAACATACTTTTATTATATGTCTGCAAATATATTTTGTTCTTAATGTCATTGATAAAAATATAACTTTGTTTACTTTCCCGATAATTGCTATTTAATTGTATTTTATAAAATATTAAAATTTTTATGGAGTTAATTCTTCTAAAAAATTTATTTCGAAAAGAAATTGTAAATTAAAAAAAAATATTAATGAGTTAAATTAACAATACATTTAAAGTATCACCTTTTTTCAGCTGTCAGATTAAGATTATTTCAGATTCAGATTATCAGCTTTCAGATTAATTTCAGCAGTTAATTCTATGAAACAGATGAAAAATAGTTTAGATTATATATTTTGTAGTATTTATTAATTCTTTTGCCTTAAAATGTTCTCACTTTACTTTCTAGTAAATAATAATACTGTTAATGTAGTATAACAGTTTAAAACGTATAGAATTAAAATGTAAAAATCGGTATATTTAGTAAATCTCTCTGAGATTTTCTTCAGGAAATTTTAAAAAGAAGGCTTATGTGCATTATACATATTTGATTATAGAAAAGAAAGATATGTGGAATGTATTATAACTATACTACATATAATAATTTTTTCAAAAATACTGTAGATTTAATTAGAAATAATTTAGTACAATGTAGTAACACTTTATTATGCTGTGAGTAAAAATTTTTAATTTATCCTGTAAAATAAAATAATTTAAAATTTTTCAGGTTTTTTTTTCTGCTTAAATATGTCAGAAATATAATGAAGTTAAAATATAAAAAGTATAACTATCCCAAAAATCTTAAGAAATTAAAATATTTGTCTTTAAACTAGGATTAAGGCTTTGGTATATATATATATACATACTTACACACTTTTATTACTTGTCTGGAAATATATTTTGACCTTAATTTTATTGATAAAAATATTTCTTTGTTTATTTTTTATATAACTGATATTTAATTGTTATATAAAAATTAAAAATTTTCTGGAGTTAATGCTTTTAAAAATTTGAATTTAAAAAAAATTGTAAATTTTGAAGAAAATATTAGTGAGTTAATTTAACAATACCTTTAAAGTATCTATTTTTTAAGATTTATATTATTAATTTCAGCAATTAATTCCATGAAGCTAATGAAAAATAGTTTAGGTTATTTATTATGTAGTATTTATTAACTCTTTTGCTGTAAAATGTTTTCACTTTACCTTTTAGTAAACAATAATAATGTTAACTCAGTCTAAAGTATAAAAGGTATAAAATTAAAATGTAAAAATCTGTATATTAAGTAAATCTGTCAGATTTTCTTCAGGAAATTTAAAAAAGAAGGCTTATATGCATTATTCATATTTGTTTACAGAAAAGACAGATAAGTGGATAGTATTATAACTATATTACATATAATAAAATTTTAAAAAATACTACATAATTAACTAGAAATAATTCAATACAGTAATTTTGCTCTAACACTCTATTATGCTGTGAGTAAACGTTCTTAATTTATCCTGTACAATAAAGGAATTTTGAATTTTTTCGATTTGTTCTGGTTAAATATGCAAAAAAAGATAACCAAGTTAAAATATAAAAAGTATAACCATTCTAAAAATCTTAAGAAATTAAAATATTTGTTTGTCATTAAAGTAGGATTAATGCATTGGATTATATACATACTTACACACTTTTATTTGTCTGCAAATATATTTTGTTCTTAATTTCATTGATAAAAATATAACTTTGTTTATTTTTTCAATAACTTCTATTTAATTGTGTTATATAAAATATTAAAATTTTTCTGGAGTTAATGCTTTAAAAAAAATTCAATTCGAAAAGAAATAGTAAATTTTAAAGAAAATATTAGTGAGTTAATTTAACAATACATTTAAAGTATCTCTTTTTTTCAGCTTTATATGATTAATTTCGGCAATTAATTCTACGAAACAGATGAAAAATAGTTTAGATTATTTATTTCTTAGTATTTATTAATTCTTTAGTCCTAAAATATTCTCAATTTACTTTTTAGTAAATCTCAATTTACTTTTTAGTAATGTTAATGCAGTCTAACAGCTTAATACGTCTAGAATTAAACTGTAAAAATCTGTATATTTAGTCAATCTCTCTGAGATTTTCTTCAGGAAATTTAAAAAAGAAGGCTTATGTGCATTATTTATATATGATTATAGAAAAGAAAGTTAAGTGGAATGTATTATAATTATATTACATATAATAATTTCTTTAAAAAATACTGTAGATTTACCTAGAAATAATTCAGTAAATTGTAGTAACAAGTTTTTAATTTATACTATACAATAAAATAATTTAAAATTTTTCAGGTTTTTTTCTATTTAAGTAGAGAATAAAAGATAAACAATTTAAAATATAAAAAGTATAACCAATCTAAAAAGCTTAAGAAATTAAAATATTTTTTTTGTCGTTAAACTTGGATTAAGGCTTTGAAATATACACATACTTACACACTTTTATTATTGGTCTGCAAATATATTTTGTCTTTAATTTCATTGATAAAAATATAAATTTGTTTACTTTCCCGATAATTGCTATTTAATTGTATTTTATAGAATAGTAAAATTTTTGTGGAGTTAATTCTTCTAAAAATATTTTGTAGTTTTTATTAATTCTTTTGAAGTAAAATGTTCTCACTTTACTTTCTAGTAAATAATAATACTGTTAATGCAGTCTAACAGTTTAAAATGTATAAAATTAAAATGTAAAAATCTGTATATTTAGTAAATCTCTCTGAGATTTTGTTCAGGAAATTTAAAAAAGAAGGCTTATGTGCATTATCCATATTTGATTATAGAAAAGAAAGATAAATGAAATGTATTATAACAATATAGTTATAATACTGTAGATTTAAATAGAAATAATTTAGTACAATGTAGTAACAATTTATTATGCTGTGAGTAAAAGTTTTCAATTTATTCTGTACAATAAAATAATTTAAAACTTTTCAGGGTTTTTTTGGTTAAATATGTCAGAAATATAATCAAGTTAAAATATAAAAAAAACCATCCTAAAAATCTTAAGAAATTAAAATATTTGTTTGTATTTAAACTAGGATTAAGGCTTTGGTATATATATACATACTTACACACTTTTATTACTTGTCTGCAAATATATTTTGTTCTTAATTTCATTGATAAAAATATAACTTTGTTTACTTCCCCGATAATTGCTATTTAATTGTATTTTATAGAATATTAAAATTTTTGTTTGGTTAATTCTTCTAAAAAAATTTACTTCGAAAAGAAATTGTAAATTTTGAAAAAAATATTAATGAGTTAAGTTAACAATACCTTTAAAGTATCTCTTTTTTCAGCTTTATATGATTAATTTCAGCAGTGAATTCTATGAAATAGATGAAAAGTAGTTTATATTATTTATTTCGTAGTATTTATTAATTATTTCGCCCTAAAATGTTCTCACTTTACTTTTTAGTAAATAATAATGCTGTTAATGCAGTTTAACAGTTTAAAACGTCTAGAATTAAAATGAAAAAATCTGTATATTTAGTAAATCTCTCTGAAATTTTCTTCAGGAAATTTAAAAAAGAAGGCTTATGTGCATTATTCATATTTGATTATAGAAATGAAAGTTAAGTGGAATGTATTATAACTATATTATATATAATAATTTTTTTAAAAAATACTGTAGATTTAAGTAGAAATAATTTAGTACAATGTAGTAACAAGTTTTTAATTTATTCTATACAATAAATTAATTTAAAAATTTCAGGTTCTTTTCTGGTTAAATAGGGAAGAAAAGATAAACAAGTTATAATATAAAAAGCATAACCAATATAAAGAGTTTAAGAAATTAAAATATTTTTTTTCTCGTTAAACTAGGATTAAGGCTTTGGAATATACACATACTTACACACTTTTATTATTGGTCTGCAAATATATTTTGTTCTTAATTTCATTGATAAAAATATAACTTTGTTTACTTTCCCGATAATTGCTATTTAATTGTATTTTATAGAATATTAAAATTTTTGTGGAGTTAATTCTTCTAAAAAATATACTTTGAAAAGAAATTGTAAATTTTGAAAAAAATATTAATGAGTTAATTTAACAATACCTTTAAAGTATCTCTTTTTTCAGCTTTATATGATTAATTTCAGCAATTAATTCTAGGAAACAGATGAAAAATAGTTTAGATTATTTATTTCTTAGTATTTATTAATTCTTTTACCGTAAAATGTTCTCACTTTACATTTTAGTAAATAATAATACTGTTAATGCAGTCTAACAGTTTAAAACGTATAGAATTAACATGTAAAAATCTGTATATTTGGTAAATCTCTCTGAGATTTTGTTCAGGAAATTTAAAAAGGAAGGCTTATGTGCATTATTCATATTTGATTATAGAAAAGAAAGGTAAGTGAAATGTATTATAACTATATTACATATAATAATTTTATTTAAAACATACTGTAGATGTAATTAGAAATAATTTAGTATAATGTAGTAACACTCTATTATGCTGTGAGTAAATGTTTTTAATTTATCCTGTACAATAAAATAATTTAAAAATTTTCAGGTTTTTTTCTGGTTAAATATGTCAGAAATATAATCAAGTTAAAATGTAAAAAGTATAACTATCCTAAAAATCTTAAGAAATTAAAATATTTGTTTGTCTTTAAACTAGGATTAAGGCTTTGGTATATATATATATATATATATATATATATATATATATATATATATATATATATATATATATATATATATATATATATATATATATATATATATATATATATATATATATATATATATATATATATATATAAATATATATATATATATATATATATATATATATATATATATATATATATATTTTATAGAAAATTAAAATTTTTGTGGAGTTAATTCTTCTAAAAAAATTTACTCTGAAAAGAAATTGTAAATTTTGAAAAAAATATTAATGAGTTAAGTTAACAATACCTTTAAAGTATCTCTTTTTTTCTACAGAATTCAACAAACAAGCTTAAGCTAATTTCTTTGAAAGTTTTGTGACTCTCTTGGGGTCCTACTGCATATATAGATCGTAAAAAACTGTTTTTATTGTTTTGGAGTTAAATACACTTAACCATAAACAACTGCTCTCTTTCACTCTGCAAAAAATGTTTTAAACTAAATATTTTTATAATCTTAATTGAACATTATAAAATGTTCTAGGGAAAAAAGCATTAATCTTTATTATCTTAAACAGGGAAATTTAACACCGAAAGATACTCTAGGACGAAAACTATATTACTTAATTTTCTTTCTTGAGCAAAACAATAATATTGTCCCTAGAGTATTTGAAGTGCATAAATTTGCGTTCAGTTATTTTGGAAAAGAAAAAAAATGGTTCTATGTAAAGTACTTTGCTGTAAATATCTCGCGGATTTTCAACTTAACGTTTTCTTCCAATCTATTTATTTCCTTACTTGCAAGCATTTATTGTTTCAAGTAGTTATCACTTTTTAAACTTTTTTATTTGTTTAAATTAAATTTCAAAGAACATAGATATCACTAATGTATGGAGATATCTGCAATAACAGAACAAATTCTAGAAACCATACTAATTTAATGTATTCCATTTACAGTGCTTTTATTTTGAAGTTATGTAGATGCCTTTTAAGAATATTCTCTAAAATATGAATGAAGATATACTTTTTTAATTGGTTTGTATTTTATAAAAATTGAAATATAAAATATATGAATTTACTCTCTTTGAAGAAAAAATGTTAAAAATATGTCTGTTTCAACAGATAAACAAGTCACCTTTCTAGATACTATTTTAAAGAGTTTCCGGAGATGTAAATATCTAAAAAAAATCCCGTTTTTAATTTTTAATTTTAAAAGTACTATACTAAAGTTTTGTATATCAAATTAAACGAAACGCATGTTTATACTATAACTACATCAGCAGATATTTCAGTTTTTGTTTTATGATGTTAGTGAACAGAACATTCTTTTCAAGATTTAAATGTCCTTAAAAATGTTCTCATTTATGAATAATATTATTAGCTAGACAGTGACTAGTCAGAAAAAAAAGATTGCTTTGACTTTAAAGCTAATACATTTTACAATAATTTTATATTTATACCTTTAAATTAATCTTTATTGGAGCTTAAAATAGTATAAGAATAGTAAGTATTTGTCTGAACTTTATCGTATCGGGAATATGTATGATATTTTCGGGAGACAGGTTTTAGTTGTTCCAAACTCTTTTCAACCAATCTCCACTCCAAAACTAAAACCACTTCATAATGCTTAGAGATCTATAAGGCTTCAGCTCATCTATAATCTTCAAGAAATATGATAAATCATTGTACATGCTTGTCTGCCAGAGGGGTTTATACTACAATTTAAAGTACCTAATCACCTTTATAGTTTAATTCCTTCACAGTATAATGTCTTAGCCTTTTTCTTTCATATTCTTCTGGGAAAAGCAAATAACATCCTTATATTTCTTTGTTATCGTCTAAATGTATTACCCTAGGATAGGTGTTTTTAGCCATTTTTCTTGGACTATTCTAAAATATTCACATAAATAACAATTATGCTGCACTTTTGGACAGCAGTGTAAATGTCAATAAATTGCACAAATCTTGACCTTTATGTATTTAGTACTTTGACTGTTCATTTGCTTTTTATGAAGGATCATTATTAAAATATATCAACTCTGTTAAAAAAGAAAAATTTTCTCTTCATTATACTTAAGTTTTGTTATCAGTGAAATGTAAATGAAAATGAAGTATTGAAATTTGGATAGAACTTACTTTTACTTAGTCACCTATTGAATGCATTTAAAAAATCACAAGTTTACACCTGTAATAAAAATGTCTGATTTTTCTTTAATGTGTTGAAAAATTCATTACATTGATAGCAATAAACATAAGTAATTTTATTTTTTAAATATAAGTTAAATTAATGAGACCAAGTGGCAAAATCGAAAATATCATCACGAGAGCCAAAAAGTGGCTAATAGACCAGTTAGAGATTAGTTACTTCCAGATATTTTAAGTGTGGAGCACCCCAGTACCATCGCCAGGTTCAGGAGTTTGTTCTCTGAATATCAAACAACTCAACCGGAGTGATACCGATCACGTAAACTGAATCAAGTTCGTAACAAAGAGTCTCCATCGGGTATAAATCTGAGAATAAGCAACAGAAAAGTACATAAAACACATTTATATATTCCGTAGACTAAGAGAGCACAATGGGACTTCAGATAGGATATGCTGCCTCGTTTTTCTTAAATACGTTCATTGTACTAAACTACACAGGTTTTATAAATTCAGGTTCAATAAAACCATTACACAGGTTCAAATGGACATGACGGGTAGGACTTTCTTTCATAAAATCCCCCTCCATAATTATTTTTACATCCTTCACAATCATTCTTCAGTGATGCATTCGGCTTCATGGAACTTCAGTTCGGAGACGCGTGCAGCCGAACGGTGTCCGAGTGGCAGAGTGCTGCTCTTCGGTACCGGAGTTCGCTCATTCGAATCCCACAGCTGGCATGGCTGTTCGTAGCTGTTCGTACTGTCAGATGAAGCTCCTTGTCTCATTAGCCCTCGTGAGCAAAACAGTAGACAGTACAGTTCCAAGCTAAACAAACCATATATAAGAATACGTGCATGCACAGAAAGTGACGAATATTGCCTATATCATAACATCTATAAGCACATATCTTTTCATCAAATGTTGCAACTTATTTGGTCTTCTGAAATTTTACGTCATAAACATGCAGAGATTACCTTACAAACGCCGCATATTTTGTGGAGTAGAGCCACATATGACTCAGTGGACGTTAAGTTGCATTTCTATCGTTCAAATGTGATCCCTCAACGTCGGCATATATTAGTGAGTTGACTTTAATGCATTGTTGTAGATTAGTCGTTCGTGTTTCAAATATTTATGATAATCTAAAACATTTGTATTAAAAAATGTCGAAGGTAGTATTATGGGCAATAACGTTATGATATTTTGCTGTAAAAATATCATTGAAAGTAATTTTAGTTTTTCAACTGTTTCAGATATAAGTTTAAAATATTTTATCGTATTGCAATTTTGAAAGTCTTTTATTATTTCCAATATAATAATAACCTAAATTATATGTTCATCTGTGAATTAGAAATTACGTAACCACTTTAAGAAGTGGTTGGACCGGGAATGATTAGAGGCATTCATATTGGATTGATGATGAGCTATGTTTATCAAAACTCAAAACGAGTAAAATTTATCCTCTCTTAAACTATATATCTCATTCTAATATAAATTGGTATAAATATGCTTGATATCACAGCAAAAAATACTGTCATTTTTAAAATGATCCATATCCAGGCCTTCTCTCCTTTTTGAGCGTTTAATGCAATTAGTTCGAGGCCTATTTTCCTCGGTTAAGAGTAGGCGATTAAATTTATAAATTTATCACATAATAAATACGTAAATGTAACATTTTTTCTAGCATTATGACGTCATTTCTTTAACCCTCTCCTTAAATCATTTCTTATTTTAAATTATTTAAATATCTCCTGCATTATTTTCGTATGTTTTATCGCTCAATTTAGATATTACGTAAATAATTTTGTTTTATATTTAGCTTAAATAATAAATTAGATACATATGTGATAGTTTTAAATTTAATCATCGATTTCTTTTTTTGTTACAAGGAAAATTTTATCACTGGCATTGACAACAAATTCTTTTCATAAAAGTCTAGCAGTATATTTCACGGATATATATATATATATATATATATATATATATATATATATATATATATATATATATATATATATATATATATATATATATATATATATATATATATATATAGCTTTTAAGTTATATATCTTTGAAGATTAAGAAATTTGTTCGTTTGTGAGTTTGTTTTGTCTACATAACCACTAATTGACTAATTGAATTCAATGAGATTCTAAATTTCATTCAAAGTATAGGGAGACTTTAAAGGAATATGAAGATAAATGAAGTATTTAGCATGTACCAGATAATTCTTAACCAGAAAAAAGCCATTCTTTTACCTGTCTTTACAGGGTACTTTATAATTCTGGAAAATTAAAAATTTTACTGATTCCGTAATATGACAGTCTATATGCTAGTTTCAGTATAGTATTGACTGTAAAACGTTTGCATTATAAGCTTGAAGATAATTATTTATTATGAGTTATTAGTTAGATTATTACATTGTATTTCTTTACTATACTTCTAAGTATCCCTTAAACTTAAAAATGGAGGGAATGCTTTAAAAATAAGTTTTTTATATTTGGCCGAAACATTGTTTTATAACATAATCACATAAAATTGGAAGGAAACGTGTAATGACATAATCATAAATTTGGAATAAAAGTTATATACTATCTATTCCTTCTAATTTTACATTAGAAAGAATATAAAGAAGTAAGATTAAGAAGTATAGCCCTGATACGTTCATTAAACGTTATTTATTACCTAAAATTATTCCCTAACGCTATCTTCCTTTTTTAACCGATATTTTATGACAGGAGAAATTGACTGATATGAAACAAATGTATTTAGATTTCATGATTTTCAGTTTTAGTCTCTCGCAGGTACTCCATAATGCCTCATAACGTGGCATTACCCTTCATTTAACGACACGCATTCCAAAGATGAAATGCATCTGAGCTATAATGGGGCTGCACACTTTATCTTGGAAAATCATTTTCACAAAATATTTATGGAACGCCCTGAGGATACTATTCTTCCTCTCAAATGACTTCCATAAAACGTTGTAAGCTTAAAGACTGTTGTCGTTCTTTGAAGGTGTTATTGCCTCCCAAGTATTGATCTCGTTTCACAGAGAATATGGAAGTTTTAAAGACATATTCGAAGCGGGATATTAAATATTCATTTTTCCACGAACGGAACAAACTTTGAAGATATCATTTTATGTTACGTTTCATTATGTTTCTTTTCAACCAGTTCCTTTTTGTATCTGATATCTCCTCGCAAATAAACATGAAATTGTTAATCTGTTTGATGTTAAACATTTACGTGTAGATATGACTCCCATCAGTGTAAAACATGTTATTCCTTTCAAAAGAAAACAACTATTCTTCATATTGCAAAGCATATATAAATTATGTAGAAACTCCCGCGATTGATTTACATTATTCTTTGGATTAAATATGTACATCATTATCTAATTTGAAACAAACGTATTTTAAGAATAATTTCTTTTATGTTCCATCATTTTATTGAATATTTTATTTCAGATATCAAACAGATTATTTAAATATTTTTGTAGAAGCTTTTATTTAAAATACTCTTCATTCATTAGGAAACAAAGCGTATTTTTAACAACGCTAGCGGAAATTCGTAATTTTTTATGAAACTTCCCGATTATAAAAAACTGTAAAACTTCTGATTTTTCACAAATTAAAATGATGTCATACTCTAGTGACGTGCTATAATGATTAATTTAACATAATATTTATAATTTTTTATTATTATGCATTTATTTCATATTCAATTGTATTTATTAATTCTAAATTAATTATATATTTTACATAATTACTGTTCATGATACATTTTTAACTCTAACAAAACATATACATAAATTCAACTAAATATATCAAAAACTTACATATACTGAGGGGTTTACCCCTTAAAGCATTTATCCGTCTCTGGCACCTTTGAAATTCAAAATAAACATGTAATCAATTCGTTTACACTTTGTTTGTAGAGCAATTTTTTTTTATATTTTTTACCCCTTTCCCTGCTCCCTAGTTACCCCATAAATGAAATTTCAAAAAATTACTTATACCCATGTATTCGTTTCCTGTAAAACACGTGTTTTAAGGGGTTAAAACCCAAATGTATACATTCATGCCCCCAATATAACAGAATATCATAGAAAATTTGATTTCGGAAACAGCATTATATGTAAATTAAATTTTAACTGATATTATATCAGGTGACATAAAGTTACACTACATATGTGATTAATACTTAATCAATGATTAAGTAATTACTAAGGGCCGGTGTCACCAAAGTCGTTTAACGGTTAACCGAGATTAATCTCTGTTAGCTGATAAACTATGTTTAAGCAGATAACTGCTTGCCACCATTGGTTGATATCATGGATTAATCGCAGCTAGCCGTTAAACGACATTGATGTGACCTTCCCTGATTATTTTCATCATATAAAGCACTATGTTAAAATCAGAAAGTATGTTGTTCTTGTTTTTCATGCCAAGTGGAAAAAATAAGCACGATTGAGCCATATGTTACTCGTATTAAGGCAAACGGGTGTGACTTTCATTTTAATGAGAACCGTTAAGGGGAAAGAACTACTTTGCTCAAGTGAGTGATAGTCATTTTGAAGCAGGGACCAACCAGAAGAGCCATAGAATCTAGTCTGCCAAACTCAAGAGGTATTTACTGAAAATTTGCAGGACATTGAAACCACGAATATATTTTACGTGCCTCAGTCATTTTTGAGGAACACGGAAAATGTTAGTTCGTCTAGGGTTCCAAACCCGCAACCTCTCAATTGTCAAATGAGCTACCGCAGCTCAAACAAGATAGAACTCTTCAACCTTTAAATTCAAAATGCAAAGATTTACAGGGAGAAGTCGTAATGTCGCAGTTATTTCACTACTACTTATTAAAATATCCCAGGGATAATCTGTTTATTGGAATACATTTGAATGTGAGACTTCATTTTTCTATCTTTAGGATATCACAGTGCCAGCTGATTATAATCATAGTTTCCATCTGTTTATGATTTTCGAGAGCAACACAGAAAAACATTTCGAGAACAAAAATTTCGAGAAGGATCTCTCGAATATTAATCCGTATGCTTTCAAATCGCATGAAAAACATCTGACAAGTTAAACATTTTCTACAAATTTTACCGAAAACTGGAAAAGAAAATAATCTTAAATCTGACAAAAGAAATTCTAAGCCAGGTAAGGTTATGTAAAGAATATTTCACAGTTTTAAAACTCTTTCTTATATTCAAAATATGTATTTATTTATATGAATAAAAATATAAAAATAAATAATTATTTAATAACATTTCTCAGAATGCGATTTTGCTATTAATAGATAATTTATGATTATAAACTGAAAAATATACCATAAAACTCTTTGAAATATCATAAATATAACTTTATATATATATATATATATATATATATATATATTATATATATATATATATATATATATATATATATATATATTAATAGGTAGATAGATCGGTAGATATATGTATAGATATACAAATATACACACACATTAAAAATATGACAGAGTATATATATATATATATATATATATATACTCACTGTCAAATTTTTAATGTGTTAAAAACATTATCGTGATAAAAATCAGTATGATTGTTGCTCTCAGCGAAATTTTCTTTTAAAATTTACATTCAGTTTTAAGTATATATACTGTTTCTCTCGTCTCAAATAAAGACGGTTAAAAACAGAATTTTTGTAAAATGCATTTTATATTATTTTTCTTAGCATGAATAATAACTCTTTTAATCTTTTTTAGATACACTGAATTTTTTTTCGTGTTTGTGTTCAGTATAAAAAAAAGATATGTATAAAAACATACATAAATCTAGTCTTTACAGCGAAAATAATTATGAAAGTGAATTCTCATTTTAACTTTTTTACTTTGTTTATTAAAACAATGTTTTTTCACAATTTCTGCAATGCATTATAAAAATTTGTGCATTATTTCCAGCAGTTACAATCTTTAAAATTTCCAAACATTTTTAAATGCAAACGTTGTTTTTTTTAACATTTCTTTTTTTGCTTCAAGTTTTATGATGAAAAATATTTTGATGTTTTGAATCTTCGAAAACATAAAAAAAGATTGAAATCAGAATATTTAAATCATATTGAAAAAAAGTTCAAAGTAAAGAAACTTTTTTGAAATCTTTCATGTTTTTAAAAATATATTTTTTAATTTATATGTTTATTAAACAAACATTTATTGTTATTTTTGATTAAGGGTTATTCCATGTGAAATCAACACAATTTTAGAACAAATTCTACCTGACCCCCTCCAATTTTGATTAAATTTGGTATAGTAAGTGACTTCATGGTAATAAAGAAAATCCCATAATCTTATGTTCAAATAATAATTGGTTTGGGAGTTATAAGGCTTTAAAGTTGCCAGATTTGTCTAAAAAATACACTATCGGCATACCTTTAAATTACACTTGCTACTCAACTAATTAAGCTATAGATATCTGCAAGGTGTTATTTTAAACCTTTTGTAATGGGCTTTCATATGATATACAACACATGATGACTTGAAATTTTTTTAAAAAATTTAAATTAAAATTAAAATTTAAAATTTAAATTTCTCAAAAAGCCAAGTTTTTAAAATTTTGAAAAAAATCTCAAAAATTGCTCATATTACTGTTAATTAATCCTCAAAGTTTCATGTAGGGATCATAATAGGATCACAAGCTACAAAAGTTTTTTGTTTGATATATTTACTATTGCAATAACGAAAATGAGAACATGCATTCCTTACTTTTAATCTAACTCATCTGTATAGGATGGCATTAATGTTTACACACTACCTTATCGACATATACTCTAGTAAATAGTACATTTAACACTTGTGAAGATTTTAGAATGAAGAAAAATCATTAAAGTGCATTACTTTTGATGGATGGTGCTACTTATTTAGTTGAAACTGGTAGAAAGCTTTATGTGTTTTGAGAATTTCTTTTTCAGAAAGAGTATACATTTGTCCTGTTAGAGTTAAAGGATTCACCTTACACATAACATCTGAAATTGGAATTCATAGTACATCTGGCTTCATACATTGTGACATAGTACATTGGGATTATAATGGGATCACAAGCTATAAAATACCAAATTAGCTTCCATTAACACATGGAAAAATTAACACATACAAGGACTGCCTTGCTATGATGATTTGTAATCCAGCATCAGTCAGCTGCCACATGGGAGAGTGTACATCATGTTATGGGACTACATAATTAAAACCATACTTGATGAAACATTCGATGAAATTATGGTGGAAAAGGTCATTTTCAATCAGTGGATTTCTGTTGATAGGAGCTCTTTAGAATCAATACAAAAGTCAGCATCAGAATTTATTGACTTATTTTGTGAGAAAAAGTTTATCATTACTTTGTGGTGAAACAACAAAATTCATTTATAAACAATATAAAAGGAAATTTAAAAGATTCAGAGTTTGTAGTTCTTGATTTTGCTGAAAATTACTTATTTGTTATACAGGAGGAGGCTCAGAGCTGCCACTGGACTAATGTTCAATCTACAACTCACCCTTTTGTTGTATATTACAAAGGGAAGTTTGGAATTGACCACTTTACATACATTGTAATTTAAGACTGTTTGGAGCCCAATACAGTAGCAGTTTACTGTTTTCAAAAAAAGCTTATTACTTTTTGAAAGACAGAATTTTAAAAAAAGTGCAAGGAAAATATTTTATTTCTCAGATAGGTCATCTGCACAATATATAAATAAGAAAAACTTTACCAATTTATGCTTACATAAGGAAGATTTTGGCATTGAGGCAGAATGGCATTTTTGGACAACTGCTCATGGTAAAGGACCTTGTGATGGGGGTAGGAGGTACACTCAAGAGTTAGCGGCTTGAGCAAGCCTACAACGACCATATAAAAATCAAATACTTACACCACAACAACTTTTTAACTGGGCACAGGAAAACATCACAGGAATACATTTTGTTTTTCAACCCAAGAAGAACATGTTTCTACAGCTATATTTCTAGATGACCAATTTGAAAATGCTTTTGCAATTCCTGGGACTCAGAAATATAATTCCTTTATACCCACAGAATCAAAAACAAAAGTCTTTGAGAAGACATTTTCCTTTTCACAAGATTTATTGATGCAAACTGCAATAGCATCACAATAAAAGCTTCTATTTGCTGATAAAAATGGCTATATTACTGCTGTTTATAATTGCAACTGGTGGCTTACATTTATGTTAAGAGAAAGAAGAGAAAAACTCTGAAGAGGTAAAAGTGACATTCCTTCACTCATCTGGACCATCACCATCTTTTTTTATATCTATATAAGCCAGATGTACTATGGATTCCAATTTCAGGTGTTATGTGAAAGGTGGATCTTTTAACTCCAACAGGACCAATGTATATTCTTTCTGAAGTAGAAATTCTCAAAACACATAAAGCTTTCTACCAGTTTCAACTAAATAAGTAGCACCATCCATCAAAAGTAATGCACTTTAATGATTTTTCTTCATTCTAAAATCTTCACAAGTGTTAAATGTACTATTTACTAGAGTATATGTCGATAAGGTAATGTGTAAACATTAATGCCATCCTATACAGATGAGTTAGATTAAAAGTAAGGAATGCATGTTCTCATTTTCGTTATTGCAATAGTAAATATATCAAACAAAATACTTTTGTAGCTTGTGATCCCATTATGATCCCAACATGAAACTTTGAGGATTAATTAACAATAATATGAGCAATTTTTGAGATTTTTTTCAAAATTTTAAAAACTTGGCTTTTTGAGAAATTTAAATTTTAAATTTTAATTTAAATTTAAATTTTTAAAAAAATTTTCAAGTCATCATGTGTTGCATATCATATGAAAGCCCATTAAAAAAGGTTTAAAATAACACCTTGCACAAATCTATAGCTTAATTAGGTGAATAGCAAGTGTAATTTAAATGTATGCCGATAGTGTATTTTTTAGACAAATCTGGCAACTTTAAAGCCTTATAACTCCCAAACCAATTATTATTTGAACATAAGATTTGGGGATTTTCTTTATTACCATGAAGTCACTTACTATACCAAATTTAATCAAAATTGGAGGTTGTCAGGTAGAAACCTTGTGTTGATTTGGTATGGAATTACCCTTAACTGACATCAAGGGGGTTTTAAATATAGCAGATAAATGTGAAAATAATAATATTTATATGTTTCTCTTATTATTATTTACTCTTACCTACATGATTAAGCAGTGAATGTGTCACATGTTCTTTTATAGTTATGAACATAACTATTTCTTTTCATTTGAAGGTGAAATAAAATTAAGCCGTTAAATAAACGAGCCATGAATTGTATATATTATTTTTACTTCTTAGGAATAATATTAATCATATATTTATTTGTATGCAAAACTAAATTTATTCTAATGAAATAAGATTCGTATGAACATATGATAGCAAAGAGAGGTATTATGTTAATTTTACTGTTACATACCTGTTTACACACTGAATCTTTCACATGTTCATTCATAGTTATGAATATAACTACGAAAACTTTTAACTTAAATAACTTTTAAATTTGAAGGTGAAAATAACTAAGCTCTTAAAATCACGAGCTATGAAATCGTATATTTTATTCTTACTTCTTAGGAATAATATTAATTATATAATTATGTATATGCAAAACTGATTAATTAAATTTAGTGCGTAATACGATTCCAATGAATATTCGATAGCACAGAGAGATATTATGTTATTTTTAACTGTTACCTAAATGATTACGCACTGAATCTTTCACATGTTCATTAATAGTTATGAACATAACTATTTTTTTTTACATTTGATGGTGAAAAAAATTAAGCCTTTAAAATAACGAGCTATGAAATGCAAATATTATTTTTACTTCTTATAAATGATATTAATCATATATTTATGTATGTGCTAAACTAATTAATAAAATTAATTACATTGAATTTTATTCCAGTGAAATAATATTCCAATGAATATATGATAGCACAAAGAGATATTATGTTATTTTTTACTGTTACCTAAATGATTACGCACTGAATCTTTCACATGTTCATTCATAGTAATGAACATAACTATTTCTTTTATATTTGATGGTGAAAAAAATTTAAGCCTTTAAAATAACGAGCTATGAAATGCAAATATTATTTTTACTTCTTATAAATGATATTAATCATATATTTATGTATGTGCTAAAATAATTAATAAAATTAATTACATTTAATTTTATTCCAGTGAAATACGTTTCCAATGAACATATAATAGCACAGAGAGATATTATCTTATTTCTTACTGTTACCTACCTGATTAATCATAGAATCTTTCACATGTTCATTCATAGTTATGAACATAACTTTGAAAACTTTTAAATTAAATAACTTTTAAATTTGAAGGTGAAAACAAATTAAGATTTTAAAATAACGAGCTATGAAATGCATATATTTTATTAATACTCAATAGGAATAGTATTAATCATATATTTCTGTATATGCAAAACTAATTAATAAATATAATTGCATTTAATTCCATTCTAGTGAAATAAGACTCCAGTGAACATATGATAGCACAGAGATGTATTATGTTAGTTTTACTGTTACCTACCTGTTTACGCACTGAATCTTTCATATGTTCATTCATAGATATGAACATAACTATGAAAATTTTTAAATTAAATAACTTTTAAATTTGAAGGTGAAAAAACATTAAGCTTTTAAAATAACAAGTTATGAAATCATACATTTTATTCTTACTTCTTAGGAAAAATATTAATCATATATTTATGTATATGCAAAGCTAATTAATAAAATTAGTGCATAATACGATTCCAATGAATATATGATAGCACAGAGAGATATTATGTTATTCTTTACTGTTACCTACCTGGTTACGCACTGAATTTTTCACATGTTCATTAATAGTTATGAACATAACTATTTCTTTTACATTTGATGGTTAAAAAATTTAAGCCCTTAAAATAACGAGCTATGAAATGCAACTATTATTTTTACTTCTTAGGACTAATATTAATCATATATTTATGTATAATCAAAACTAAATTATAAAATTAATTACATTTAATTCATTCCAGTAAAATAAGATTCCAATGAATATATGATAGCACAGAGATATATTATGATGTTTTTTATTGTTACCTACCTGACTAAGCACTGAATCTTTTACATGTTCATTAATAGTTATGAATGTTACTATTTTTTTTTTTTTACATTTGCAGGTGAAAAAAATTATGTCTTTAAAAGAACGAACTATAAATGCATATAATATTTTTACTTCTTAGGAATTATATGTATCATATAGTTATGTATATGCAGCACTAATTAGTAAAATTAATTACATTTAATTTCATTCTAATGAAATGAGATTCCAATGAACATATGAAAGCACAGAGAAGTATTATGTTAATTTTAATGTTACCTACCTGTTTACGCACTGAATGTTTCACATGTTCATTCATAGTTATGAACATAACTATGAGAACCTTTAAATTAAATAACTTTTAAATTTGAAGGTGAAAAAAATTAAGCTTTTATAATAACGAGCTATGAAATCATATATTTTATTTTTACTTCCTAGGAATAATATTAATCATATATTTATGTATATGCAAAACTATTTAATAAAATTAGTGCTTAATACGATTCCAATGATAGCACATAATAATATGATAGCACGCAGAGATATGTTATTTTTTACTGTTACCTAACTGATTGCGCACTGAATCTTTCACATGTTCATTAATAGTTATGAACATAACTATTTTTTTACATATGACACTGAAAAAATTGAGCCTTTAAAATAACGAGCTATTAAATGCAAATAATATTTTTACTTCTTAGAAAAGATATTAATCATATATTTATGTATGTGCAAAACTAATTAATAAAATTAATTACATTTAATTTTATTTTAGTGAAATAAGATTCCAATGAATATATGATAGCACAGAGATATATTATATTGTTTTTTACTGTTACCTACCTGATTACGCACTGAATTTTTCACATGTTCATTCATAGCTATGAACATAACTATGAAAACTTTTAAATTAAATATCTCTTAAATTTGAAGGTGAAAAAACATTAAGCTTTTAAAATAACGAGTTGTGAAATCATATATTTTATTCTTACTTCTTAGGAGAAATATTAATCATATATTTATGTATATGCAAAACTAATTAATAAAATTAGTGCATAATACGATTCCAATAAATATATGATAGCACAGAGAGATATTATGTTATTTTTTACTGTTAGCTACCTCATTACGTACTGAATCTTTCACATGTTCATTAATAGTTATGAACATAACTATTTCTTTTATATTTGATGGTGAAATAAAACTAAGCCTTTAAAATAACGAGCTATGAAATGCATATATTTTATTCTTACTTCTTAGGAATAATATTAATCATATATTTATGTATATGCAAAATTAATTAATAAAATTAATTACATTTAATTTTATTCTAATGAAATAAGATTCCAATGAACATATGATAGCACAGAGAGGTATTACTTTAATTTTACTGTAACCTACCTGTTTACGCACTGAATCTTTCACATGTTCATTCATAGTTATGAACATAACTATTTATTTTAAATTTGAAGGTGTAAAAAATTAAACCTTTAATGAACTATGAAATGCATATACTATTTTTACATCTTAAGATTATTATTAATCATATATTTATGTATATTCAAAGCTAGTAAATAAAATTAATTACATTTAATTTTGTTCCAATGAAATAAGATTCCAATAAACATAAGATAGCACAGAGCGATAAAGAAATAAAATATTATAAAACTACTATATATTTTTAATCTTTTATTAAATTGCAGCAATATTTTTATAAATGATATATTATTACATGTATCGCATGCGCTCTTTACTTTGTTCAGTTACTTATATTTTACCTGTATCATAAAATTTATTTTAACTGCAGTACTTTCATTATTTTTATCTTTTACTGGAATAAAATATTATAAAACCACGATGTATTTTTATTCTCTTAATAAATTATAGCAATATTTTTACAAATTATATATTAGTACATGCACTAAAATATATTATTTTGTTTAGATACTCTTATTTGAGATGTAACATCAAATTGTTTTAACTGCGCTAATTTTTTTATATTTATCTTTAAAAACTACATTTGTCTGTAAATTATATAAGTTACTCGCATAAATTTCAGAAATCATGGCTAAAAACCTAAATAAAAAAGAATGCTTGAAATAATGTTTTTTTATTTTCATATATTTCAAAAAATAAATGTTTCAAACATTCCAGTAGCCAGATACATGTTGTTTAAAAGTTAAAAGTGATTTCTAGCTACTATTAATACACATTTTTCAATTTTCCCCTTTCAAATGTAGGCATTTCCTTAGCTACAAAATTTCTCAAAATTTTACTGGAGCGTGTTTTTCTGAGAATGTTCTTAACATATCCAAAGTTACGAGATATATAGGAATATATTTTTAGAATTTTAGATTTTGTTTTAGAAGTTGAAACAAACAACAAACTTTGAAGTCATTATAACGCTTTGACAATCCATTCTATAAACATACTCAATTTGTATAATATGTACATTAATTTACATACACATAAAGTGCAATACATATATTAATTTGTGTGTTTATAAGAGTGTATATTTAAAATAATTTAAAATTTATTGATTTTTCTATTAAATTTTTTTATAATATTTTTTTTTATAATTGTATCCCTTTTAGGATACAACATATTTTAGGAGAAAATGTAATTGTAAATTTGTTTTTTATAAATAAGGCATATAACATGCTTGCAAATAATTTTTGTTGACAAATTTTTTATAAATTTTTAGAGGATGTCCTTGTTACCATTGCATTTAATACCGGGTGGCCATAATTAAATTAACAGTCCACACAGAGCGCACAGTATTCTGTGGCGCGATCTATTTGCGAGAATGACGCCACATTTTATAAAAAGATTAAACAAGAAGGGTTAAGAAAGATTCCGCAATAAAATAAATTAGTTCCAAAAGTCACTGCTAGGGGAATATTTGGAGCTTTGTAATAGGAAATAGAGTGTTAACAAATGCAAATTGATACGGAAATTACCTTTTATTTTGCATTCAAATGAGGTTCAACGTGGATGCCGTTGTTTTGGACCACATATTGCATTTTGTGCACAGTATGCACAACAGCAGAAAGTAACATATCTGGAGGAATCACCCTACAGTCCATAATATGTTATCCTTCAACGTAGCTAGGTGCTTGTATGGACAGAAGCTGATAATATTTCGTAAGATTTTCCATACCATAAGGCAAATCCATATTCCGAGCTACTAAACGAGCGCTAGAGGTGGCAGCAAAATTGCCTGGACCTCTGTCGACAATCGCCGTGGCAACTACTTCGATTGTATCCTGTGGTACAGGTTTTCGTCCTCTGCCTGACTGAACCTTCAGAGAACCTCAAACGTCCCAACCATTGCTTTATTAACTGAGTCCATTAACTGACACAGGACCGTTACCTTTGTGCATTTTTTGTACGTTCTAAAAGCACGAAGAGCGGCTGACGCGTTCCACTGGTTGAGGTAAAAGAATTTGACTAGTAACGTACGCCCAACTAACTCTTTCGGGACGGAATATTTCTCTGTATATGTGAAGATAAAGAAAAGATTGATAGATTTATCGCTTTCCCTTATAAGCAATTTCTTTAATACTGGCACTTTGTACAACAATAAGCATCAGGAATGAAATAAAATTTATTTTCAGAGGAGAATGATAAAATAATCCTACGAAAACAGAACAGCCCCTACTTCCAAACCTGGGGCGGCTTGGTCGAAATATCGATCACCCATCCTCAAAAGGTTAAAGAAATAAACATTGCACATAAACTTTCAATCCGATTCATTCGAAAGTAACACATTGCCTTTTAAAACCCAAGCAGCTGGCACTGTGCCAATGGATGTAACTTGAAATTTGAATAAAGAAACTCTTCTTCTGCGCAGCGTACGTGATATTGCAGATCACGAGACTTTATCCATGTTTATGTAGATTTTACTATTTTTTTAAAGTTTTGCCATATTGCACTTAAACTAAATCAGAAAATGTGCATAATAAAATGTAATGTTATTTTGTATTAATTTGCATTTGTCAACACTCTTTTTTATATAAAACAGATACTCCCCTAGCGGTGACTTTTTAAAGTAATTTGTTTTTTCGCGGAACCCTTCGTCCCCTGTCTTGTTTAATCTTCCTACAAAATGTGGAGTCATTTTCGCAAATATATCGCGCTACAGAACACTGGGAGCACTGTCAGTTTAATTATAGCCACCCGGTATATAGCCATCGCTTTCGTGTGTACATGTTCTTAACTTTTCGTAAGCTGAACGTATATTATTCAATCTAAATGAAATTCTAAATTCCATAAAGGACTAGAAATTTATTTTAAAACTCATAAATTATTACTTTTTAGTTTGCAGCGCTATGTTTAACATTTAGCAAACCGTAGACAAATTGGATCGGTATTTACTTAAAGAAAGTCTTAAATGGTGTTGTGCATGTTTACCAGTTAAGGAAATAAACTTTTAAAACAGGTCCACAAATTCAAAAGAAATTGTATTGGAGAGCAAAAACTTTTGTTTATAAGACTCACTAAAGATCAATAGATATAATATACTTTGAAAATTCTTCTGCTAATGTCTTTAATGAGTTTACAACTGTAAAAGATTTTCCATCTTCCAAATGATTAATGTATTCTCGATTTCCAGATATTCCTGAAGATGAATGTTTTGTGATATAGACAAGTATGAGCTGAACTGATGTAATTGCTATGAATTCGTAATCAGTGAATTGAGTATGTCTTTCAAAAATGAACTTCTCCCTTATATTTTTTACATTTTAAACATATGTAAGAAGAATGCTCCTTTTTATTGTATTATTTAAAGACTGCCATTTTTAATAAATTCCTCAAAATTCTGTTTTGCTTATGCAAGAGGAAATTAATAAAATATGTACTTAGGCTGAAAAAAATAACGTAGCGTTTTTAGCTCTAATTGAGCTCGAAAAAGGATAGCAGAGGCCTACGTACAGACTAAAGAGCTATATTAGAATCACAGTGTTGAAGTTACGAAGAAGACAGATGAACACGATCATATCTACAAATGAAAATGATGTTCGTTACAGGAAATCCTAATCTCCTAATCGTTACTTCCTGATCGTTTGGAGAGAAAAAGGTGGGGGAGGACACTCTCAGTAGCTCTCCTCGAAGTTCTCGGTCGAGAAGTTCACATGAGACTCGATCGGTGAAAAATTCTCTCTGGGCTTTTTATATCATCGTCTGACCGCAAATTTCCATCTCAGCTGATCGGTCAAATGGTTGGTGACATGATTAGGAAACCTCTTTTAGAACATTAGTCGGACAGGTGCAAGCCATGTTCCAAGGGAAATTTGCATTAATCGAGAGCAATCTAGTAGATCATTAATCGATGTATCTCTACAAACCTTTCGAGAAGAAGGTAGGAAAGTAACGCTGCTTCCCTTACAATGCAGAGGATTTCTGTCGTGTGAGATTCTTTCTTCGGGATGCCATTCAAACTAACACTGGAAACACTTCTCCAGCATCCTAATAAATTTCTCAGACAGAATGATTGAGATGGACCTCGGTGTTAACAATCCTCTATTCAGCATCCTATTCTGCACGAAACAAAGTCATATCACTAGGTAAAGATGAGCTCTGTTCAAGTGCATACAAAAGGCCCGTTCACTATTTCCAGTTTTTTAATCACCATTTTTCTCGCGGTCGTAGATAACTCTATATCTGGATATTTAATATAACAAGAATTCGTTACAATCTAAAGAAATTTTCACATATGCAAAAATTAACTGATTAATAAAAATGACAAAAATTCCCTAATTATAATCTCAATATTTATTTAGGACCGAAAATGAACACTTAAAAAACTGTAAATGGTCCGTTGGGTGATATTTTGCAGTATCATAAGGAGTAAACCAGCGGATTCAGGTATTACTATACATTCATTTCTATATAGCTGAATTTTGCTTACGGTATTCCCAGGAAGCTCCATTTCATCTGAAATTATTTCCAGGTTGAAAGCGACTTTACTGGAAAGTCCTGAGGCAGGAACATTTTGACTTTCTTTGGCATGGTCACATGCCGCACCGCAGGAGTTACGTAGGTGAAATATCCCATTCACCTATTCCTGAATCAATTGTCAGAAGTGGTAATTATTTTCTCTAAATGTTATATGTTTTTTGTTTTTTACTTTATCCAGGTAACCCATTTACATGAAGCCGTATATTCACTTATTTCCTTAGTGGATTTACTCAATCCCGCATAACTATACAAATATGGCTCTTGATGCATACATTTCTGTTAAGTTTTATGATGTCTAAGAGTTGAAGAACGTGTCTAGTATATGATTTAACCCCTTCCGGTATGATTTAATAATGAAAAACTGTGCATGAAATAATCATTTAATTTTTATTTAAAAAACTTGTTCCATTTTACAATTCTTACATATTCTTAATTAAAATCCACTTTTTACATAGTGTTAAATAATATCAGAAACAGTAAAATTAAGAAAATATCAAAGCAAAACATTAATAAGGTATACAGATAATAGTCTTCAAGCTAGTGGTACTTTTCAAAACAAAGTGCAAAGGAATTCTTAATTGTTTACACCACCAAGTAGTCTCACTTTTAATTTGATTCTTGTAACACACACGGCATTTTTTAGTAGGTTTTCTTTTATTCTGACTCATTAATTTGGCAATGACTTGTACCAAGAAATTCTGAGTAAACAATATGCAATAGTGACTTGTGATTTTCACAAGTGATAAAAGTGTTGCCAAATTCAG
>CM063505.1:94005355-94010355 GCA_032207245.1 Pardosa pseudoannulata | reverse complement strand
ACCCATTTATTTGTACAACCTATTCTTATAATTACAGAAGTGACTTATTTAAATTTTTCTTGCACTTGACGTTGCTCGCTTTCAAAACTCTTCGGAGGTCAGTATTAATATTGTGAAGCATATGTAATTTGTTTTCGGGAAGTATAAAGTTAAATTAATTTTTATCCACTCGTTATTATTATAAGTTGAAAATTTAAGTTGAATCTAGATTTATACATTTAAATATTAAGTCTCTAGACATATGTTCTTTAAAATGTAAAGTGATTATTTTAATGAATAAATTTTGTAAACTCAAAAAGATTATTTTAGCTCTCGTGAGTCAAAGAGTAGACCCTATTACTCCAAACCAAACCAAAAGTTTATTATACACTTAAGATAGCAAATGACCTTACAAAATATAGAATTTGATGAAATATATTAATAAAAAATCACATGCATGCACTTCAGTAAAATAATTACCTTGTTTAACAAAATACTAATTTTTGTTATACATTTTTAAATTAAAGGCTGTGTATTACAGTTAAATATTTTTTATTATATTAGTAAATTCAAAACACTGCATGGTATAAAATACTTAAATTAAATTTCAGAGCATTATCTATTAAAATATAGTAAATGCAGTTTGTTTTCGGGAAGAATCAAATTTAAGTAGAATCTAGATTGATACATTGAACAGCGTATGTAAAGTGATTATTTGAATGAATAAATTTTGAAAATTCCAAAAGTTTATTTTAGCTCTCATGAGTCAAACAGTACATTGTAGTATTCCAAACCAAACCAAAAGTTGAAATGGCATTATTTGATGAAATATATTAAGAAATTATATGCCTGCACTTCCGTAAAGTAATTACTTTGTTTAACTAAATAATAATTTTTGTCATATATTTTAAAATTAAATGCTATGTATTACAGCTAAATATTTTTTTTATATTATATTAGTAAATTTAAAACACTACATAGAAATAAAACGCTTTTATGTCAAATTAAATAAAATTTCAGGGCTTTGTATATTAAAATATAGAAAATGTAATTTGTGTTCGGAAATAATCAAATTTAAGTAGAATATAAATTTATACATTTAAATTTGAAATTTCTTAACATATATTCTTTAAAATGTAAAGTGATTATTTCGATGAATAAATTTTGAAAACTCCAAAAGCTTTTTTAGGTCTCCTGAGTAAAAGAGTAGACTGTAGTGCTCCAAATCAAGCCAAAAATGTATTATATACTTAAGGGAGCCTTTAAAAAGACAGAATTTTATCAATTATATTAATAAAAGATTTATGCATGCTCTTCCATAAAGTAATTATCTTGTTTATAAAAATACTACTTTTTGCCATACATTTTAAAATTAAATGCTATGCATTACAGCTAAATATTTTTATATTATATTAGTAAATTTAAAACACTACATAGAAATAAAACGCTTTTATGTCAAATTAAATAAAATTTCAGGGCATTGTATATTAAAATATGTCAGATGTAGTTTGTTTTCGGAAAAAATAAAATTAAAGTAGAATCTAGATTTATACATTTAAATATGAAATTTCTCAACATATGTTCTTTAAAATGCAAAGTGAGGATTTTCATGAATAAATTTTGAAAACTACAAAAGTTTATTTTAGGTCTCCTGAGTAAAGGAGTAGATCGTAGTGCTACAAATCAAACCAAAAATGTATTATATACTTAAGGGAGCAAATAACTGCAAAAAAGCAGAATTTTTTATCAAATATATTAATAAAAAATCACATGCATGCACTTCCATCAAATAATTATTTTGTTTCACTAAATGTTGATTTTAGTCATACATTTTAAATTAAAGGCTAAGTATTACAGATAAAAACTTTTTATATTACATTAGTAAATTCAAAAATTCTACATAGTATAAAATGCTTTTATGTAAACTTAAATTAAATTTCAGGACATTGTATATTAAAATATATCCCATGTAGTTTTTTTGGGGGGGAAGAATCAAATTTAATTAGAATCTAGATTTGTTCCCTGAAATCTGAAATTACTCACTAGTATTACTTACCATAAAGAACAAGTGACCTCAAAAATGGCACAATCTGACCAAATTTATTATCAAAAAATATATTCGTGCACTTCAATAAAAAAACCATAAATAAATGACCTTATTTCACTAAATACTGATTTTTGCGATGAATTTTTAAACTCAAGGCTGTTTTACAATGGAATATTTTTGATATGATCTTAGTAACTTCCAACTACTACATAATAGAAAATCTATATTGTCTATTAAAATATACTATATATAATTTGTCCTTCGGGAAGTATAAAATTCAGTAGAATCTAGATTTATACATATAAATAGGGCATTCGTGGCATACGTTTTTCAAATTTTTATCTCGTTATAGTAATGAATAAATTTTGAGAAACCAAAATTTTAATTCATTCCTAAATGAGGTAATTCGATCAATTTATATTATTAAAAAATTATATACATGCACTTCCATAAAATATTTACTTTATTTCATTAAATACTGATTTTTTAAATGAATTAATAAGTTTAACGCTATGTTTTACAAATGAGTATTTTTGATATATTAGTAACTTTAAAATATTGCAGATTACAAAATGATAATGTTAACTTAAATTAAATTTCAGGGCATTGTATATTAAAATATAGAACATGTTGTTTGTTTTCGGGAAGTAGACAATTTAAGTAGAATCTTTATTTATACCTATAATGATTCATACTATGTTCTGAACATATCTATATGTTCTTTAAAATGTAAAGTGATTATTTTAATGAATGAATTTCGAAAACTCCAAAAGTTTATTACTCACTATAGTGAGTAAGTGACCTTAAAAAAAGGCAAAATCCGCCCAAATGTAGCTGAACGATGACCGAATGGTTAGGGTGCTGGCCTTCCTAACCGGAGTTCATGGGTTCGAATCCGACTAGGGCATGATGCGGAATCGGCTTTAAGCAGTAGTTCCCGGTCTCATAAGCCCTCGTATTGCAAAAAGTAGACCGTAGCGCTCCAAAATCAAACCAAACTGACTAATAGCATTATCAATCAATCCCCTGCATGCACTTTCGTAAAATAATTACTTTATTTCACTAAATATTGATTTTTTATAATGAATTTTTAAATTTATGGTTATGTTTTACAATTGAATATTTTTGTTATTATATAGTAACTTCAAAATACTGCATAGTAGAAAATCCTTTTACGTGCACTTAAACAAAATTTTAGGACATTGTCTACTAAAATATGGCATATATAATTTGTTTTCTGGAAGTATGAAATTTAAGTAGAATATAAATTTATACTAAATAGGAAGTTTCTTGGCATATGTTCTTCAAAGTTTTAACTGGTTATGGTAATAAATAAATTTTAAGAACCAAAAATTTTTTTACATTCATAAATGAGGTAATTCAAACAATTTATGTTATTAAAAATTAAATGATTGCTCTTCCATAAAATAATTACCTTATCTCACTAAATACTGATTTTTTAAATGAATTAATAAATTTAAGGCTATGTTTTACAAATAAATATTTTTGATATTAATATCAGTAACTTTAAAATGTCTATCTGTTAAAATACAGCATTATCTATTAAAATACAGCATATGTAGTTTGATTTCGAGAAGGATCAAACTTAAATAGAAGCTAGATTTATACATTGAAATATGAAATTTCTCAGCATATGTTCTTCAAAATGTAAAGTGATTATTTTAATGAATAAATTTTGAAAACTCCAAAAGTTTATTACTCACTAAAGGGAGCAAGTAACCTTAAAAATGGCAGAATCCGACCAAATTTATTATCAATATATCATATGCATGCACTTCCGTAAAACAATTACTTGATTTCACTAAATACTGATTTTTTGTAATGAATTTTTAAATTTATGGTTATGTTTCCCAATGAATTATTTTTGTTATGATATTAGTAACACTAAAAACTACATAGTAGAAAATTTTTGCATGTACACTTAAACTAAATTTTACGACATTGTCTACTAAAGTATAGCATATATAATTTGTTTTCGGGAAGTTTGAAATTTATATAGAATCTAGATTTATACATTTAAATCGAAAGTTCTTGGCATATGTTCTTTAAATTTTGAACTGGTAATTGCAATGAATAAATTTTGATAACCCAAAATTTTATTACAGTCTTAAAAGAGGTAAGTGATTTTAAAAATGACAGAATTTGACCAATTTATATTATTAAAAAAATATATTCATGCGCTTCCATAAAACAATTACCTTATTTCACTAAATACTAATTTTTTAAATGAATTAATAAATTTAAGGCTATGTTTTACAAATGAATATTTTTGATATTAATATCAGTAACTTTAAAATATGGCATAGTATAAAATGCTTTTATGTGAGCTTAAATTAAATTTCAGAACGTTATCTATTAAAATTTAGCCCATGCAGTTTGTTTTCTGGAAGAATCAAATTTATGTAGAATCTAGATTTATACATTGAAATATGAAATTTCTCAGCATATGTTCTTTAAAATGTAAAGTGATTTTTTTAATGAATAGATTTTGATAACTCCAAAAATTTATTACTCTCTAAGGGGGGCAAGTAACCTTAAAAATAGCAGAATTCGAAGAAATTTATTATCAATAAATCATATGCATGCACTTCCGTAAAATAATTACTTGATTTCTCTAAATACTGATCTTTTTTAATGAAAGTTTAAATTTATGGTTATGTTTCTCAATGAATTATTTTTGTTATGATATTAGTATCTCTAAAAACTACATAGTAGAGAATTTTTGTTTGTACACTTAAACTAAATTTTAGGACATTGCCTACATAAGTATGGCATATATAATTTGTTTCGGGAAGTTTGGAATTTATTTAGAATCTAGATTCATACATTTAAACTGAAAGCTTCTTCGCATATGTTCTTTAAATTTTGAACTGGTTATTGAAATGAAAAAATTTTGATAACCCAAAATTTTATTACATTCTTAAAAGAGGTAAGTAATTTTAAAAATAACAGA
>CM063505.1:93977855-93995355 GCA_032207245.1 Pardosa pseudoannulata | reverse complement strand
GAATTATAATAATATGAAAAATCTTTTAAATTTTGCATTATAAATCACTAAGGAATTATCAAACATTTTACTCTATACCAATAAGTAATAATTATATATGTTCATAATTATCTCTATACATTCATTTTTATGTATTTTATAAAATAAAGTATAAGTAATTTCCTAGCTAACTATGTCAAGTTTGATGTAATTAGAATTGTAATCCAATTATGACCCTAATATTTGTTATTTATTCTTAAACTAGCATTTGTAAATATTTATATAATACAAATAAATACATTTGTTTCATTTTTGCAACCTATTTCTGCTATTATACTCTTTTTATGGTGTTCATTGAATTTAAATACCTCAGGAAAAGTAATAGATTTGAAATATCTGAAGCTAAAATTCAATTTCAAATATTTATTAGAATCCTATTTATTAGAATTTTAATATCTTAAGGTATATTTTGAATTATGTGCACAGAAAGATTAAGATTTTAATTGGAGAGCTTTTAATGTTTCCATTAAGTTTAATCAGAAGTATTTAATGCCTCCAGAGTAAAATTAGATTCAATAAAGACTAAAATTTTTATTGGAAGAATTCGTTTAAAGGTGATAAATTATATTATAGGACATTCTTAAAGTCTCCCACATGGATTTTAAATGACTGTGGAATCTGAAAAGCAAATTTTACTTTTTAATCGATTGTAAGGAAATTAATTAAGTCATTAGAGATATAATATATTAGGCTATTCACAATTCTCTTCGAGGTTTGAGAAGGCTATCGTACAAAGCGAAGACGAATACAGCGAGAAAAATTATTGCACTAAGTAAAGCACTAGATACGATTTAAATTTTGTTTACAAACCTAATAGGTGTTCTATGGGCGAACTCTCATTTAGATGGCATTAATCAATCCAGATAGTACAGTTTGTTCCGTATTTTATTCAGCATTCTACTATCAAAAGCATTTAGAGCACGTGTAATTGTTTGCAGCAATTCTGATACATTATGTAGCAAATGAGATACAAAAAAAGTTTTTACTTCTCTCCAGACGCTGTTAAATCCATTAAACAGCAAAATAGTTATATCATCTTTGGAATCTCTCTTATTATAACGATAAGGTAATTACTTGAATTTACCCATTTACTATAATTTTAATGTAAATAAACTGCAAAATAATTGGTTAAATTATATATACAGTACTGCATTTTGCTTTTATCTTCTTTATGTGTAAAAAAGGTTGTAATTTGAAAAATAAGTCATGTGTAAGGTCCTCCAACTCATATATAAAGTTCATCCATTAAATCTTGAGAAATTTCAGTTTATGTTAATAATTATACCATTTTAAGGAGTTTTAAAGCTGAAAATTTGGGATATAAAAAGTTTATATAAAGTTTGTAATGAAATTAAGTGTCACGTTACCTGGTATAGGAGAAAATGATGTCCCAAAGATTGTCTCAATTCTAAAAATTCAAAAGTTTATTTGACGAAATAAATGTACTGTACAGGAAAAATGATAGAAATACACATATGTTTAGTAATGTCTGATTACTTTCATAGTTAACTTTGTTTAAATTTCCAAAATCGACTAAAATCTAATTTTCTATGCAGAAAACAGAAAAGGTAAAGAGGGGAAGGGTTTATATATATATATATATATATATATATATATATATATATATATATATATATATATATATATATATATATATATATAATATATATATATATATATATATATATATATATATATATATATATATATATATATATATATATAATATATATATATATATAATATATATATATATATATATATATATATATATATATATATATATATATATATATATATATATATATATATTATATATATATATATATATATATATAAGTCAGTTTTAAAAATGGGGGTTAAGAATTAAGCAAGTTATAATTCATTTTTTTTAAATAATTAACGATAATGTAATAGACACACCCACGAACGAAACTATACAGAGTAAAGAAGTTGACTCCAAAGTAGACATAGGAATTTACCTAGGTAGCAAAACCAAAAAAGACTGTTCTGAGAGGGAACTCGAGCTGAAAGCATCCTCCACGCTTGTGGTGGAAAAATATGAGAATAAAGAATATCTAAATTTCATAGCCATGGACAAAAGGATCACAATAAAGAAGCTATTATGCATAAAATCAAATGAGTCTTCCATGCATTAACCACTCTTCCTGAGAACTGTCATATATATATATATATATATATATATATATATCACTTATAAATTATCTGTATAATTTTTACAATCACAAAACAATATACTAGCTAAACTTTAAACAATTCATCAATATATTTGGAGCTCTTATTGTCCAAATATTATTGCATATATAATATACATTCCTTTTCTTTTTTCTCTGTTTAAGACTTTATGAAAATTTTTAAATGTGTATTTAATAGTGTGTTTTAATTATGTTAATATTTATTCTGATACTAACATATATATAATATATACATACATATATATATATATATATATATATATATATATATATATATATATATATATATATATATATATATATATATATATATATATATATATATATATATATATATATATATATATATATATATATATATATATATATATATATATATGAGTACTCCCATTGTCGTTGGTGCAAAATCTGATCCTTTAAACTACTTTAGAACAAAATTTTATAGCATATTTCTCTATTACTATTTCTTATAGATAGAGATGATGCTGTTTTATAAAAAATCAAATTAATGTGCCACTCTTGGAAAATGAAAAAGTATTAATTCAAATTGCAAAAAGCAATCAATGGCCTAAAACATTACTTATTGTTTATAGAGTTATCCCCTACCATCACGGAAGTAAAGTAATTAATTTAAGATTTAGAGGTTTTACAACTTATTTTATCTTCAGTTACGTATGTTATATATTAATGACTTAAAACTGAGCGTAACAAAATTTCGTATATATTTACATATATATATACATGTCATAATTGAGTAAAGTTTTCTAGGAAGTTTTAAAAGTTCCGTTTTATCTTAATTTTAGAAAAAAAATTATATGTTGGTCTTTGCATAATTTTAAAAAGTACAAATAATTGAACAGTGCGAAACCCTTGTAATTCTACTAGGTAAAATGATATTACTCATCAAAATGTACATGACTTAATTCACAGTATTTTACAACTGTATACTTTTTCTATTCACTCGCTCAATTATTTTGGACAAATAATTTTCACCAAAAAATATTGTACCAGAAGCTTTGTGTCCCAACACCGCTAAAATAACAACTCATAAATTTTCTTCAGGGATCAAACTAACATCTTTGCTTTCTAGCTAAGAGGTAAACGTTTCACTGTTTCTACAGATTGTTTTCTTTCTGCGAGATGTCTGCCCCGAAAAAAAAGTAAGTATAATATTTCTGTTTAGGATTATACCTTTCTCTAAGAATACGGTGGTTGAGCTTCCATTTCTCTTCATCTCTGTACCTTATCTAGTACTTCCCCAACCAGGAAAAATCTTATTAAACGCATTACGAACGCAGAATATCTCTCTTTAATGTTTTACTTGGCTGGTATAGGAAAGTTTTATGTCTGCCATTTGTGGCAAGACTGGGAAAATCCCTGTACATTTATGTCTCTTTGTTGAATGCGAAGAGAAATGGAGTAAATACTTTCAGTGATAAATTAAATACGTTTGACTCCATTTGTGTTCGTAGATTTCTGACATTTCCTTCAGTGCGTATTAACCTTTTAAAAGCTGCTTTATGTTCAAAGTTCAAAATGTAGTATTTATTAGTTAAAATTTCATTTGTATGCAGTTATATAGACTATAATAAAGAAATTTCACAGAAATGGATTTGGAAATTTTAGCATGTTCCCATAAGGAAACATTGGATTTTTAAGATTGATTAAAAAAAAACCTTTGATCATGATAGTAAAAGTTTATATTATCTCGCATATGTTATTTAAATAAATCGGATTTTATCTTCTATATTTACAAGAAATATAAGCAATGCATATGAGAAGTTCAATAAAAACCTGTTGTTCCTCATTTTCTGTATTCTAAAGAATTTATCTATATTGCTATTTAAAAAATCAAGCAATAAATTGATTACAATAAAACTTTTATACAGTTGTAGTAAATTTTGATTTAATTAAATTTTAAATTTTACATTCTCATATGGGAACGTATAAGTATAAAAAAAATAAACAGCACTTCATAAGTTTCAACTTTAAGTGCTTTGAACATTTCCTGCGGAACTGTAGAAATCAAGATTAATATTTCCGCTTAAAATATTATCTTTAATTTATTTGATTAAGTATGTATTAAATTAAGTTATGCTTATATGGATATAACATATTATAGTCATAAATATACAGGAAATATCATTAATTTTATGCTTTAACATTTTATTCACAGTTATATTAAATAAAGATACTTTGTGATACCATAAACACATATGAATTATAAGTTGCAACATTAAGTGTGTCAGACTTATGATCTTGTGCAACTCTTAAATTTTAAAATAAGACTTCTATAATTCGATTATTTCAGTTACAGTTATCGGCTATATATACGTATGTATATATATATATATATATATATATATATATATATATATATATATATATATATATATATATATATATATATATATATATATATATATATATATATATATATATATATATATATATATATATATATATATATATATGAATATATATATATACATATAAATATATATATATACATATATATATATATATGTATATATATATATATATATATATATATATATATATATATATATATATATATATATATATATATATATATATATATATATATATATATATATATATATATATATATATATGTGTGTGTGTGTGTGTGTGTGTGTATATATATAATCTGTCTGGGAAGACAATAAAAGTTTTACTGCGCAACGCAGAGAAATTCCGAATATTTCAGAATACTTTCCTTGCAAAGTAAAGGAGAATTTAGAATATCCTGAAAAACGAAATAAAGTAGAACATTAATAAAGGTATTAAATAATTATTTACACTAATTTTTAATCTTATTCTCAATACCGCGCTTTAAACACATAACCTCGTGATTTTCAAATTAGTGTGATGCCCATTCAGCTATGAAGACCCCAAATCTTCTTTTCAATGCGATTTTGATTGCTCCTTGGAGAACAGCGTCTCAGTGTTATAACATTTATTATCACAGCTTTAGTTCTTGATCGAGCCACAGGGCCAGTATAAGTTGTCGTGTCTTAACAGGGTACAATTTCTTGAGAACTGTCTCTTTCTGGAACCTTCATACTCGTGACCTCATGCTGGCCGGTTTGTTCGTCTGTGCCATGGCACAGCCTCATGCAAAAGATTCGATTTCCATCTTGTTGAACTAGGGTCGAAATTAGATACTTCATAGGCTTCGTCGGAGAAAAATAAACTTTGATAGAAATGTATTCAAATATTGCAATGATAAAAATATCATATATTGACAATAACAAGAACAATGTTGAAGAAATACAATACGTATTATTATTATTCTATTTAACATACTTTCAGAAACTTAATAGATAGACGTCAAAGTGGCTTCAATTGGGACAAAAATTCCAAATAAGTATCCAAGGAAAAAACTAACATCGTCGACTATTGCAAATGTACATAGTGTAATGTCCCTCTAGTCAAAGGACAGTTGCAAAATCATTAAAATGCTCGGTGTCCAAATTATAAATGTTGATTTAAAAAAACCGCAATATGCATCGTCTTTCTCTAAAGCATATCGCTGAGCTCAGGACACGCTGCAGAAATCTATATAAGAAACATTTATTCAAAGAAAAATGGAAAAATATTGACACAATAGATGAAATATAAATGTATTTAAATGACTACAACAAATAGAGCCATTTATTATATAAAAGGAAGAAAAATTTAAGTGCATGGTTCAAAGAATCAAAAGAAAGTATTTCTAAGCGAATCATGATTGTTGAGGGTTTTTCTTGTAATGGCAAGTTAAAAATAAACAGTGTTGAAAACATATCAAGATTAACTCCTAAAACTATCATGAATATATTTTATCACCAATTTTTCTGAATGCAATTCTTTCGCTTTACCCGCAGTACTATTAATCTATGGAACTACATCAAGACAAAGCTAGAAGTCACACATAAAAATCCAGAGTAAATTTCCTAAATGAAATGGGACAAAAAACCAGTATCGATGCCATATCCTTCACTGATATCCCTACTAAATCTCCCGATGTATCACCTACGGATTTTTGTACTTTTGGACGTTTAAAATCTGCATTATCCAAACGTCGTCCAACAACCCTTACAGGACTCTAGAAGGCTGCTCAGAAGGAATGGGATAAAATACCTCTTAAAACACTTCTAAAGGCATTATTATCCTGGAAATTACGGTGTCACAAGATTGTTCAGAATAAGGACTATCAATTAGAACTTTTCAAACACAAAACTTTCATGTAATTTAATTTTGTGACTACAATATACATCATCTAAAAAATGCCTGAACAGTCTCTGTATTATTACTAGTCAATAAGTACTTCCAGCTACACAGGAAATATTTTCTCAAAATCACTCGATTTTCATTATTTGTGTTTATTTGTGCTGATAGAATATTTATGTAATAGTTTGACAAAGTAAGACACTACGAACAATTTGTAGATAGAAATGTTTAGTTAAGATCTTAAAACTTAATTTTGATATCCACTTTGACAAATTTTCTATTTTTCTTCCTTTCAAAAGACCTAAAACATCTATTGGAAAAAAAAATCTCTCTCGACTCTTTTTCACATCACGATCATTTTTTCAGTTTATTTTCATTCGTATGTCGTTTCAGTGTAACGCAAAGAGACCCGAACGAAAAAATTGGCAAAATTGGCCCAATCAGAACAGTGTTATTTTATAATAAGAAAAAGAGATTTCTTATCAAAATACACTTTACTCTATATTCGTTCTCTTTTCATATAGCTAATATCGGAACTTATATTTTAAAAATGGCACTTTGTAGTATGTTTCTGAAATGCGCTTTATAAAATGAATTGGGAAATTCTATTTTCTTGGAAATAACAAAAGACAATTTGAAACCTATCTCCTTTTTAACTTAAAAATAAACATTCCACTTTAACTTTATTTCTCCGTTTTATCCCTTTTTTAGATGTGTTACTCATATCTAAAGAATTATATACATATATGCATGTATATATATGTATGTATGTATATGCATATATATATATATATGTATATACATATATATATATATATATATATATATATATGTATAATATATATATATACATATATATACATATATATATATATATATATATATGTATATGTATAAAAATGTATAGATATATTATATATATAATATTAAAAATATATGTATAATAAATATCATATATAAAGATATATGTAAATCTGCAAATATATATATATATATATATATATATATATATATATATATATATATATATATATATATATATATATAAATGTATATATATATATATATTATATATAATATATATATATATATTTTATATATATATATATATATTTTTTATATATATATATATATATATATATACTTATATATAAATACATATACAAAAATATACATATACTCTAACTTACAAAAGTTAAGCACGAAGATGAAAATGTTAATTTCCGTTAGCCAATCAGATATGAAGGGGGTGCAATTCTCTGGAGAGGTAGATGGAAGTCTGCAAATATGTTAGTTAATAGCCAATTACGCTTTCATGTAAGAAATACGCAAAAATGTCAGTCTTATAAGATGGCAGCTTTATGAAGGGTTACAGAAGTTGATTCTAAGTTCTGATAGAAGGTGTTTAAAACTTTCGTACAATTTGTTTTCGTGACATATTTGTTTTATGACTTCCTGAAGACGAATGGAATATTCAAGCCTGTGTGCTGTGGAATGCAGCATTCTAGTGGCATAGAACAGTCGGCAGCACAGTCGATCACAAATGTTGCTCTTTTTTTCGGCATTCATCATGTAATCACGTTATGAAATAATTCCAAACATCACAGACAGTTGTCCTAAGGCCCGTAGCCAGTATCCAAAGACTTATAACCCTGCAGAAGATGTATATATTCTTTTTAGCCAGCGGAATCAGAGAGTGAACTCCACACGTATGACATCTATGGTTACAGCTTCCATTGGTAAGGCAATATCTGCAGCTACAGTACGCCGAAGATTACACACGAGTAGAATGTATACATGGGTACCGCGAGTTTGTGTTTTTCTATCCTTAGAAATCATTTGTTATCATTTTTTGATGATAAACTTGGAGGATGTTTCCAACCCAATTTTTTGCCTGGAGGTGATTTTTTGGCGCTCCTACCTAAGAAAATCTACTTGTCTATTTCCACGTCAGCTTCTTTACTTTGCATAGTTCTTCTCGAGGGTGTGTCTTTCTCCTATTACGTTATTGTTAAACAATTCCAACTATTTTTAATTATAACTCGGTTCATTATTAATCCACATTTTACATATATACGGACAAAGTTCACACCCCCATATATATATATATCTATATATATATATCATTATTGTAATCCTATATATATATATATCATTTATATATATATATTGTATATTTTTTGATGATATATATAGGAGATTATATATATATGATTTTTTACTGAGGTGATTTTATATATATGTAAATATATATATACCTATTTCCGCGTCAGCTTCTTTACTATATGCATATATATATATCCTCGAGGGTGTATTTTCTCCTATATATTATTGTTTAAACATATTCCAACTATTATGTATAATTATAACTCGTTTCATATATTTTTATATATATATATATATATATATATATATATATATTTATATAAATATATATATATATATATATATATATATATATATATTTCATATTTTACAATTACATATAATTTATTCATTTTTCAATATCCCTGCTGTCTCTCTGCTTATATAATTTTACACACACACACACACATATATATATATATATATATATATATATATATATGTGTGTGTGTGTGTGTGTGTGTGTGTGTGTGTGTGTGTGTTTGTGTGTGTGTGTACATATATCTGTGTATGTGTAAAAATTAGGAGGCTCAGTGACGTTCCCCAGAATTATTGAAAGCAGAAAGTAACTAAGCATTTAATAATGTAATAGTTTTTAAACGGCATCCTCATTTTAATTAATAAAGCTGTCAACATTAAAATTCTTATACAGAAAGTGATAGAGAAAAAAAAGCAATATAGAAGCAATCGAGATATGTCTTATGGTGGCCTAATGTATATAACTTAAAAGTGTTTATTAAGACCACTTATTTATAGCGCTTTGCTTAGAAAATGCATTAAATTAAGGGACATAGTGATATTCAATTGTATGGTAACGTATTAGGATAAAATAGACACCATGTAAATCATGCATGTCGTAAGAGGCGACTAAAATGGGTACCAAGGACGTATTTCTCCTTCCCCTTTCCTTTGTTTTTCTTTTACGTTATATTATTATCGTTTGGGTCCAACAGGCCTCTGGTCTCACTGCACTGCTTTTGTGGAACCCCCCCCCCCTCAAGAAGTACACTAAAAGCGATTTCATTTCATTTCACTTCATAAATAATGGTGTAGGAGCACTAGTGAGCCAACATTTTGGAATGTGAAAATTTAGTGAAGTGGGCTATAAGTGACTTTCGAATCTAAGTTACTTAAAGGAGTTATATAATTATAAATGATTTAAGCAGGTATAGAACCGTGTGTAAGTAAAGTCGCCAAAGGTTACTACAATCAGAGGAGAAAAAGGGCATCTTTCCGAAGGTTGTAAATTTAAGGATATTGTTACCAGAAATTTGTTCTAGAAGTATAATTAATTTTGTCGTGTGTTAAAATAACCTCACTCAAATTCCACACACACACACACACACACACCAAGGATTATATCCAAAATCTATTCTATTTAAATCACAAATACTGACGCAAAAATTTATTAAATTTCATTTCAGATATTGATGTGTATAAAAAATTTTTCACAGTTACTGCCAATATGCAGCTCCTTCTCTTAGTCTTTAACAGTTACCATTTCAGTTCCTATATAAAAATTAATTATATGCTATAAAAAGGAACAATGTTAGTTAAACTGCTGTACAGTAAACAAATATTTTAACAAAGAATGTTGGAAGATTTAATTTTTATGATACAGTGTTGTATTTAAAGAAATTAATATTTTTAATAACATTTCCTGTATTACATGTTTTATGCAACACCGGTAATTATTCTAGTTCTATAATTAAAAAGTTAAATTATTTAAAAACTGAGATTCAATGTTTCTTGTTGTCCGATTATACAAACGAGTCTATTGAATTTTATACATTAAATTTGAAATTATCAAAGAAAGCATTACTACTTAATTGATAAATTTGTCTCTCAGATTTAAATTAAGTTGGATTCGTTAATCAGTTTTGGTAATCCAAATACCATAGTTCAAACAGTTTCTAATACGTTGTTGATTTAAAACTTACTTAAAAGCGTATTTGAATTAATTAGTGAATTATAATTGTTACCTTAAATTATTGAGAATTTATTAGTCTATAGAACTATTTATAGTCATTAAGAATTTAATAGTTTATAAGGATACAAAAATTATTAAGAAATTATAAATGTTTAATCTTAGAATTCCTGTAATTTAATCTTAATATAGAAATGAGTCATTAAAATTCGTAGATCCTTATAAAAACGCATAAGAGGAAAGTTTCCACTTAATCTGAAAATTGCTTCGTTAAAGTGAAAAATTTAAGTACTCTTTTGAAAGAATTGTTTCTAATGTGAAAAAAAATATTCTCTTGCTCCAAGCGTTCTTATTTAAAGAAGTTCAGCCTGAAGACAATTAAAAGATCTTAAAATGTGTACGTTCTTATTTGTCTTAAAAATTTTCGCAATCCATCCATGTGTCACCTTTGATTATGACAAAGAATTGTTATTCGACGGATTAGAATGAAATCCCCGTCTCTTTTAGAAATCTTCCAACGAAAACACTTGATATCCAGTTCGTGCATAAATAATTGGATAAATCGAGTAAGTTCCGAATGAAAATATTCCGTTTATCAATCCATGAAAATTATTTAAACGAAATGTTTAGATGTTATAGGAAACATTTTTATTCTTTGTAACGGCTTTTCTTTCAATTAAAGAATAGTATTTTTTTTTAATATTACTTGCAATTTAAAGTAGGGTCTTGATAATTGCATTATTTTAACAATTGTAATAAATTAAACAATTACTGTTGTTATTTTTTAAAGGAAATATTAGTTAAAATGTTTTCATGTTTTATTCTTGTATTCTTGTGTGTTTTATTTTTGCGTTATCATACGTTATGTAAAATTTAAGAATATACTGATTTAATGATTTCAGAAAGCATATATATATATATATATATATATATATATATAAATATATATATATATATATATATATATATATATATATATATATTATATATATATATATATATATATATATATATATATATATATACATATATATATACATATATATATATATATATATATATATATATATATATGACATGGACGAGTAGTTAAAGCATGGAAGCCACATTTCATTTCATATAGAAAAACTTCTTTATTATAATCCTTCTGTCCATAGCTATGCCATTTAGAAATCCTTTGTTCTCATAATTTACTACGACAAGCATGGAAGATGTTATCAGCCCAAGATCCCGCTCAGAACCAACTTTTTTGGCGTTGCTACTTAATCAAAATTCCTATGTGTACTTCTGTGTCAGCTTCTTCACTCTGTATAGTTCCGCTGTAGGGTGTGTCTTTCTCCTAGTACGTTATCGTTAATGAGTTCTAACTATTTTTTAATTATATCTCTTTTAACACCCATTTTTAAACCTCACATATGTCAGGTTAGAAAAAGTAAAACTAACAAATTAGATATTTGAGTGTAAAAAAACGCAGCGCACTCTTTTAATGCAGCCGCATGAATCTTTAACAACCCATTATAAAAGCACATAACGGACAAGGATTGAGAAAGAGTGCCTTCAGATAGAGTTGCTCCATGATGCCTGTCTGAGTAGGGCTACGTTGTCCGTCAATGCCCACCAACTAACTGATGCCTATTTTATCAAGACATGAATATGTAAAGTTTTAAGAAGAAACATTTCTGTGAAACATCATCCCTCAGGCATAGGCTTGAGATACATACATACACATATACATATATACATATATACACACGCACACACACACACACACACACACACAAATATATATATATATATATATATATATATATATATATATATATATATATATATAGATATATATGAATATAATATATATAATATATATACCTGCATACATATACTTTCATAACATGCTTTAAGTAAGCATGAACATCACCGAAATTTTACTTTAAAAGGCTCTTTATATGGAAACAACTGTATTCTATCATTAAATAAAGAAGAATAAACGAATTACAGTTAGTTCAACAGCTTATTTTTTATAAGGTGATCGGTATGACCAATTATTCATTTAAATGTAATTATTAATATTAAGAGGAATGATGAAAATTAATGAATACCCAGAATAGTTTTAAAAACATAAATATGTGATCTGTTGATCATGTAGGCTTTCCATGAAAAACAATAGTAGAACAGAATAGTTCATTTTAAAATTAACATTTATTTTTTTCCACCATAGTGCAAATAAATGTTATATATACTTATTAAAAGAAAACATTTAACGTATGGTCCACCAGCTCCCTATCGTCATGATCTCTACGTTAAAGTTTGCGCTCAAGACTCTTATGGGAACCTATTCATCCAGAATGAATCCGCTCCTTCCCCAGTGCATCGCGTTTTTTGAACATTGCACCCGAATTGTCATGTTTGAAAAACTGGTATGTATGTATATGAAATACATAAATCTTAAGGCACTTAATTCCTGAAAAGATATAAAACCCTGATTAAATGCGCCAAACAGTTTAACAATAAATTCCTTGTTGTTTTAAAATACCAAAAACCTAGTTTAAAAAACTAGTTTTAAGAACAAGTTATTTCATTGATATTTAATGGCTGATATATCGCAATATTCTATCCATTGTATATGTGTAAATAATTGAACCCATTGCCACAAAAGATAAAAATAATCTTCGGGATATAATGATTTTTCTTTTTATGAATCTTTTAGAGGTGAAATATATATTAGAATATGTGTTATATTCCTTAGATGAAGAAGAGATACATCTGGAGTTTAATTCCGAAATCACGAAAAATTCCGACAAGATTATACTATTTAAAATTATAGTTAGTTTAGGAGAACAACAGAAAATTAGCATTTAATTGTATAATAAGGATAAACAATTCATAAGTATTGTTTTAGCAGGTAATATTATTTCGGGTCATGAATGAGAAATATCCAATTCCATTTAAAGCAGTGTAAAAGTCGTACATTTGAAGAAGGAAAAAAACAATAATTTTGGATAACTAAAAGTAATTTTATTTGGGGTCATAAATAATAAAAATCCAATTTCGTTTAAAGCAATCTGAAATTCGTACGTTTGAAGAAGGAAAAAAACAGTAACATTCGGGGTAGTTAAAAGTAATTTTATTTGGGGTCATATTTCAGAAAAATCCAATATCATTGAAAGGAGTATCAAAGTCGTATATTTGAGAAAGGAAAAAACAATAATTTTGGGTAACTAAAGGTAATTTTATTTATGGTCATAAATGAGAAAAATCCAATTCCATTTAAAGTAATCTCAAAGTCGTACGTTTGAAAAAGAAAAAAACCAGTAATTTTGGAATTTAGTTAAAAGTAATTTAGGGTAATAAATGATAAAAATCCAATTCCATTTAAAGCAGTGTCAATGTCGCACATTTGGAGAAGGAAAAAACAATAATTTTGGATAACTAAAGGTAATTTTATTCTGGGTCATAAATGAAAAAAATTCAATTCCCTTTAAAGCAGTTTCAAAATCGTACATTTGAAGAACGAAAAACGCAATAACTTGGGGGTAGTTAAAAGTAATTTTATTTGGGGTCATATTTGAGACAAATTCAATATCATTGAATGCAGTGACAAAATCGTACATTTGCAGAAGGAAAAAACAATAATTTTAGATAACTAAAGGTAATTTTATTTAGGGTCATAAATGAGAAAAATCCGATTCCATTTCAAGCAGTCTCAAAATCGTACATTTGAAGAAGGAAAAAAAACAATAATTTGGGGGTAGTTGGAAGTAATTTTATTTGGGGTCATAAATGATAAAAATCCAATTCCGTTTAAATCTATCTCAAAGTCGTATGTTTGAAGAAGGGAAGAAACAGTAATTTTGGAGTTTAGTTAAAAGTAATTTAGGGTCATAAATGATAAAAATCCAATTCCGTTTAAATCAATCTCAAAGTTGTACGTTTGAAGAAGAGAAAAAAGAAAACAATAATGTGTATTTCTACCATCAGTTGCTCATATATATTGCTAAAAACGTAGACTATTTGATCTATATGCTTTCAATTAATCAGAGAAAAATAATTTAATATGTGGTTCTACGTCACATAAAGTGTTTAAAGAAACTTAATATGGGTGAAATTGAAGTCAATATTTTACATTAATTTTAATGGCGTACCTTACTTAAATTAAACAGTAATTTTCATGGTACTTTTGAAACTACTGAATCACCTTCGAGAATTTAGGCAGATTCTTAATTTACTTGTATGGTCAATGGGAATAAAACATTGGACATCAAAATTCAGAAACTTTAAACTATCACGCACCCTATAGGACTAAACCCAGAGTTTGAATAAGAAAAATAATTAACTACTCTGAACAGTAAAGGGGAAATAGAATTAATTAAAAGTCTCACAAAGTAATTTACTTGGATTAGTAAAAATGAAAGACTGAAATTTATTAATTAAAAGGTGGGAAACTATAGCAGATCCCATGACAGAAATTACCAAAACTTGTCATATAAGTAATTATTCAATTTTGTCAGGCCAAAACTTTAAATTATTTAAATAAATATTATGGATATGTTTTGTTCCAGTTTTTAATAAATTTCCGAATTTTTCCTTTTTTTCTTCTATTATGTAAAATATCTAGAAATAAAACAAATCAGACTTTTTCTAGACAACCCGTATTAAGTTGTATTAGAGCGAATCAATCATTTCTAAACTTTTAAGTCAATGACGGAAGAGTAATTCTAGAGAAATCATTTGCATTAGTTGAACTGTGGTTTTTTTTGAGACAGACAAAAGTAAGGAATACTTTTAATTAAAATTTACTATTTCATTTAATGTTATATATATATATATATATATATATATATAAATATATATATATATATATATATATATATATATATATAACGTTAAATAAAAGTTAAGTGTTTGGTATATACAGGGTGTCCCAGGAGGTCGTTTATAATCTTAACATGTTGGTCTGTCACATCACGATGAACAAGATTTACATAGGAATTTGTGTCTAAAAATGCAAACTGCGACCGCTAGAGTGCTGTGATCACGAGTGTAGAGCAGGAAAAAAATGATATCGACAGAGGTGTTAATATGATTTTTACTATAGATGATGATTACATAGCAGCAAATGCTCAAAATTGTTTCCCTTCGCCACAATGTACGTTTCACAACGTCGGAGCATGGATTCACGAACCCGTTCAATTTGGCCAGGAGTGTCACGGTGCTGCCGCTTCCATGGTCCTGGCGATAAGATCCATGTCCGATGTTAGGGTGTCTCGTACAACATGGTCTTCATGTGTCACCACAGGTAGAAATCCAGAAGAGTCAGGTCGGGGGATTGCTGTAGTTCGCCTCTACCGATCCAGCGATTTTTCTGTAATTATTGCCTTCTAGCGGTCACAGTTTGCATTTTCGGACACAAGTTCCTATGAAAATCTTGCTCATCATGATATCACAGACCAGCATGTTAAGCTTGTAAGCGATATATATATATATATATATATATATATATATATATATATATATATATATATATATATATATATATATATATATATATATATATATATACATATATATATATAATATATACATATATATATATATATATATATATATATATATATATATATATATATATATACATATATATATATATATATATATATATATATATATATACATATATATATATATATATATATATATATATATATATATATATATATATATATATATATATATATATATATATATATATATATATATATATATACATACATATATATATATATATATATATATATATATATATTATATGATATATATATATATATATAATATATATATATATATATATATATATATATATATATATACATATATATATATATATACATATATATATACATATATATGTATATATATTTTATACTATATACTTATATATATATATATATATATACATACATATATATATATATATTATGTTATATATATATATATATCCCGGTCTATATATACATGTCATATAGTCTAATAGTCTTAATGTCCAATAGTCTTAGCGCTCCAAATCAAACCGAAATCATTAATACTTAATCTTTAAAATACTAACTGCATAGTTAACTTTAGCAGCTAAAAGGTATAATTGAAAAAGGAAATCAGGTGAAATGTGTTCTTATTACTTTCTGAATTGTTATTTACTATTTGTTTTAGTAACAGATTACTATCTAGAACAGTTGTATTTGGAAATACAATACACAGAATGACATATCTTTTGTTGGCAGTAAGCCATCTATATGAATTGCAAAAGACGTACTGTAAGTTTATATCCCATCAAAAAACTTAGCAATACAATACGAATACCAATAATTCGATATTTTTACAACTCATCCTTTTATTCAGGGACATTTAAAATAAGGTCAACCCCATTTAGAATCTATTATTTTTTGGAAAAATTTTGCTCTGGTTTTATTTAATTAAATTTAAATTACTGTACAGAGATTATACAAATGAATTCCTCATTTTAATATTTCCATTCAATTTGATTTAGATGCTATAGCATTTTCTTGTAAAACAAAATTTACCGTCGATCTTTGATTAAGATTACCTATCCCATTATATAAAGAAATATTTTCTCATGTTTATTTTTCTAGTTGATTTTTAGTCAATTGGTGATTAAACTGTAATTAAGCACAGAAAATCTACCGAATTTCTTCATCAATTTCTATAAAGGTTTACAAAATATATATCCTATTACAGCAAAGATTGGTTATTAACCTGGAAGGCTAAATGGAGAAATTTTCAAACCAAAACAAAATACATCATATTAAATCTAGATAGGTATAATCCATTGTTCATCAAAGAATATTTAGTGTTTATAGGCCGTATGTTCTGGTAGATCATATAGCAATATATTCTGGTTAGTAATTTTTTATGTTCCTCATGT
>CM063505.1:93955355-93972855 GCA_032207245.1 Pardosa pseudoannulata | reverse complement strand
ATAATGTACTTCCTTTTCAAAACACTTTAACATTTTCCGATCAGTTAAGCGTTGGGTAACAAAGCTCTTGTTTGCTCTCTCAGAGCAGCAACGGCTGTATAGACGCAGTAATTAGGAATTTACTTTATCTATGTGTTAATCATTTTCTCAAAAATTCTTTCGGGAAATATTTTCAAAGTTAATGTCAAAGAATTATTTATCTCGATTACGTATTCTCTGAAAGACCAGATAACTGTTTCTTTCATAATTATTAAGAAATGAAAGAGTGGAAGGTGCAAGTAATGAAATATTTGTTGCCAATTGTCTGTTAATAAATGCTAAAAGTGAATTATTTTCTATATCCATGCAGATTGTTTGTGTTTACTTATTAGCTAAGCAAATACATTACTGACACTATTTTAACTTTTGTATCAAAAATCATGATGAACTGTAACCATGTTAAAAATGTGACAGAAGAGTAAATGAAAATTATGTGGTAAATGTAAATGAGTAAAGGAGAATAAATAGTAAGATATTCAATGTAGATAGTAATAGATACAAAAATAGTAAAATAGATAGTAAATAGATAGTAAATGTAAATAGATAGTAAATGAGTAAATGAGAAAGTGAATGCAGAGTAAATGTTATTATTTGAGAATTACACATGCAAATACTAAGATTAATCTAAGGGTTGTTTATAATAACCAAACTTTCATGAAACTTTTTATGTTTATTTTAAGAAATTTCACAGTCAAATAACAGCAGAAAATTTTCGCTTTGAGACTTACCTTCTATAAATTTCAATAGCTACATATTGTATTTAGAAATCACTTACTCTGATATTTTTTACGGTGTGCATGGAAATTTTTTATATTGAAAATCTTCATTTATTAAGTATTATCTATAAGTTATTTCTGATATTAGATTTATATTTTAATATCACCTATTAATGTATTAAAATTTAATAATATTTTTTATTCTAGAAGGTTACAGAAAAACACTAAATATGATTTCATTTGCTTGTTTGCTTATGAATATAACTACACACAATAGTTCTTTTAAGTAGTCTTTTGTCTGTTGAATAGCAACTTGCTATCTAGTTCATCGGAAGCATGACTGATATCTTTGTTTTTTTCTAGTACTTTTCATAGCAAAATGATAATCAATTTTAAGAGTACATTTAGAAATTTATATCTTAGTTTACGCTTGTTGGAAACTTCTCCTTTTCCAGATGACTTAGCAATGCTTTCTTCAAAGTTATACTTTAACATTTTACAGTGCCTGGTTGCACGATACAGCTAAGTATTCATTATTTTTAGAGGACTGGGGCAGATGGAATTTTTATACAGATATTGTTACCATACTCATTCTAGAACTAAATGAGACCAATATGTGTTGGAATGATCCTTCATAGACGTTTAAAATCTCTGAATATGGACGTTAATTTATTCTCAATGACCTTGTTCATAAGCTTCTACTTATCTCAAATTCTTTCCATTTATCATAAGTTTATTAGTGGTTTCACGGCACATTCACGTCCTACCTGTGCTTATGTATTTAGCTAGCCTTTATCTAAGGTCATGTAAAATATAATTTTATTCAAATATTTATTTAAATTTTTAAATACCCCCCTCTCATTCGTTCGGAAAAAAACATGGATATCACATTCATGTGTCAGTGGTTTAAATATTTTGAATATATGAACTTTTAATATAAATGGCAAACGTGTTCATATGTCTCCATTCAGCTTGAATTTCTTTCATATTTCACAAGTTTTTAAGTGGTTATACAACGCAACCATGTTCTTCCTGTGTTCTCGTTTTCACTTACACGAGGGTCAATCTGAAATTTTTGAGATACAACTAGGCTTTTAAAGTTATACTTACAAAATTTTAGGTGTGTTCAAAGTATCAATGCACTTTTGTAGACAAATTTTCCACAGATTAATGCTTCAAGCCATTCATTTTTTGGAATAGATGAAAAATATGCAATTATAGCCACATTGATCTTTTCTTATGAATGAAAACGGCGCCCACGTAAGTTCTTTTTTAGATTAAGAATAACCAAAAGTCACACATAGCTAGTTCAGGTGAATACGGTGGATGTTCTATCACTTTCATTTGCTTTTGTTTAAGAAACTCAACTGTTAATCTGGCTGTATGTGAAGATACATTGTCATGGTGAAGCATTAGTCCCCTAACATCTACTTCTTGCAGAATTTGTGGAAATCATTTAGTGGCATACTACTTTGCTGTTACTGTCTTCTGTTCTTCCAACTTGATGACTTTGACCAATCCCGTACTTCTGAAGAAAACGGCATACATCACATTTTTCAGTGCGAGTTTGTCACTATTGTCGGTGTGGGATCATCTTCAAAGACCCATACTTTTTTGATGTGTTGAAACGTCAAAAAACGGAATGTACGTTTCATCACCCTTTACAATTTTATAAAGTGTCCACCACCATTTAGCAATTTAAGAGTTTCTTTACTGATTCTGACACGCTCCCCTTTTTGGTGGTCAGTTAGATTATGGGGAACCCAATGAAAAACTTCTTTTATCATATATAATTCTTCAATTATAATTTTGTGTATGGCTGCGGATCTAATGTTTCTTCTGTATAATTTGATAGCAACAGCGATTATCACCCATTAGCCTTTTTCGTATGGCAGACACATTATCCGGGATCACTGCCGAGAGCAGCCTTCCTGTGTGTTCTTCATCCTGAAGAAAATTGCGATCTCTGCTAAATTCTTTAAGCCATCCGAATACAGTATCACGATCTGGAGATTCATCACCAAACGCCAATTTCAATCGTTGAAAGCATTCTTCTTGATTTAATCCTGCTTTAAAATCGTAGAACATCATAGCGCGAAAATATTCTTGAGTCAACTCCCTTTTCTCTTCTGTTTAAAATTTATTATACGTAAACAAGTTGAAGTAATTCAGTAAAAAATTGTCTGCTGTTTTAAATTACTTTGTATTTTAAAATTAAACATTATTTTTATTTTGAAAATTCTAGTCTCCGCGTATCTCAAAAATTTCAGAGTAACCCTCATATAAAAGTTACATGAAAGTTTTTCACATTTGAGCCTTTGGTTTATTTTCTTGAGTACCGCCTTCCCTCTGTTTGGATGAAACAGAAACATCACATTCTTGAGTCTAGGGTTTGAATTTATTGCTATTTTTTGTCATGAGTTGCTAAGAATAATGAAACCTGGTGCATATGTACTCTTGAAAATTAATCTTCACCTTTTTGCTTTTATTTTAAACAAAACATGGTGCTATTCTCAGGCAACACTGATATACACCTGTGTCCGATTAATAATATCAGTTCATGAATGTCATCCATGCCTGGACACAGGGCATCCGAAATGCTCTTTCAATTGTCCGAAATCGATCGTCCGAAATAAATTTCTTATTTTTTTGTTGTTTTCAAACCTATCCACTAACATACAGCATTTTATCTTTTTAATGTATACAAACGTTTTGTTCTAATAAGAAAAAATATAATTTTCAGTAATTTTAAAAGACATAACCTGCATGTTTCTAACAAATAATGGATGATTTGAAAGAGAAATATGTAGGTCAAACACATGCCAGTTGAGTGCAAATCCCGACGGTGCGTATTTTGTAGTAGCATACCACAAAACCGACAAAATACCAAATATATTTGCGTATATTGGACTCATGTATTTATCTTGCATTACATTTGTCATGTTTGATGATCTGGTGTTAGTATAAAAGAGGAAAATCCCATCTATATTAATATCATATCTGTGATAATTCTGCCTCGAAACCAATATTTCATCAATTAAAAAGTGAAAAGAATAAATGTATGGATTATATTTCGATGGAAAGTATGTGTAAATTTTTTGTGTGTTTTGGAACAACTGAGTACCAGCTATTTTAATCATCCGAGGAACAATGCAATAATTTACGAGATATCATTAATCCATCAGCTTATTCCTATAAATCTATTAATTGCAATGATCATATTTTAGAAACTAACTAATTATTGCATAAAGGAGATTTTAAAGTCAACGGTGCTATGTGCATAGACACAGAGAAATTCAAGATTTGTTGCCATTAACGGTTTGGGAAAAAGATTTTTAACAAAGCAGATTTTTAGTTTTAATTTCTATGAGATTTTCAGATTTGTATCAAATGTTCTCTAATTTTGATAACTTGATTTGGGTAAAAGGCACTATAAAATTTTAATTGTAGAAATTTGATGCACGTCATTTACTTTTACAATTTATGGACTGGAATTATTTTGTAATATGCAGTTATCTAATATATTTTAACTTAATCAAATATTGGGATGAAGAAATAAAATATTTATTATTAGATTCCAAATATCTGGAGTTATATGTAAAGTAAGTAAGAAATATGATTATTCAGATGAATCCATCCCATAATAATAATAATTTATATACTTTAACTCTCTATGGGTTTATGGAAGATACATAAATAAATAAATAATAAATAAGTATTTGTATTTTAAAGAAATATTTGTATATATGAATAAATATTTGTTATTTTCATAAGTTTTGTATTTATTCCAAAGATTTAGTAACAGATTGAGCTATACTGACTAATTTGTAAACAAAGCATAAATATGTACTTGGAGTTGACAAATATGTATATATAGAAACATATTTTCTATTTAAGTGGTATAAAAAATACTTTCAATGGCTTTATGGAAGATACATAAATAAATAGTTAAATAAATATTTGTATTTTAAATAAATATTTGTATATATAAATAAATACATGTTATTTTCATAACTATAAGTTTTGTGCTTATTTAAAGATTAAGTAACAGATTGAGCTGTATTGACTAATTTGTAAACAAAGCATAAATATGTACTTGGTGTTGACAAATATGTATATATAGAAACATATTTTTTATTTAAGTAGTATAAAACAAATCCTTTCTGTGGCTTTATGGAAGATACTTAAAAAATTAAATACATATTTGTATCTATAAATAAATATTTGTTATTTTCATAACTATAAGTTTTGTATTTACTCCAAAGATTTAGTAACAGATTGAGCTGTATTGACTAATTTGTAGACAAAACATAAATATGTACTTGGAGTTGACAAATATGTATATATAGAAACATATTTTCTATTTAAGTGGTATAAAAATCTTTTCTATGGCTTTATGGAAGAAGCATAAATAAATAATTAAATATATATTTGTATCTATAAATAAATATTTGTTATTTTCATAACTATAAGTTTTGTGTTTACTCCAAATATTTAGTAACAGATTAAGCTGTATTGACTAATCTGTAAACAAAACATAAATATGTACTCGGAGTTGACAAATATGTAAATATAGAAACATATTTTTTATTTAATTGGTATAAAAATATCCTTCCTATAGCTTTATGGAAGATACATAAATAAATAAATATTTGTATCGATAAATAAATATTTGCTATTTTCATAACTATAAGTTTTGTGTTTACTCCAAAGATTTAGTAACATATTAAGCTGTATTGATTAATTTGTAATCAAAATATAAAGATGTACTTGGAGTTGACAAATATGTAAATATAGAAATATATTTTCTATTTAAGTGGTATAAAAATTATCCTTGCTATGGCTTTATGGAAGCTACATAAATAAATAATTAAAAATATTTGTATCGATAAATAAATATTTGTTATTTTTATAACTATAAGTTTTCTGTTTAGTCCAAAGATTTAGTAACAGTTTAAGCCGTATTGACTAATTTGTAAACAAAACATAAATATGTACTTGGAGTTGACAAATATGTAAATATACAAACTTATTTTCTTTTTAAGTGGTATAAAAATTAGAAAAATACTTATAGCTAACATAGATAAATTCAGATTAATGATTGTAAAAAATGTGCTATTTTAATCAAAATGGGGAAATTAATAATGTTTTCAGATCATAATATTTATATAACAATTGTAGTAATAGCTATATGTGTGTGGGCAGAAGTTTTGGGGTGGACATTTGTTATTTTTTAACCTGTAACTGTGATCAAATATATTCTACAATGTAGCTATCGATTGGTTAACATAATAATTGGAAATAAATTACTATACGTCACGCTATATCCTTATTTAAAATTTCGTATATTCCTCATTAAATAAAGAAAATATTTCTTCCGTATCCTGTGACAGAGAAAATGGATTCGTAAATTATTTTAACTGTAATATAAATGACATATATTGATGTTATATGAAGTACTGCGAAAGTTAAATAAAAGATAGGATCTGTAATACTTCTCTTTTCTCAGATCCATTAGTGAAAGTCATGAGACATTAACCTACTTTTTTGAAAGGATAATAGATCTCGTGTGACTGTTTTCTCTTTGATGGTCTTTGGCATAATTTGTTATTTTTTTACAAGCAGGACGTTTTCTTGAAACAATCTCAATTTGTTTAAAGTCATTTTATAAATTGTGCAAAAAAGAAGCTGGAAGGTATTTAAAAATGCATATTAGAATAGGACTCGAATGTATTTTAATCTCTGGAACGATTTAGGAACAGTTTTAATCGTATTAGAGCCTTCTTTCGTTGTAGAAAATAAACCCTGTTCTAATAAATTGACTGTGGAATATTTAATACTCACTGAAAAATGCTGAAATAAGAGAATTCCATATTTCGAAGTTTTCAGAGTTTCTAAGAATTGAATATAATATTATTCTGACATAAAGAGTATCAATACAAATATTAATACGAATATATTTCACATTTTAAAATATATTTGCTGCTCGCTACTTAAGATTGTACATAAGTCGTATTTCTCGTACACTGTAATAATGATAAATAAGAAATAAACTATGAATTCAAATCATAAATAGCATTTATAACAAACCACATCTATGATAGAAACTGTATTTAAGACATGCATTCCATTTCAAGATTCACGAAATATGAATATTGTACTTTTTTCCCAAGTATTACAATTTTTATTTTCAAAGATGCTGTTTCAAAGATGCTGTGTATATTATTTGGTAAATTGAAGGAATAAATAAGTAGTTTATAGACTATTTAAGGTATTACTCTGTATATTTAAATTATTTTAGTATTAATAATTCAGCATAACAAAGTAATAAATAATATATAAACTATAAATTCAAATCATAAAATGTATTTATAACAAACCACATCAATATGATAGAAATGTATTTAAGACATGCATCCCACTTTAAGATTCACGAAATATACACATTCTACTTTTTCCCAAGTATTATAGTTTTAATTTTAAAAGATGCTATGTTTTTTCAGAAACTATATTATTTTGTAAGTTGAAGGAATAAATAAGTAATTGATAGACTATTTAGGGTATTACTCAAAAATGTTAAAATAAGTAATTTTTTTCGAAATATTAAAGTATTAGAAAACGCCTAAGAATTGTGTTTAAAATATTTCAGAAAGCAAAAATATCCATACAGATATTAAAAGAAATATTTGTAGATATGTTAAAATACAGTTCTCACACTAAAATATACTTACTCCACGCTACTGATGGTTTTATAAATAGTAATATTTATTTGACTTGCACTAGAGAAATAATAAATAAGTACTGGGCTATAAATTTAAATTAATTTTTATTAATAATTCAGCTTATCAAAGTAATAAAAAAGAAATAAACTATAAATTCAAATCATAAAACGTATTTATAACAAATCCCATCAAAATGATAGAAATGATATTTAAGACATTTATTCCATTTCAAGATTCCCGAAATATACATATTGTTTTTTTTCCGAAATATTACAATTTTAATTTTCAAAGATGCTATGTTTCATCTATGCTGAAGATGTATTATTTTGTAAATTGAAGCAATAAATAAGAAGTTTATAGAATATTTAATATGTTACTCTAAAATGTTAGAATAAGAAATTTTTTTCGAAATATCGGAATATTAGAAAAGTTTTAAGAACTGTGTATAAAATGTTTTGACAGCAAAATATACATACAGATATTAAAAGAACAATTTGTAGATATGTAAAGGTACAGTTCTCATATTAAAATATACCAACTCCATGCTACTCATTTTATAAATAATATTATTTGACTTGCTCTGAAAATATAACAAATAAGTACTAAGCTATAAATTTAAATTATTTTGGTACTAATAATTCAGATTATCAAAGTAATAAGTAAAAATTAAATTATAAGTTCAAATCATAAACAGTATTTACAACAAACCACATCCATGTTATAGAAATGGTATATAAGAGAGGCATTCCTTTTAAAGATTCACAAAATATCATATTATACTTTTTTTCCTAAGTATTACAATTCTTATTTTTGAAGATGCTATCTTTCTTTAGAAAATATATTATTTCGTAAATTGAAGGGATAAATAAATTGTTTAGAGACTTTTTAAAGTATTACTCAACAATGTTAAAATAAGTAATTTTTTCTAAAATATTAAAGTATTAGAAAACATCTAAGAATTGTGTTTAAAATATTTCGGAAAGCAAAAATATCCAAACACATATTAAAAGAAATATTTGTAGATATGTTAAGGTACAGTTCTCATATTAAAATATACTAACTCCATGCTACTCATGATTTTATAAATAGTATTATTTGACTTGCTTTAGAGAAATAATAAATAAGTACTGAGGTATAAATTTAAATTGCTTTTTTATTAATAATTCAGCTTATCAACATAAAAATAAGAAATTAACTATAAATTCAAATTATAAAAAGTGTTTATAACAAACAACATCAAAATGATAGAAATGGTATTTAATACCTACATTCCATTTCAAGATTCACGAAATATTCATAATGTACTTTTTTTTTCAAGTATCACATTTTTTATTTTCAAAGATAATATATTTCTTCAGAAAATATAATATTTTGTAAATTGAAGGAATAAATAAGTAGTTTATAGACTATTTAAAGTATTACTCAAAAATGTTAAAATAAGTATTATATTGAAATATTAAAGTATTAGAAAACTTCTAAGAATTGTGTTTAAAATATTTCGGAAAACAGAAATATCCACACAGATATTAAAAGAAATATTTGTAGATATCTTAAAGTACAGTTCTCATACTAAAATATACTTACTCCATGCTACTGATGGTTTTATAAATAGTAATATTTATTTGACTTGCTCTAGAGAAATAATAAATAAGTACTGAGCTATAAATTTAAATTATTTTTTATTAATTATTCAGCTTATCAAAGTAATAAAAAAGAAATAAACTATAAATTCAAATCATAAAATGTATTTATAACAAATCCCATCAAAATGATAGAAATGATATTTAAGACATGCATTCCATTTCAAGATTCACGAAATAAGAATATTGTACTTTTTTCCCAAGTATTACAGTTTTTATTTTCAAAGATTCTGTGTTCTTCAGAAAATATTTTATTTTGTAAAATTAAGGAATAAATAAGTAGTTTATAGACTATTTAAGGTATTACTCAAAAATGTTAAGATAAGTAATTTTTTTAGAAATATTGAAATATTAGAAAACTTTTAAGAATTGTGTTTAAAATATTTCGGACAGCAAAAATATCCATACGGATATTAAAGAAATATTTGTAGTTATGTTAAGGTACAGTTCTCATATTAAAACATACTTACTCCATGCTACTGATGATTTTAAAAATAGTAATATTTAACTAAAATGTATAAGTACTAAGCTATAAATTTGAAATATTTTAGTATTATTAATTCAGCTTATCAAAGAAATAAGCAAGAAATAAACTATGAATTCAAATCATAAAAGTCAAATAAATTCAAATCATAAGTAGTATTATTTGATTTGCTCTAAAGAAATAACAAATAAGTTCTAAGCTAAAAATCTAAATTATTTTAGTCTTAATAATTCAGAATATCAAAGTAATAAATAAGAACTAAACTATAAATTTAAATCATAAAAAGTATTAATAACAAACGACATCAATATCATAAAAATGATATTTAAGACATGCATTCCATTTCAAGATTCACGAAATATGAATATTGTACTATTTTCATAGGTATTACAGCCTTTATTTTCAAAAATGCTGTGTTCTTCAGAAAATATATTATTTCGTAAATTAAAGGAATAAATAAATAGTTTATAGACTATTTAATGTATTACACAAAAATATTAAAATAAGTAATTTTTTCGAAATATTGAAGTATTAGAAAACTTCTAAGAATTGTGTTTAAAATATTTCGAACAGCAAAAATATCCATACAGATATTAAAAGAAATTATTGTAGATATGTTAAGACGCAGTTCTCATATTAAAATATACTTACTCCATGCAATTGATGATTTTATAAATAATATTACTTAACTTGCTCTAGAAAGTGCTGAGCTATAAATTTAAATTGTTTTTTATTAACGATTCAGCTTATCAAAGTAATTAAAAAGAAATAAACTATAAATTCAAATCATAAAATGTATTTATAACAAATCCCATCAAAATGATAGAAATAATATTTAAGACATACATTCCATTTCAAGATTTAAGAACTATGAATATTGTACTTTTCCCAAGTATTACACTTTTTATTTTCAAACATGCTATGTTTCTTCAGAAAATATATTATTTTGTAAATTGAAGGAATAAATAAGTAGTTTATAGAATATTTAATCTATTACTCAAAAATGTTAAAATAAATATTTTTTTCGAAATAACGGAGTATTAGAAAACTTCTAAGAATTGTGTATAAAATATTTCGGACAGCAAAAATATCCATACAGATATTAAAAGAAATATTTATAGATATGTTAAGGTACAGTTCTCATATTAAAAAATACTTATTTCGCGCTACAGATGATTTTATAATTTGTATTATTTGACTTGCTCTAAAGAAATAATAAATAAGTACTAAGGTAGAAATTTAAATTATTTTAGTATTATTAATTAAGCTTATCAAAGAAATTAATAAGAAACAAACTATAAACTAGAGTCATAAAAAGCATTTATAAAAAACCACATCAATATGATAGAAATGGTATTTAAGATATACATTTCATTTTAAGTTTCACGAAATAGGCATTTTGTACTTTTTTTTTCAAGTACCACAGTTTTTATTTTCAAAGATGCTATCTTTCTTCAGAAAATGCGTTATTTTGTAAATTGAAGAAATAAATAAGTAGTTTAAAGAATATTTAATATATTACTCAAAAATGTTAAAATAAGTACTTTTTTCGAAATATCGGAGTATTAGAAAACTTCTAAGAATTGTGTGTAAAATTTTTTGACAGTAAAAATATACATACAGATGTTAAAAGAAATATTTGTAAATATGTTAAGGTACAGTTCTCATAGTAAAAAATACTTCCTCCACGCTACTGATGATTTTATAATTTGTATTATTTGACTTGCTCTAAAGAAATAATAAATAAGTACTAAGCTATAAATTTAAATTATTTTTAATCCATTTTATCGAAGTAATAAATAAGAAATAAACTATAAATTCAAATCATAAAAAGTATTTATAACAAACCACATCAATATGATAGAATTGGTATTTAAGACATGTATTCTATTCCAAGATTAACGAAATATGCATATTGTACATTTTTCCCCAAGTATTACTGTTTTTATTTTCAAAGATTCTATCTTTCTTCAGGAAGCATATTATTTCTTAAGTTGAAGGGATAAATAAGCTGTTTATATACTTTTTAAAGTATTACTCAAAATTGTTAAAATAATTAAATATTTTTAAATATCGGAGCATTAGAAAACTTTTAAGAATTATGTATGAAATATTTCGAACAGCAAAAATATACAGATATTAAAAAAAAATATTTGTAGATATGTTAAGATACAGTTTTCATAATAATAAAACTCATAATCTCATACTTACTAAACGCTACTGAGGATTTTATAATTTGCATTATTTGACTTGCTCATAATAAATAATAAATAAGTACTAAGGTATAAATTTAAATTATTTTAGTATTAATAATTCAGCATACCAAAGTAAGTAATAAAAAATAAACTATAAATTCGAATCATAAAAGTATTTATAACAAACCATATCAATACGATAGAAATGGTATTTAAGGCATGCATTCCATTTCAAGATTCACGAATTATACATATTGTGCTTTTTTCCTGAGTATTACTGTTTTTATTTTTAAAGATGCTATCTTTCTTCAGAAAATATATTATTTTGTAAATTGAAGGAATAAATAAGTAGTTTAAAGAATTTTTAATATATTACTGAAAAACGTTAAAATAAGTAAATTTTTTCGAAATATCGAAGTATTAAAAAAGGTCTAAGAATTGTGTTTAAAATATTTCGAATCTCATATTAAAATATACTTACTCCACGCTACTGATGATTTTATAAGAAGTATTATTTGACTTGCTCTAAAGAAATTATAAATAAGTACTAAGCTCTAAATTTAAATTATTTTAGTAATAACAGTTCAGCTTAACAAAATAATAACAATGGTATTAAAACATGCAAAACATTGCAAGATTTAATAAGAATATTTATTATTGTCGATTTATTTGAATTATATTCTATTGCAGGAATAAAGAATAGTGTGGTTTTTAGAGTGTTAAAAGAATGCATACTCTCATAACGTTTTATTTTAATTTATTAAAATTATATAGAAGGCAAGTTATGCTATATTGAGCAGTTTAATAGTTAATAAGTATTATAAGTCTAAATATTATAGTTATTGCATTTGAACATGCTTTCTGAGTCTCATAAGAATTTACAATTTGTAGTGTAAATTGTAAATATATATGTATAAAATTGTCATTGCTCGATTCGTATCCAGAGTCTTTATACAACATTTCAAGGTTTTAAATTCAAATGAAAATGTTATAATAATTGGACAAGGTATTATACGTATATAATTATCACTGACTTGACCGAAAATTAATTTTTTAAATGTATTTATAACAGAAATTCAATATTTCTTTTAAAGATTTTTATCGCAATGGTAATTCCTGCTGAACGCATATTGATTAATATATTAAACTTATATATTCATTTATTCTTTAAATTAGAAAAAAATTATATAGTTAAATCTAGTTATCCAAATTTATTAAAGGACTGTAATTTTAAGCACTGTAACTTATCCCGACATGACTCCTAACGTAACAAAAATGGTCATTTTAAAGTTATGTTTATAATAAATATGTATTGTGTAGCCTCACGTACAAGAAAGTAATATCTCTAACTCGCAATTTATCTGCCGGAGGCCAGATTTAAATGACGCTTATGTTTTCGCTATACACATTTTATAGCATTCTTTCATTTCTTATTTCTCAATCACTATGTTTTTGAGTTATGCTTTGTTGTTACGCGTATCCGGTATAATGTTGTAAATAAAAGGAAATATTGTGATTTACATGCCTCATGTGTGCAACGTGGTTCTTTAGAGCAGCGGCTCTCAAACTTTTGTCCTCAGCGGAAACTCTGAAATATGCTTGAAATACCCAAGATTCTGAGGTACCGGATTTGACAATCAGAGGTAAGGAGTGGTATCACCCCAAAATAAGTACATGGACAATTGTTAGCATGTTTCATCAGTGGCGAAGTGACGACGGAAGATAAATTATAACTTTTAAGTATCTTTATGCTTTCCTATTAACTTTCAAAATTTTTATTTTCAAACATTTTATTAAGATTATACGGTGGAGCCATCGTTAGCATAGATAGCATACATGTCTAGTACTGGAAGCACCACAGGTTTCTTCAGCGCTCACTTTGAGAGCTATGACTTTAGAGAAATTCGGTTTGGGTTTGAACAAAACTCAAGATTTAGCTTTACGAGAATTAATTAGAACCATATTATAATGCTTAATGTGCTAAATAATCATTTTCATTTACTATAGACATGTTGACAAAAATCCTATTTTACTTCCTATATTTAAAATGGGAACATTTATTTTCATGTTTATTCTTCTATATCTATTTTCTTTTAATTTTCCATCCTTAAATAAGCTAAAGGTTTATTCTTGCCAACTATATAAGGAAAAATGTCTTACAAAACTTACAAATCTGTCTCTCATATTTAAATATTCTCAAACATTCACTTTTATTACAGCGTTAACTTTAAAATATCATGCAGTTAAAGAAATATTACATATTTACCCATTTACTTAACCACTGCGATTTTTAATAACATATGAAATTTTGGATACAGTCCATTATCTTTTTGCTTCCTTTCGGAAACAACGGACTGAGATTATTCTATCCACTATCACTTTTGGATTTTTCAAGCCATACTTTTGAGAGTTTCGCAAAACTTGCTCTATACATTTAGCTAATACGTTATATGCATTATTTTTGGATTTGATTCGCTCATGCGCAGTGAAACATTATTTAGTAAACCTTCTCATTTATCATCCAATATTTATTATTTTTTATCTCGATTACAGGATATTGTGTACAATGTGGTTTGTCATGCGTCCTGAATATAGCATTATTTGATATTAAGAACTCTACAAATTATAAGCAAAACATTTAGAAATTTGGGATTGTTTTTATAAAAACCATTATTTCTCCACAAGTAAACGTGCTATCAACATAAAAAACCAACACAGATTATTACAAGAACCATCCTAATCATGTGTTATTGTTTCAACGGTTTTCATACATTACTTTTTACAGGGTAATCCAAAACATATCCGTTATTTCAAATTTGTCTACGGTCCCTTATGGGGTTTCGAGAAAATTTTTAGCTGAAATATATGACGTCTACCATCCTGTTTACTGGTCTGACGTTTCAGGATAATTCCTCTTGTATTTTTATAGATATTCAACAAAATGTCTAAAATCGCAAGTGATCGATCATCATTGACATTATATTGTATATATAACGTTATTTCAATATATCTGTCACCTTAAGAAATATATCCCACAATATACAAATTCTGAAGCTGTGCTATAAAAATTATTTTAGATTGGTTTTACACACACACACACACACATACACACACATATATATATATATATATATATATATATATATATATATATATATATATATATATATATATATATATATATATATATATATATATATATATATATATATATATATATATATGTATATATATATATGTATATATATATATCGTAACCTCTCATAAGAATTACTGTAAACATATATTACATCTGTATTTATAAAGTAATATAATACTTTAGAAATTCTTTAGAATTACGAACTTTTAATACGAACTTTAGAATACTTTAGAATTATAAGTTATTGTGAAAACATTCCCTTATGGAAAAGACACACGCACACACACACACACACACACACATATACATATATATATATATATATATATATATATATATATATATATATATATATATACATTAGATATCAGTAGTTGTGTGAGCAAGTGCATGCGTGTACATGTTTAAGATAAAAGGCTTTAATAACTAAAAAAAATTAAATACTTTTATGCATACTTGAAATATTAGTTACATTATACTAGATTATAGTTAATTAAACCACTTCAAATTAACGTCATCTTTTAATTCAAACTTTCATTTCTTCAACGTGCTACGAAAGTTTTAACTCCAAAACATTTTAAAACAATTTTGGATTAATGGGACAACTAATTTTAATCTTCGGAAAGAGAATAAAATATGTCTCTTGATTTAAAACAAATTGCTTTACGTTATCAGAATATCTTTTGCTACTCAAAAGACTGGGGGAACGCAAGTAATATCTCGTCCTAATTGGTGGCTCACAATAACAAACTTGTTAAATGGCATTTAGGAACTTAAACTTAATGTCATAAAATAAATAAGAAAGTTTTAAATTCATCCCTTAACGCCCATTTCGTACTTCACAGCCTTGGATCAAAATGCAGCATTATTTAAATACTTTCAACGAACAAAAGCCATTAAGTATCATGTGGCATAATACTCTAGTAAATTAAAGTCATTTTCTAAAATAATAGATTTAACTTAAGCCTTTACAATAAAGCAGAATTCCGCACAATTTTATGCGATTGATATTTTAAAACGCTACTTTAAAGCTGCACTGTACTACTTTACAGCTTCAATTTCAAGGAGGAATTGTATACATTAATCTTCCTGGGGTTTTAAAAACGGAACATTTTAACTGGTTTCTGTAGTGTGGAGTACAAATTTGAATTACAAAACTACAATTGAAGTGCAGATATTAAAACTGATTTTACTTTAATAATAAGATACTTTAAATTTTGGCATATATGATTTATTGTTAATTAGAAATGAATTAAAATCTTGTCGTGAATTAATAATTTATTTATTTTGCAATAAGCTCTGTTACAAAATGGAAACATTAGCATAAGTATACGAACTTGCGTTGTATAAAATTTCACTCATTTACGATGCCACAGTATGCTTTTATTTTCCGTAACTTCAGCAAATTACATTTTGATGTTGGTTAGAACATGATGTACTTTTTAAGGCCTCTCGGACCTATTAAATTTAACAATAGAGCGCTAGATACATTTTCCGTTCTAGAACGCCGGATGTAGTCTTTTCCACTCCTGCTATATCCGAAAGGATTATAACGTGAAGGAAGGACAATAATGAGTATATTTTAACTAAGCCATATACATTACTATTTAATTTCTACGCTGTTTTATGCAAATAAGAAAATTTGTTTGAATATACGTTTTTTTTAAAATATTATTTAAAATTTATAAACACAAACAAAATCTTTCTGGATAGTTACAAATTAATTTTCTGTCATGAAGCATCCGCAAAGATAGATAATCTTGTTTAAACATATTCCACAAATTATTGATGCCTGATTCATAGTCCTTTAACTTTATGTCTACTTTTTGGTTTTTAAATGGGTATTGAGTACCCAATACAAAAACATAATTTAGCACGAAGATCATTCTGCCCCACATCCTGGGAAGAGTTTATCTGTTTAATATAAATAAATATCCTAATGATTATACCTGTTCTTATTAGTACCTTAGTGCTAAGTATTGCCACATAAAGAAACTCTTCCTACGAGCTCTATGGCAAAATGGTCAAAGCACGAGATGCTGACCCAAAGTTTGTGGGTTGGATGCTCGCCATGGCAGTTGATCCAAAGTATGGATTTTTAATTTAAAAATGTTATTTATTGTTGCCTTATGTTCTCGCACATCCTAGATCTTTCTTTAATATGTAAATTAGTTATTTCTCAAATATTTGGTTTGGGTATAAAAGCTAATAACCACTAGTTGTAGGCAGGTTCTCGATCTTGCAAGGATGCCAGTTGCTTCTTAGATTCCATAAATTGGTTTGTTAGGTTAAATGGTGTGTTCATTCAAATCTCCGTGACAGTATTTTTAGGACTTTCTTATACAGGGTGCTCTAGTGTAGTACATTGCATTATTATTTGCATGACATTGATATCCCAAAGTTGCCTTATATTGCTTTTAATTATAATATAATTCCACTGATCTATATTACAATGTTCAAAATTAGAACAAACGACAAGAAAATATGCAAAAAATATATATATGTAAAAAATTAAAAAGTAATAGGAGCACTCCACGTGCTACGCCTCAAAAAAGTTGCCAAAAT
>CM063505.1:93935355-93950355 GCA_032207245.1 Pardosa pseudoannulata | reverse complement strand
GTATCTTCTCCTAATAAGTAGCTTAATGACGTTAAAAAATTATTACACGACTAAAGAACCAAACTAAGAAATCATTAAAACACTTCCCAGGAAGAGAATAATTTTAATACATCATCTACGGTACAACCTAAAAATCCGTCAATTTGATTTCTTTACAAGTACAAATCACATCCATTAGGAAACATGTACTCGATACAAGGAAATTTAATGGCCCCGAGTTTAATTTTCAGTAACACCACGAAATAATTCCCATAACAATACAGCGCTTTACAAAAGAGACATGCAGAGTTCTTGGGACAAAATTAAATCTCATAAAACATCTTTAGAAATCTACGACCCATCACCGTGAACTAATTTCCATTCCATATCTAGACTTTAAACTCATTTTGAAACAAAGTAGATAATAGGAACAGAAGCCATTAAGTATCATGTCAAATCATGTTCGAATAATTAAGTTCTTTTCAGAAATTGTAATTTCAGGCTGTAATGATGGCTCTCGGAGACGAAAAGAAAAGATTTACCAATCCGTTATTTCTCTTTTAGATGTGATGTTACGAGAATCAGTGCAAAAGATGTTTAAGAGTACTTCTCATCTTCGAATAAATTCTGTTATTTATTTTAAGGTTTTAACTCTGCTCTGCATTTTGAGAAAAAATTAGTTATTAATCCAATGGCTGTATTCTTAGAAGTAAATTGAAAATAGTATAAGAAGTAGCGTAGCATAATGGTAGAAAAAAATTACAATAGTTTTCTATTTAAAAGAGAAAGTGAATGGAAATTTACATACAAAACGACTTTAAATTAAAAATAAATTCTTATTTCTTTAACACTGGAAACTCTTATTTCTTTGACTTTGAAAAAAAGGAAACACATGAATTATACATTTTCATTATAGGAAATAAATTAGAAAATTTCACTTTGAATATATTTCATTTACAATACGAATTAAATACTTTTTATATTCAGATACAAACCTCGGGCAAAAATGTATGGAATTATATATTCGATTTTACACGAAAATGTATGCGTAATATCTACGTATTATAAAAATGCGGAATAATGTAATTCGTTTAAAGGAATTACGTAAAATTGAAAAATACTTGATACAACCTTTAAAAGTGTTTTTATTCTTTAATCTTGTACATAGACGGCGGGACAATTGATACCTTACATCAGAGATCTAATTTCGAGCCCCAAGAGAGTGACTCTAAGTGAAAATACTTGTCTAGTTGCAAGTGGATAAGGAACAGCATCGAAAAGATTTTCGAATCATCTGGTGTCTGCTAAATCCTATATATCCGTTTAATGGAAAATAAATCATAAAAATGTTATTTGCAAACATTTATTAATTCCTAATAAGAAGTTAAATGGAAAGATTAGAAACACATATTTTATAATAAACTTTTTTCTTAAATCCATAGCTTTAATGGCAATATACCTTCTAAAATGCAATGAAATACACACACACATGTATTGGTCCCTCTGTATATATATATATATATATATATATATATATATATATATATATATATATATATATATATATATATATATATATATATATATATATATATATATATATATATATATATATATATATATATATATATATATATATATATATATATATATATATATATATATATATATATATATATATATATATATATATATATATATATATATATATATATATATATATATATATATATATATATATATATATATATATATATATATATATATATATATATATATATATATATATATATATATATATATATATATATATATATATATATATATATATATATATATATATATATATATATATATATATATATATATATATATATATATATATATATATATATATATATATATATATATATATATATATATATATATATATATATATATATATATATATATATATATATATATATATATATATATATATATATATATATATATATATATATATATATATATATATATATATATATATATATATATATATATATATATATATATATATATATATATATATATATATATATATGTATATATATATATATATATATATATATATATATATATATATATATGTATATATATATATATGTATATATATATATATATATATATATATATATATATATATATATATATATATATGTATGTATATATATATATATGTAAACATATGTATATATATATATGTGTGTATATACTGGGTGTCCCGAAAGGTCGTTTACAAACTTAAAATGCTGGTCTATCATATCACGAAGAAGAAGATTTACACAGGGATTTGTGTTTGAAAACGCAAACTGAGACCGCTAGAGTGTTGTGATCACGAGTGTGGAGCAGGAGAAAAAAAATGATATCGACAGCGGTGTTAAGGATTTTTTCTTCACATGATGATTACATCACAGCAAATACTCAAAATTGTTTCCCTTCGCCTCAATGCAAGTTTCACAACGTCGGCGCATGGATTCACGAACACGTGCAATTTGGCCAGGAGTGTCACGGACACGAGCTGCCTCTTCCACGATCCTGGTGGTAAGATTTATGTCCGGTGTTACGGTGTCTCTTACACCATGGACTTCATGTGTCCCAACAGGTAGAAATCCAGGGAAGTCAGTTCGGGGGATCGAGGTTTTCCGCCTCTACCAATCCACCGATTTGCCTGCAACTATTGCCCTCTAGAGGTCACAGTTTGCATTTTCGCACACAAGTTCGTATGTAAATCTTGTTCATGATGATATGACAGACCAGCATGTACGTTTGTAAACGACCTTTTGGAACACCCTGTATATATATATATATATATATATATATATATATATATATATATATATATATATATATATATATATATATATATATATATATATATATATATATATATATATATATATATATATATATATATATATATATATATATATATATATATATATATATATATATATATATATATATATATATATATATATATATATATATATATATATATATATATATATATATATATATATATATATATATATATATATATATATATATATATATATATATATATATATATATATATATATATATATATATATATATATATATATATATATATATGTATGTATGTATGTATGTATGTATATATATATATATATATATATATATATATATATATATATATATATGTATGTATATATATATATATATATATATATATATATATATATATATATATATATATATATATATATATATATATATATATATATATATATATATATATATATATATATATATGTATATATATACATATCCAACCAATTCAAAAACACGTAATTAATTTTTTTAAACTCAATGTATTATTTATTTATAAACATATTTTTTTCTCATTGCTACACTTTTTCCTTCGTTATAATGCGAATTTTAAGTTTTTGAATCAAGAAAAGGTAATTTGAAATGCCAAAGTTTGGATATTTTTTAGCTATCTGATTAGAAGAAAAATATCTTGTATATTGTCTCAATGTGCATAATTTTTTATGATATTAAATTGTTATACATATTTTATCAAACGATAAATTATAAAAAAAATACTATATTTTATCTATAGGAAATATAGTTAAATCTTATTTAGAAATTACATCATTTTATATTTTCGTTATTTTTGTACTAAAAATATGACACAAGATGATTAAAGAATACAGGATGTTGGTGTTTTATACAACATTTAAATGGCGAAAGGACGATAAAACGAAACTCTTATTGAACAAACAATTGTACAATAAATTGCACAAGAAAAAAATCATATTTATCAGTTTGGGATTTTTTTTATTTATAAATATTAATCTACGAAATTAAAATATAAAAATTATTTAAGTTTTAAAATATAAATCTACGAAATTATTGCATAAAATAAAATTACGTTTTAAAAATATAAAAATAAATCAGTTTCTATATAAAAAAAGTATAAATCGACGAAATTATGATAAAAAACTATGTTAGAAAAATGTAAAAACACTTTTTGTTCAAACACTTTTTGTAAGCAAATATAATAAATGAATCAACTGAAAATAAATAAAACTTAAAAAAAATCTAATATATCCCTTGTGTATTAAACAAAAGTTTAAAGAATTTTCTAAGTTCCAAAAACGCAACAAGTGCGTATCCACAAATATTTTCGAAAAAAAATTTATTCCAACAACCCTCGCCTTTGTCAACAATTGTCACTAATCTATTATCATCAATCCCATAACAACATTGATTTCTCCCAGCAGAAGGAACCCTACCACTCAACACACCTCCTACATGCATACCACCCTCGTACACGTGCACGAAGTATGACCCCCACTTCAGTTCCGCCCAATACCCACGTGACGTCATGGACACGCCCCCTTCTATTGTATTCGCTATATCCCCGGTATTACTACTGTAATTAGAGTGTTAACAAATGCAAATTAATACGGAATAAAATTATCTTTTATTGTGCACATTTTATGATTTAGTTCAAGTGCAATATGGCAGCACTTTTAAAAAAGCTTAAAATCTACATAAGCATTGATAAAGTCTCGTGATCTGCAATATCACATATGCTGAGCAGAAGAAGAAGTTCTTTAGTCAAATTTCACGTTACATCCATTGGCACAGTTAAGAAATTAGTGTCCGTATTGATTTGGATTTTTTAACACTCTATTTTCTATTACACAGCGCCAAATATTCCCCTAGCTGTGAGTTTTAGAATTAATTTGATTTTTCACGGAATCCTTCGTCCCCCATCTTGTTTAATCTTCCAACAAAATGTGGCGCCATTCTCGCAATTAGATCGCTCTACAGAACACTGTGAGGACTGTCAGTTTAATTATGGCCACCCGGTATTATTATATTAATTTGAAAATTAACATATTTAGAAATAAAAAAATTACCACTGAAATAGCACAATGATTTATCATTTCAAATACAAAATATATCGCCTTTAATCTTGGAAATAAATGGGTAATATTATGCACAAAGTAGAACTATGAACGTAATTATGAACTGTAATTTTATATATAACTTTGTTTCCCGTAAGTTGTAAGACACATACTGCAAATAAAGAAACTATTTCAATCATATCTAAAATTGGAAACTATAATAGGACTTAATTTGACTCTAACATTAACTAGAATATAATGAAGGCGAGATATTTGAGTAATATGTAGTGTCATGTGACTGATCAAGTCGTTACCTTTACATACATGATTCCCTCTTTTTCATACATTCATTTGGACAAATGGAATTTCTTGGACTAAAAAGGAAATAATGAGTTTAATTTGCGAACTGGTATTAAAAGCAATGAAAAATAAGGGCAATCTAATATATATATATATATATATTATATATATATATATATATATATATATATATATATATATATATATATATATATATATATGTATATATATATATATATATATATACATTAGAACCTCGGTATAATGACCCCTTGTTAGACCAACATCATGTGGTCGTTGTAACGAAAGGTCGTTTCAATGAATTGAAATAATAATAAACAAATAGAGCAAAGAAATGATGCAACAGTACACACCTAGAGAACACTTCTATTTATTTGTATTTCCATTACTGAATTTTTGAAAAAAGTCTTTAACAGATGCCTGTTTCATCTTCATTTGGGAATTTTTCATTATCATTGATTCCGTATCCGTTAGATTTTGAAGAATATCTCCAGAATTAAATTGTCTTTCAAAATATTGGCGCAAGGCATTGATTGCATTAAAAGCTTCTTTTTCATTCATTTTTTCAAAATCTTGGATGATTTCTTCTACGTCTTCGGAAAAGCAGATATATTCATACGGTCAATAAAATCGTCCTAATTCAAGTTTTCTTCGCAGAACTGTAAACTTTCGTCTACCACAACTAACTCCTCACATTATAATTGAATATCCGGAAATTTAACACTGAGTAGCTGGTTCATTTAATTAGTGTCTGGAGTATCATCTACCTAGGACATCAGTGTCGTGCGAAAGGGTCCTTTACAGATTTCTTGATGTTGCACCACAGTACAGTAATTTTTAAATAGACCACTTGCTCATGAGTTGTACAGTCTAAAATTGGCGGTTGCTCTAACGGAAAATAATACACTTGGGGTCGTAGTAATGATTCAAAATTAACATTATTCCTATGGTAAAATAATTGGAACTTTTTAAAATGTTCCTTTTTAACGAAGGGATCGTTGTATCTTGGTCGTAAAAAAGAGGTTCTACTGTATATATATATATATATATATATATATATATATATATATATATATATATATATATATATATATATATATATATATATATATAAACTTTGATAAAGAAAAAAAAATAAGAGAAATTCAAAATAAGCTATTTCACTGTAATGCTTCTCATTTATAAATATAAATATAAATGTATTATGTATTATATATATTTGTAATACTTAATTAACACATTTATACAAATATACATATACATATATAACAAACAATTTATACATATATGTGTGTGTGTTTGTCAGCGTAACTTTTGTAGAACATGTATAAAATAGATAGCTGCAACAGATTTTTTTTCTCCCGTAGTCTCTCCATAATGACCTCCGGACATGAATGTTGAATAGCTTACTGCTTTGGAATTTCAGATAGAGTACTTGGAATGAGGACGGTAGGATTTTCATGGCAGATGTCTTTGGAAAGAAATGCCATTCTTTTTATAAGTATCAGATCCCAAAGAAAATTGGTCTAAGCGTCTTTTATGTCTTCAGTAAGTGCTACATTTTATCCCATTTCCGGAAGAACAGTATTCACCTTATGTTTATATTTTACAGCCAGCACTTTCCATTAAAGTATGTGCTTTATCTGCGCATCTACATTTAAATGTAAAAGACAAATAAAAGGCAATATTGCCCTTTATTTCCCTCTTTAGAAAATTCCTTAAGAATTTTAGTACCATTTTCCATAATAATGTTATTACTGTATCTCTATAATATGACAACACTTTTATTTTGACACACACTGTCCTATATATTTCTTAATATTTTGCTCGTTTTAACAAACGATTGGTAAATGATATTTGTATGTTAAAAATAGCATAATGCATGATATAAAAAAGTAATGATTTCCATCAATTTATCAATAATAATTGATAGCTTTGAAAGGATTTCAATGGTTTTAAATTTTAAAAAATAAGAGAAAATAGCAACAGGATTTTTTTTAAAGTCACAATTATAAAAAACTTATTTAAATATTTCAATGTTAACACAAATTATAGACTGATTTATAGAGTATGGGAAATAAATTAACAAACCAAAGATAAAATATTTTGTATAACTCTCAAAATTAAAACTAAAAGTTCCTCATAACTGGCGATCTACTTTCACTGTTTCATATTATGTTAAAAATAAATTTGGCATGAAAGCAATTCATTATATTTTTTCCAATTTTTAAAAATTTTTTTAAGTATTTCAGACCACGTAAGTGAAAGAATATTATTTTTAAATGTAATCTGTTAGAGTTTACAAAATTACTTCAGTAAAATTTGATTTTCTCTAGCTGTTATATTTTATTTGATAAACTAAACACGTTTAAGTAATCAATTTTGTGAAGATTTCATTTTGCAACATTACATTGGTTCAACAGATATGATTTTATACTGTTAATAACGTCATCGTTCTTCTAATCAAATGTCTGTATGTATAAAAGTTATATATATATATATATATATATATATATATATATATATATATATATATATATATATATATATATATATATATATATATATATATATATATATATATAATATATATATATATATATATATATATATATATATATATATATATATATATATATATATATATTTATATATATATATATATATATATTATATTTATATATATGTATGTATATATTATATATATATATATATATATATATATATATATATATATATATATATATATATATATATATATATATATATATATATATATATATATATATATATATATATATATATATATATATATATATATATATATATATATATATATATATATATATATATATATATATATATATATATATATATATATATATATATATATATATATATATATATTAGGTAGGAAGGGATATATATTGGTCTTACATATTTTTCGCTTTTAATATAAAGTTAAACTTGATAATTTATTGAGTAATATTAGAACTTTGTGAATGAATGTCGCCACACATATGAGCTATGCCTTTGAAGATCATAGGCGACAACCTGCCTCAATTCACAGGAGTCACAGGAGCTCGGAAAGACTCCCTTGGCTAAGCCCTCTAGTTCTGTTATACATAGCATATTGACAAAAAAACTATTGAAATGATTTTTGCTATGAAAATTAGGGTAAAATGTAATTAACGAATATTAGAAGGTTTCAATTTGGTCGAGGGAAATAATACAATACATAAGAAAGATGTAGGGAATAAGTTGAAACACGATTCAAAGACAAGAGAAAACATTTGAACAGTGTGACAGGATGCAGAAAACAATTTAAGTTAGATATTTAAACTTGAAGATTAACATGATGCAGACAGTGATACTTAATAAGAAAGGAAAAATATTTTTAACTATAAGTTCTTAAGATTACTAAACAAGAAGTACTGAGAAAGAAGAGAACGTAACTGACTCACGTGTCCAGGCTGCCAGCCTAAAAGTAGGATGTGTTCCTATCCCCAATGAATCCTGGGTGGTTATTCTTGAAAAAGCAGACGCTGGACTTTGATTTATGACAACGTCATTGTGCTACTGTGAGCTTATTGTTGTCCTACTCTGTCAATCCGTATTTGATTTTTAACAATTTTCTTGAATAATTTGCAAAAGAACAGTTATATTGGCTTAAATATTTTACGCGTAAATAATAGTTGATAGGTAATATAATACTTTAGCTAATAGCTTTATAGTTAAATATTGATAGTTAATAACTGGAAATTATATTTATTAATATTGTCTGATTTTTACACCAAGTTTCTTGAATAATTTGCAAAAGAATTGTTATAATGGCTCAAATCTTGTATGAGTATCTAATAGTTGATAGGTAATGTAATAGTTTAGCTAATAGCTTTATAGTTAAACCATTGATAGTTAATAACTGAAATTAATATTTATTATAGATTTTTTAGTCTAATAGTCAATAGTTCGCCAAATAGATTAGCTTATATTGCATGTATCTAAAACTAATATATAATCTATAAAACAAAGAATGAATACAAATATATTTCAAGGAAAGAGTAAATTGGTATAATTCTTCAATAAATAAATATATAAATAGTTTCTCATGTTTCTAGTCCATAGCTAAGATTTAGTTTTGAGAATTCAAATAGAAATTTCGAACTTGACTCAAACCAGTTTCATACCCCCTCCCTGCAGATCAAATCTCATTACTTTATTACTAAAAAATATTTCTAATTTAGTAAGCATTTATGTAAAATTCAATATTTATAATTAATATTCCTAATTACATTAAGAAAATTATATAATATATAATATATGTTTCAATAAATGTATAAAACAAATTTCAGCTAAAATACTGAAATGGAAAATATAGAAATTACAGAAATTGAAATAATTATTTAAAAATGGTAACAGCTAATTTGGAATGGTAATGGTTGATAATCTTTATTTCAAAGTTAAAATGCAATATTCCATATATATATATATATATATATATATATATATATATATATATATATTATATATATATATATATATATATATATATATATATATATATATATATATATATATATATATATATATATATATATATATATATATATATATATATATATATATATATATATATATATATATATATATATATATATATATATATATATATATATATATATATATATATATATATATATATATATATATATATATATATATATATATATATATATATATATATATATATATATATATATATATATATATATTTATATATATATATATATATATATATATATATATATATATATATATATATATATATATATATATATATATATATATATATATATATATATATATATATATATATATATATATATACATATATATATATATATATATATATACATATATATATATATATATACATATATATATATATACATATATATATACATATATATATACATATATATATATATATATATATATATATATATATAATATATATATATATATATATATATATATATATATATATATATATATATATATATACATATACATATATATATATATATATATATATATATATATATATATATATATATATATATATATATATATATATATATATATATATATATATATATATATATATATATATATATATATATATATATATATATATATATATATAATATATATGTGTGTGTGTGTGTGTGTGTGTGTGTGTGTAAGATAAAGGATATATAATAAGTATAATATATATTTTTTTGTCGGGGTGGGGAAGTCTGGGGACGTGTACCCAACCAGCCGATCACCACTGTCCACCACTCCTTATCCTCACTCATTATATATATATTTGGGTATAATATATAAAATTTAACTTTTAATGAAAATCCATAAATATATATAAATTATATTTCTTTTATTGGTATACTGAACCTATAAAAGATTGGGATATTTTCTCATGTGTGTGTACTTTCCGATTAATTTTAAAATTAAATGAAAATAAAATGAATTAAAATTAAATGAAACGAAACATTCTGCTAAAAATTTATGCCCGAATGAATGAAACATTCCTTCTTCAGAGAACTGCGAAACTGGAATTTAAGTATAAATTTCAGTATCATTGGTATGGTGTACCTGAGACGGAATTTGCCACTATGATAAGAAAAATTACAGAAACTGGAAAATAATTTAAAATTTGATGTTAAAATGGAAACAGTTTATTAACCAAAATTTATGCTGAATGAATCATAACATTCTATTTCTTAAAACTGCAAAACTATTTTAAGTACAGTATATAGTGGTGTACCTAAATGCATAAAGAAAAATTACAGAAACTTGGAAAATAATTTAAAATTTGATGTTAAAATGGAACAGAGTTTATAGCCCAAATAATATGCTGGAAGTATCATAAGTTTAGTATTTTAAAGCTCATTTTTTATATTTAAATACACAAAAGGAAAAAATTGTCAAATCTTTGAATAATATTTTAACGTAACATACATAGTTTGTAATTTACGTTTAAGAAGAAAAAAATAGAATATAGCTTTTACAATTATAGTAACATATAAGAAAAAGAAATTAAATAAAAAATAGGTTTTAATTGCAGACTTCATTTCTAAAAATGGAAGTGTTATTTTTAAACTTTATATATACATTTAATCCAGAAATTATACAACTGCTGGGCAAGGTGAAGCCTAATCAGCTTAGCAGTAATAAAAATGTAGTCGGCCCTCATTGAAAAAAACGGCACAAGTCTAATTAAAACTTTATTTTAGAGCTACTAAAAATGGACATGTGTACTAGTCAACGACAGACAAGGAATATACACAAACATCACTCTGCTTGAACAGAGCTGAACCCAACAGCGAAGACAGAAAGAATTTTCCCAAGGGACAAGAAATTTACTCAGTGAATTTAAGTGTTAAGATCAAGATAAATGCTAAGCCATTTGCTGGCGACAACTGGAAAACGTGTTGAATGGACAGAAAATTTACATCTATAGGACAGAAAGCTTTGGGAAATGTATCGAAAAATTTTACGTCCAGGTCGTTCCCTTGATTAAGACATTTAGAGGCTGTTAAGAAGAGTTTAATGAATTAGAATGGGAGAGAGAAGGTTTATAATTAACTATTAAATTTAAATCCTTTAAATCAGGAAAAACGCAGAGCCATTTATTGGCCAAAGCTGGAAAATGTGTTGAATGGATAAAAAATTTCTATCTATAGAACAGAAAGATTTGGGAAATGTATCGAAAGAATATTAAATCTAAGACACTCCTTTGATTAAGATATTTAGAGAATGGGAAAAAGATTTTAAGGAATTAAAATGGGAGAGAGGTGGTTTTTAAGGAAATATTAAAGTAAAATAATTTTGATACATTACAAACACACACATACACACACACACACACACACACACATATATATATATATATATATATATATATATATATATATATATATATATATATATATATATATATATATATATATATATATATATATATATATATATATATATATATATATATTTAAATTTTGAATATTTAATGACGATAATACACTAAAATATCTTATGAAACTCTGAAATGCATCTGCTTTTAATTTGTTTCATTTTAAAAACGAGTGAGAACAAAATGTTTGTTTACAAAGTTGTCGTAAATTCTGCAGGTTAATTCAAATTTGATCATTTTATACTTTTCTCAACGAACTTCTTGTACTGCAACAAGGCAGAATAAAAGAGGTTTACCCCCCACAAATCTCAATCAAAGAACGACCACATAGGTTTTAAATCCTTGCCTGTGACGCCAGACCTCACACTTAATTGGCTAGTCCAGTGCATAACATTTAATGTGCCTATTTCCAAATACATAGAGATACTTTCTCACGAATTGTCCTCGGGTACTGAAAAGATTTGTGAATTTCAAAGGTATATGAGGGACAGGTAATTTATGACAGTTGCTATAGTTAATAATATTTTCTTATTAGTTTATATTTATGCAAGTAATTATGTCATTTTATCTATTTTGCTGTAATTTGAGCTAAACTTACTGTTAGCTATTTTCATTATATGGGAAAATATTGAAAATAGTAGTTAATTTGTTTGAATTTTTTTTTTTTGAAAAATAATATATTTTTAACATTTTGATGATAAGAACGAACTAAATTAAAGAGAAAAGAAGTCCACATTTTTTCAAATATATTCTACAGGCAACCGTTAAGGTTGTAATCAATTAACAAGAGGATTCAGCTGAGTATGGGGATTTCCAGCAGATTAATGCATTTATGGTGACTGCTGTCCATCAGCAACTAAGACTGGAATTTGCACACAGTACGACAATTGGAATTCCACTGAATGGAGTCTCGTGGTTTTTCCCTATGACTCACACAGGGGGGGGGGGCAACGTCTCTCGCATCAGCAGCCACGATCTTCAAGCCGTACATGCCCTCTGGGTAGTACTAAATAAGAAACAACCTCAGGGGTATACCTCCTTTAGTTCTCGAACTTGCCTCTGTAGTGCTTGTTCCTTACTGAGGTTGACCAAATTGATTCTTGAGCCATGACGGACCTCTCGTAGGTCAGCTGCAGCTTTATAGCTGTCGTGGTTGCGGTCGTGGTGACTGGTTTTCAGTGAAAGCTGCTGTATGGGCCACGTTCCTGGTTCAGCTGAGGAATTACCTATGACTCACACTTTATGCTTCATGGTATTGATGCACATTGGTGTATACGCTGTGAGAAGTCTGAAAACAAACACTGCAACAATTGCCGGAAGGTTCATGGCAATGGAGTCTGCATGGTTCAACATCCCAGACTACACCTCCAGGAACCTAATTAATCTCTTCTTGCACGTCTAGCATAGTCCGCTCTGCAAAAGGTGGATATTCTGGATTTTGACAGGTGGTACAATTTATGTGACTGGATTCGGTATTTAAAGATATAAACAATTAAATGAGATTATAGAAATACCAAAATATGATAACAAATCAATTTATACTTTAAAATACAGTTTGAAAATCGGCAATACAATATGTCGTTTATTTTGCAGTTTAATAAAACAAATATCAAGAATAAGTAGTTTATGAAGTTATTTATTTTTGTCTTTTAAGAATAAAGAAGAAAATATATTTCAGTCATATATTGCAATATGAACGTTTTTTTTTCACATTATATCTGTGAATATTACCATAAATTGTTCTGGCATTATCAACCTAATTTTAATATTAATTCAGCTACTCTAATCCATTCCATTTTCTGTTATATTTTCAAAATTTAAGAAGAAATGTACTATTTCAGGACAACGCATTAGAACATAATACCTGTAACATTAAGAATTAATGTGCTCTGTTCGTGACTAAAACTTTCGTACAGGAATCATTTCAACACTAAGATATATAATTCAAATGAGAATGGCGTAATTAAATGGAAACACTGATATCTGATATATTTCCAACATAACCTTTACTATATTTGTGACCCTCAGTTCAAAACAGAGATCATCTAAAGCTTCATTACCGAGGAGAACGAGGGATTTTTTCGGGTGTGGTTCAGCAATATCTAAATGTCAGAAACAAAATACATAGAAATAGTCAAAATCTAAGAAGTAAGGTTATCTTAATTTAGCTTTTATAGGGCGACTAAAATTAAATGTTAAGTTTTATTTCTCTAAGTGAAATTTTACACCACAGAAGACGATTGTCTATTTCATTTTAAAAAGGTACTAACATAATAATAATACTTTATTCTAACTAATAACAGTGAAACGAAATATTTTTTCTATTGGATTTTAAAAGGACTTATATTTTTTCAGTGACAATGAAAGGCAAAACTCTTATATATACTAGACTGTAAAACCATATCATATATGTGTGTATACGTATGTATATATATATATATATATATATATATATATATATATATATATATATATATATATATATATATATATATATATATATATATATATATATATATATATATATATATATATATATATGTATGTATATATATATATATATATATATATATATATATATATATATATATATATATATATATATATATATATATATATATATATATATATATATATATATATATATATATATACATACATATATATATATATATATATATATATATATATATACATATATATATATATATATATATATATATATATATATATATATATATATATATATATATATATATAAAAATATATAATAATAGCCTAAGA
>CM063505.1:93922508-93930255 GCA_032207245.1 Pardosa pseudoannulata | reverse complement strand
ATTGTATTTCATGACATTTACCTAATGTTAAACTAATATTAAATATCAAAACGTAAACTGAAATGATTTGAAAAGTAGTATTACACGTAATCATCCTTTTTTATTCTAAATGTATGTTTTAGAACATCTTTAATGCGAAGAATAATCAGTCCCTGCTTTTTAAAATCCACTAACCGTAACTAAAGGGATAAAAAGTCAAGTTAATTACGTTCCCATTGTATAAAAGTCCTTTCTTTTTTTTCGAATATATTCCGCTAACTATAAGAAATTACTTTTACCATTCACGATAACTTTATTATCTCGGCGAACATGAAAGAGAACTCTTTGAAATTAATTTCTAGAGTATACAGTGTCAATACCACTAATACATCGGACTACTGAAGCGTCATTAGCAAAAGTCATGGAGTATTAACCCATTTTCTCTAAAGAATCGTGTCTCAAATGATTATTATCTTCAGTTACTTTCATGAAGATGTTTTTCTTAAGCTCTAATGTAAAGTATCACCATCCATTCATAGAAAGTATCTGTTTAATCATGAAAAAAAACCTATTTCTTTAGATAAAGTATAACAATGTTTTGAGAAAGATAATATTCATTTTATTAATATTAAAGATATACGAATTATTTAGCAATGTGTGTGAAGAAGTGTAAAATTCCATCAGTCTAATATTAAATTGTTTTTCTAATCCCTTATTACTTTTTGCAAGTTAATACAATTTTTTTCTATGTTTAGGCAATATATTATGGTATTTAGTTTTCATTTCGTTGTTATTATTTTGCTTTAAATCTTATTGAAATCAGAATTAAAAAATAAATATAAATTACTTCAATTAACTCTGTTGAAATCTTAAATAAAATATGTATATATATATATATATATATATATATATATATATATATATATATATATATATATATATATATATATATATATATATATATATATATATATATATATATATATATATATATATATATATATATATATATTTATATATATGTATATATATATATATCTATATATATGTATATATATATGTATATATATATATATATAAAATATATATATATATATATATATATATATATATGTGTGTGTATATTATATATTAATATAATATATATATACATATATATGCATAATATATATATATATATATTTAATATATATATATAATATATATATATATATATATATATATATATATATATATATATATATATATATATATATATATGTACACACGTATGATATGGTTTTACAGTCTAGTATAGAGAAACATTTTGCCATATGTTGTCATTAAACTAATGCAGATCCTTTTAAAATCCAACAAACAAACATTTAATTTCACTGTTGTTATTATTAAGCTTTAAATCTTACTGCATTCAGAATTAAAAAGGAAATAAAAATTACTTCAATTAACTTTGTTGAAATCTTAACTAAATTATATATATATATATATATATATATATACACATATATGATATGATTTTACAGTCTAGTATATATAAAAATTTTGCTGTCAGTTGTCACTAAATTAATATAAGTCCTTTTAAAATCCAACAAACAAACATTTAATTTCACTGTTGTTATTATTAAGCTTTAAATCTTACTGCATTCAGAATTAAAAAGGAAATAAAAATTACTTCAATTAACTTTGTTGAAATCTTAACTAAACGAGCATATAGCCCACCATATGACTGGATCAGTAAAATTTTTAATTTTCCATAATTGTAAAGAACCCTATGAGGTAGGTAAACTAAAGGGTGTGTTTTTTGGCTGAGAATTACCTTTCGAAAAAAAATTCGATTAAAATTATCACATATGTGCTTAATATGTTATTTAAATCAAATAAAAAAGAAAATTATTTATGTAAAATCTAAGTTCAGTGATAAAACGTATGAAAACAATGCAGAAAATATTTAAATAATTTAAAATAAGAAATGATTAAATGAGATGGTTAAAAGAATGACGTCATAATGGTAGAAAAATTGTTATTTTTAACCTATTTATTATGTAATAAATTGATAAATTTAATTGCTTGCTCTTAAAATGGGGCTTGATATAATGGCATTAAACGCTCGAAAATGGGACGGGGTGTATTTCGAAGGTTTTAAAGAGGACAGTATTTTTCGCTGTGATACGAAGCTTATTCATACCAATTTACTTCAGAATCGGATGTATAGTTTTGGAAAAGATAAACTTTACTAGCTTTGAATTTTGCAAACCCTAACTCAACAAAAATCCAATATGGAAGCTCTATCCATTCTAGGTCCAACAGCTTCATAACTTCCAGGACAGACGGGCAGATAACTGAGGCTATTATTACATTACCAGAAGAAAGTTTAAGGATGCACATGAAATGTTTATGTGACCAGGGACATCCGTAAAGCAATACGTGAATTTAATAAAATAAAAGTATAAAAATTATAAAAAGTTGAAAAAATGGTAAAATTTTATTTTAAAAATAATAAAACAAATTTTGGAATAAAAAATTAAAAGAAAAAGCAGAAAATATTAAATTTATTAGACTTTAAAAAACATGGCTTCGTCGGGGATAGAACCGCCAACCCGAGAAGAACGATCAAGTGGGCGGACATTCTACCAAACTCACAACGCTCACAACGCCTACACGTTGTGGGCAATCTAATTAGAGTATATGAAAGTTCAAGTAGAAACAGTATAGACATTTAAATATTACTCTCTGCCTTTGCCATCCTATCAAGAATGAATTTCGTATAGAATAAGAGGAAGGATAAGTCTTGAAATAATAGCATTAAACGCTGGAAAAGAGGGGAAGGGGTGGATTTCGAACTCACTTTCAATTTTGCTAACCCTAACTCATGAAAAATCCATTATGGATGCTTGTATCCATTTAGTTAATTAAAATATTAAGTTTATATAAGCAGGTACAACCGCTTCAGAAATTCGTGGACAGACATCTTAGGCTATTATTATATAGGGGTTTATATATATATATATATATATATATATATATATATATATATATATATATATATATATATATATATAAATATATATATATATATATATATATATATATATATATATAAATATATATATTAATATATATAATATAAATATATATATATATATATATTAAAATATGTATAATATATACATTATATATATAAAATATATGTATATATATACATATATATATATGTATATATATATATATATATATATATATATATGTATATATGTATATATATACATATATATATATATATATATATATATATATATATATATAAATATATATATAATACATACATATATATATATATAAATATATATATAAAAATAAATATATATATATAAATATATATATATATATATATATATATATATATATCTACATAAACATATATGTCTATATGTATATATATATATATATATGTGTATATATATACATATAATTGTGTATATATATGTATATATATATATATATATATATATATATATATATATATATATATACATATATATATATATATATATATATATATATATATATATATATATACATATATATATTTATGTATATATATATATATATATATAAATATATATATATACATACATATATGTTATGTATGTATATATATACACACAACACACATATATATATATATATATATATATATATATATATATATATATACATACATATATATGTATATGTATATAAAATAAAATAATATATAATATATATATATATATATTAAATATATATATGTATATATATATATATATAAATATATATATATATATATAAACATATATATATTATATTATATATATATATATATAATATATATATATAAAATATATATATATATATATATATATATATATATAGTATAAAATATACATATAAATATATATCTATATAAAGTGTATATATATATATATATATATTATTTAAATATATATAAATATATATAATATTTATATATATGTATATATATATTTATAAACTACATACATATATGTAAAATGTATGTATTACATATATAAATATAAATATATATATATATATATATATATATATATATATAAAAATATATCAAACATATTATCGTATATATAAATAAATAGTAAAATATAGATATATAATATATATACAACATATAAATATACATATATAAAAAATATAAATATAAAAATATAAATATAATAAATACATACATATAAAATATAATATAAAATAAAATAAATAATAAATAAAACAATAAAAAATAAAAATATATATAGTATACACACATAATATATGGTTTTACAGTCTAGTATATATAAGAGTTTTGCCTTTCATTGTCACTGAAAAAATATAAGTCCTTTTAAAATCCAATAGAAAAAATATTTCGTATCACTGTTATTAGTCAGAATAAAGTTTTATTATAATGTTACTATCTTTTTAAAATGAAATAGACTATAGTTTTCTGTGGTGTAAAATTTCACGTAGAGAAATAAAACTTAACATTTAATTTTAGTCGCCCTATAAAAGCTAAATTAATATAACCTTACTTTTTAGATTTTGACTATTTCTATGTATTTTGTTTCTGACATTTAGATATTGCTGAACCACACCCGAAAAAATCCCTCGTTCTCCTCGTTAATGAAGCTTTAGATGATCTCTGTTTTGAACTGAGGGTCACAAATATAGTAAAGGTTATGTTGGAAATATATCAGATATCAGTGGGCCCATTTAATTATGCCATTCTCATTTGAGTAGTATATCTTAGTGTTGAAATGATTCCTGTACGAAAGTTTTAGTCACGAACAGAGCAAATTAATTCTTAATGTTACAGGTATTATGTTCTAATGCGTTGTCCTGAAATAGTATATTTCTTCTTAAATTTTGAATATATAACAGAAAATGGAATGGATTAGAGTAGCTGAATTAATATTAAAATTAGGTTGATAATGCCAGAACAATTTATGGTAATATTCACAGATATAATGTGAAAAAAAACATTCATATTGACTGAAATATATTTTCTTCTTTATTCTTAAAAGACAAAAATAAATAACTTCATAAGCTACTTATTCTTGATATTTGTTTTATTAAACTGCAAAATAAACGACATATTGTATTGCCGATTTTCAAACTGTATTTTAAAGTATAAATTGATTTGTTATCATATTTTGGTATTTCTATAATCTCATTTAATTGTTTATATCTTTAAATACCGAATCCAGTCACATAAATTGTACCACCTGTCAAAATCCAGAATATCCACCTTTTGCAGAGCGGACTATGCTAGACGTGCAAGAAGAGATTAATTAGGTTCCTGGAGGTGTAGTCTGGGATGTTGAACCATGCAGACTCCATTGCCATGAACCTTCCGGCAATTGTTGCAGTGTTTGTTTTCAGACTTCTCACAGCGTATACACCAATGTGCATCAATACCATGAAGCATAAAGTGTGAGTCATAGGTAATTCCTCAGCTGAACCAGGAACGTGGCCCATACAGCAGCTTTCACTGAAAACCAGTCACCACGACCGCAACCACGACAGCTATAAAGCTGCAGCTGACCTACGAGAGGTCCGTCATGGCTCAAGAATCAATTTGGTCAACCTCAGTAAGGAACAAGCACTACAGAGGCAAGTTCGAGACTACCAGGGAAGACACTAGAAAAAGATCACTCAAGTAAACCCCGGGCTCGTGACACCCGTGTAGACCTAAAGGAGGTATACCCAAGCTCTACCCAGAGGGCATGTACGGCTTGAAGATCGTGGCTGCTGATGCGAGAGACGTTGCCCCCCCCCCCTGTGTGAGTCATAGGGAAAAACCACGAGACTCCATTCAGTGGAATTCCAATTGTCGTACTGTGTGCAAATTCCAGTCTTAGTTGCTGATGGACAGCAGTCACCATAAATGCATTAATCTGCTGGAAATCCCCATACTCAGCTGAATCCTCTTGTTAATTGATTACAACCTTAACGGTTGCCTGTAGAATATATTTGAAAAAATGTGGACTTCTTTTCTCTTTAATTTAGTTCGTTCTTATCATCAAAATGTTAAAAATATATTATTTTTCAAAAAAAATCAAACAAATTAACTACTATTTTCAATATTTTCCCATATATGCAGAATGTTAATAGCTTACAGTAATTTTAGCTCAAATTACAGCAAAATATATAAAATGACATAATTACTTGCATAAATATAAACTAATAAGAAAATATTATTAACTATAGCAACTGTCATAAATTACCTGTCCCTCATATACCTTTGAAATTCACAAATCTTTTCAGTACCCGAGGACAATTCGTGAGAAAGTATCTCTATGTATTTGGAAATAGGCACATTAAATGTTATGCACTGGACTAGCCAATTAAGTGTGAGGTCTGGCGTCACAGGCAAGGATTTAAAACCTATGTGGTCGTTCTTTGATTGAGATTTGTGGGGGGTAAACCTCTTTTATTCTGCCTTGTTGCAGTACAAGAAGTTCGTTGAGAAAAGTATAAAATGATCAAATTTGAATTAACCTGCAGAATTTACGACAACTTTGTAAACAAACATTTTGTTCTCACTCGTTTTTAAAATGAAACAAATTAAAAGCAGATGCATTTCAGAGTTTCATAAGATATTTTAGTGTATTATCGTCATTAAATATTCAAAATTTAAATATATATATATATATATATATATATATATATATATATATATATATATATATATATATATATATATATATATATATGTGTGTGTGTGTGTGTGTGTGTGTGTGTGTGTGTGTGTGTGTGTATGTGTGTGTTTGTAATGTATCAAAATTATTTTACTTTAATATTTCCTTAAAAACCACCTCTCTCCCATTTTAATTCCTTAAAATCTTTTTCCCATTCTCTAAATATCTTAATCAAAGGAGTGTCTTAGATTTAATATTCTTTCGATACATTTCCCAAATCTTTCTGTTCTATAGATAGAAATTTTTTATCCATTCAACACATTTTCCAGCTTTGGCCAATAAATGGCTCTGCGTTTTTCCTGATCTTAACACTTAAATTCATTGAGTAAGTTTCTTGTCCCTTGGGAAAATTCTTTCTGTCTTCGCTGTTGGGTTCAGCTCTGTTCAAGCAGAGTGATGTTTGTGTATATTCCTTGTCTGTCGTTGACTAGTACACATGTCCATTTTTAGTAGCTCTAAAATAAAGTTTTAATTAGACTTGTGCCGTTTTTTTCAATGAGGGCCGACTACATTTTTATTACTGCTAAGCTGATTAGGCTTCACCTTGCCCAGCAGTTGTATAATTTCTGGATTAAATGTATATATAAAGTTTAAAAATAACACTTCCATTTTTAGAAATGAAGTCTGCAATTAAAACCTATTTTTTATTTAATTTCTTTTTCTTATATGTTACTATAATTGTAAAAGCTATATTCTATTTTTTTCTTCTTAAACGTAAATTACAAACTATGTATGTTACGTTAAAATATTATTCAAAGATTTGACAATTTTTTCCTTTTGTGTATTTAAATATAAAAAATGAGCTTTAAAATACTAAACTTATGATACTTCCAGCATATTATTTGGGCTATAAACTCTGTTCCATTTTAACATCAAATTTTAAATTATTTTCCAAGTTTCTGTAATTTTTCTTATCATAGTGGCACATTCCGTCTCAGGTACACCACTACCGAATGATACTGAAATTATACTTAAATTCCAGTTTCGCAGTTCTCTGAAGAAAGGAATGTTTCATTCATTCGGCA
>CM063505.1:93895008-93917508 GCA_032207245.1 Pardosa pseudoannulata | reverse complement strand
GAATTTCAGCCGTATATTTTGTGTGTTCCACATGGGCTCATGAAAAATCTTTTTAATCTTTAAAATTTTGTTGTGTAAAACTACTTTAAATTGTCTTTAGAAGAAAAGAATATATATATTTTTTCAAACATGATGTGTGTTTAATAACTTCTGATCATGTTGTAAGTACTGCGATAAAATAGTAAAAGCAGATTTAATTACTTTGTTCTAAAATTCGACCAACAACATCATGTTTTTAGTAGACATCAGTAATAACAAAAATTACTTGAAGAATGTGGTGACAACGCAGGAATAGAAACAAAATATGCTGGTTTCGACGTTATGACTGAATGATAAGATGTTTATCAAGAGCGAATAAATTTGATTAATCGTTAAAATCATTGTTGAAAGGAGTTGAGCTGACAGTCTTAGAAAACGTAATCTGTGCTATGATATCCTGCAAATCAGATCAAGATTAATAAACTAAAACCAAGTAAAATCAATTAAAGGTTTAGTAGGCAGTTTAGAAAACATGCAGCATTATGTGTTGGTTGTGAGTCTCTTAAATTTGCCGTTTTTTTTTTACACTGCCTTTAACACCTCTCCCTTAACTCTATTTTTTTAAATTTTACTGTTTTTCATTAATTTAACGGTCTAGGGTTTTTTTAGTTTAAGTCTTTTTTGACCCCTGAAACAGTTGCGAAGTTTTAGGAGGGTATTTTTCGAGCAAATCGAGCCACGGAAGTTCCGCAGGGTGGGCCAAGTATCCGTCTCCAATGGTCTTTGTGTGATAGTTCCGAAGCCCAGGTTTCCGCCTGCCGCCTCTCTAAATTTCCTGTTCACTTTTGCTTTTCGGTTCTCGTTTCTACGTGCAACGAGCTAAATTCTACTAGTTTTTAATTGTCCTGTTTTGATCTGCGTGGTTCACCCCACCCTAATTAATTCCGTCATTAAGAGATCCGCTAGGTCATCCAGCAGTCTTCCATATTTCACTTCCAAGTACATCTCTACCGCGTTCGCTCGCAGATTGCACTTGCGGCTTGACGGTTGCGGTCCGGGCACTTTAAGGTTGACTGGCTGCGGGGGGAGGGGGGGCAATACTTCCAATCTGCCCATCACCACCGGGAGAAGCATTAAGGGTTCATGGCTGCCTAGGACCGGATAGGTGCTATCTATGTCGGTCATAAATTTGCACTAAATTAGATGAAAAATGTTTCGATTCATGCAAAATCTAAACCCTAACAATTAATAAACGGAGAATTTATGGCTCTATTGTTATGACTCTAAAGTTATGACTCTATTGTTACTCTGATGTCTTTATTTGATACAGGTAACATGTCTTGGGAGTTAAGGAAATGGAAAGATCCAAATTTCCAACAGAAAACACGAATGCATTCAGCGATCATAAAACATAAAACACTCTTCTATCTTCAGATCAAAGCCTTTATGAGTTTTTCCCAAATTTACCCCATATTCCATTGTAATTTTCGTTCCTCTTAATGTCTAATAATAACACTCTGACATTGTCAATCAAAATTTAGAACACCATGCATATGACACCTTTTTTAATATAGGAGTCTTTCAGATTTTTACATTGATATACGTAACAACAGAATACATTTAGAATAGTTGCTTCGTAGTATTTTTGGAGCACCTCTATTGTGAATTCAAACCACTTAAAAGGGATAAAAAATCGCCAAGAAGAAAAAAATTTATAATAACAGCATTGAGGAAATCATTTACTTATAAACAAATATAAGAATTACTGATGGATTTTATCTTTTTATTTGTATTTCCTTAAACCATGAATAGCCAGAATAATTTATATTGGGTAATCATAAGAAATGCTAAAGAGCTATAAACTGTATTCAATAATGTTCGTTTCATAATATAATGCAATATAATCAAAACAATGTTTTGCTAATTTAACTTAGATTATAAACTTGATACTATTGTAAATATGTATATATATATATATATATATATATATATATATATATATATATATATATATATATATATATATATACTTATATATATATATATATACTATATATATATATATATACATATACATATAGCATATATATTAGGAGAATATTACAGTTGGAGAGGGAAGAGGAGAGATAGATAAGCTGCAAAACTATTTAGAACTATTTTTTTCAGTGTCGAAAAATAAAGATAATAGGTTAAGTAGTCTTTAGTACAAATATTTTCTTTTTCATCCAACCAACCAATAAAAATTTCGATAATGCGGTACACATTTTTTCAAATAAATTCTAAATTATAAAGTCATTGTCCTTATGTTAAAAAGAAGTTAAAAACAGTGCAAGAAAATACTAAGTAAATACTCAATATCTTACAAATTTAGTTTACAATAGATGTGTAAAACCAAAATTTGTAACAACTAAAAAAATTGCAAACACTAAATCTAATAATATCGATTTAAGACTTTTACTTAAGTTATAGTATAAAATTGTAAATTAAATATTAGAATGTAAGTATTATGTATAATATTGTATTTACAAAGTCTGAGAATGTTAATATTTAAAAATAAAATGTTAAAACATTTTTACTTTATCACCGCCTGTTTTATAAACCATTTACAATATTATACTGACTACTAAATTAATGTTTTTGTAAATATTATTCAATATCAAGAAAAATAAGGGACACCAAGCATTTTAAAAGTTTCATTAGGAATCATTTCAGCTAAAGCTATAATCTTTCTTTTTAATTATATTGTATAATAGCATTTAATAGCATTCTGATATTAAACATCTCTGTTGCAATAAAGCCGATTAAACAGATAAAATAGTGTATTATTTTATTAAAATTAAATTATATGTAACAGTGATGTATGTTTAAAGATTAATTTACTCTAATTCAATTGTAAATTATTGAATTATAATCCTCACAATTCAATTATCACTATTTGCAAGATTAAACATATTTTTCTTGTTACGGAGTCTCTAAGGATTATAATTTTCTGTTTATGATACAGATAATGTATTTTATTCTTTTAGTTGGACTGAATAACTCATTTTCCTTCTTTTGCTAAGTGTATTAATATATTTTTATTGCATATATCTAAACTATTATAATTTATCGTTGTAAACAACTGTATTTATTTCTTGGTTTGTCTAATCGAGTCTATTAAATGTACTTTATACTAGCTTTGTCCATTAAATGTACTATAAATACAAATAATACTTTTATTAGTAAATCTGTAATTAACACGATTGAGTTAATTATTATTAACTGGTAGGTTTAGAGATTAAAATATTGGCTTGGAAAAAATTTATTTTATATTTAGATATATTAATAATTGATTAAACATTGAGAAAAAAAAAACATTTTATAAAACATTTTATTATCTACATTCCTCATAAACCTCTTCCTCGTAAAACTCTTAGGTGTTCGATTTCTTAATTGATTTCAAAGTCTTGATGCTACGTACAAAAGATTAAAAGTAAAAATAAGAAATAATACCACAAGAGGAATTAGAGTAGGTCTGCATAATTATAATTTGGTATTTCTACTACGACAATCCAGTGCAACAAGTATTTCTATTTTTAGGCACTAAATTATACATTATTTTCCTGAATAACATACTCATTTGAAGCTAAGTGTTTCAGATATGATCTAATGTAAAGTAATTTAACCCTACAGACGTGGCAAAAGGTGAAATTCTACTAAAATACATATTTCTTAACCACATGCAATTTTTAAGGATAATACAATTCTTTTTGAAGACAAAATGATCTGTAAAATATATTAAGATTTCAATTTTATATACAGTGGACTCCACTTAATGTGATCGCGGTTAATGCTATCAATTGCATTTTATATTGAAATCGCTTGGTCCCGAATTTCTCTATTCATTTGTATGTTAAAATTATCACTTTATGGGATCGTTACATAGGTTAATGTTATCAGTTTTCGAACTAACTGGCAAAGGAATATTCACAATATATTCCGAAGGAACCCATTCTTTTCTTCCTCTCGCTGTTGTTTAAATTTCGGAGAATTGTTCTACATCCACTTGTGGAAAAGGAAAATGAACAAAGAATGGGGAATGACACATCCCTGGAATTTTTCAGAAATACGCGCACCTTGCTGGTTGCCAATGTTTGTTAGATAAGCAGAAGACAACACATTCTTATCGGATCTGAGACGGAGAGAATTTACATTTTATGCTTTGATTTTGCTAAAACATTTACCAGAAATCTCAAGAAATTATAGAAAATCCTTCGGATATGACCTCTGAAGAGATCGAGTCATAGTGAAAGTAGATAAAAACATTGCAGTAGCTTCCACATAACAGAATTTGAAGTCTGTCAGTTTGTCATAGGAAACAGACAAACGATGGAACTGATGAGTGAGATGAAAAATCCCTTGATACTAAGACACCTTCTACAAGTGCTGGAATGAGAATGCATTGAAAGTGTTGAAACGTAGAGTACAACACCACTCCGATGACTTATATAATATGACATTATATAAGTCATCGGATCATATGACATTATATAAATCATCAATCATAATACGACATTATGATTACGAAAAATTTATCAATGAGCTTCTTAGAAAAAATTGTAGACAGGCAAGAATTGATCAATTTTTTTTAGTTATGTATACAATTCTTATGTTTTAAAGGGTAATATACAGTACATAAATATAAGGTGAGTTTTTACATTTTATTTTGAAATTTAGTACGTGTGAATTAAAGGGGGAGGGTAAATTTATCTAATTTTACATACCGTTTATCAATAGGTTATTGTTATCAAAATTACGGTGGTCCTATCTGTTCACATTAAGCAGAGTTTACTGTATAATTTCAAAGCCTTGGTGCAACACGAAAAAGAGTAAAATTACTAGTAATAAATAATACCAAAAACAAATTAGAGTATGAATGCACAGTTTTAATTTGGTATCTCAACTGAAGCGGTTCAATAAGTATTTCAGTTTTCTCATATAGTAACTAATACATTACTTTAATGAAGAAAATATTCATTTGAAAGTATGTCTTTCAGATATGATCTAATCTAAAGTAACATCAAACTACAGTATTGTACAAGTTGAAATTCTGAAAATGCATATTTATTAAAAGCATTCAATCTAGAGAAGAAGATACTATTCTTTTTTAAGACATTTTTACAATCTTCTGAATTTTCAATGATGAATCCTACCTTAATTGCTAATCAATATTTCCAACTACACGATGATCTGTAACGCAAGCTGTGCTTCATTCGTCATAGTGCTTCATGTGTGCTAGAGCACCTTAAAATGCATTATTTTTTGTCTTCTGTAAAAATACAAGGATATAATTGAATTTATCTCTTGAGAATGATATCATATATTTAATGATTAAAAAGTTGTACGCAATTCATTCTACATTGCTGTACAACGGCTAATTTTTTAAAGTTAGTTTATTCAAAACTGGAATCTGTTTCAATTAGTTTTAATTATGAATTTGCTTTCAAGTGTAAGAAATTTAATAAATAAAAATGTTACTATCAAGTGTGTTTTCTTCAAATCAATAGTATGCATTAAATCGACAGTACATTCATTACTGTAGCAGTTATTGATTTTCAATTAATCTCTAGGTATTTTACTTTAGACATAAACCGTTGTTCTTTTACTTTATAACTTTACTTTTATTTATTAAAAAAAGAAGACATTCTGACGGTAATAAACAGAACAAGAACAAAAACACTTTATTTACAACACGGTTAATTTTAAATTTTTATAGTGATTTTAAAACAAATAAAAATACTATTTTCTTACATTTTTGTACATAAAATTTTATTACAAATACGTGAAATTTTTTAAATTAAGATTATACTACTGAAAGCACTAAAAAAATGTTATGAAATTCATAAAATTGGTTGAATCTGATTTTAGAAGTTTGCCAATATTTTTTGGTAGAAAGTGAGAAAATTGTTATAAGTTTATAAAAACAACAATTATTAAGAAACGCATTGTGTTAATGAACGTAATACATAAACAAATAACATAATTTAGATTTAACTGATTATAAGAAAAAAAATTATTGTCATATTTATATAAGATTTAAACGATAACTAAAGATATTATCAAAATTTATAATGTAGATAAACAACGCTAAATTATTAAAAATTTAGTAATATTATTTTTCAATATTCATATTGGCTTCTCAATAATTTTCCAGAAAATACTGATGCAATCATTTTAAATTTCTAAAAATTTATATTTATTAAAGTTCTTTACATGTGAAATTTATTGAAGTGCTTCTCTTGTTTCTTTTAAATTATTTCGCGTCCAGACTTTTGTATGGGTAATTAAGGTTCTGATTTTTCAGAACCGTAATTACCCAGAGTTAAATTTATTTCTAAATTTAAATTATAATTTAAGTCTTTTTGATCAATCGCAATCTAAATTCGTCTAAAATTTAAAAAATAAACTAATTTTTACTAAACAACCTGCAGAATATATTAAATTAAAATTTTCATTTGGTTATATATAAACTAGGCAAACGACAGTACTATGTTCTGCAATTTATACATCTACGTGTTCTTGAGTAACTAAAAATTACTGACATTTCTTGGGAGAATATTTAAACTTTAAATAACCTAAATATTTCAATTAAAGATACCTAAAAATTGAAAATATTAAGCGCTGGATACAAATGAAATGTTTAATACTTTGAATTCTACAAATGATCACTTCATTTTCATTTTCAGAAATTTGTAAAATTTCATAAAATCATTATTTATTTATAGTATATTTTAAAAAAGAGAGTACTGCAATTTTAAATGCTATAAATTTGAAAACATTATTATAGAGAATATTTCGCATGCAATAGTTTAAAATTAAACGGTTTTATTTTACCAAACATCTAGTAAATGTTTGAACTTTTTGAAATATAGTTTTTTTACTCATTTTCAATATAGATCATCATATAGTTTTTTTTAGATTTATGATGACAAATATAACGCGCATGTTTTGTTCTTCATTACATTACTGAAGAAAATATGCGAAAACTCATGAATTTTTTTTAAACAATAAAATAACTAAAAACTAGTTTGAATTTTGTATTACAAGGTTTCAACAGATTTCTCAAGGTGTTAATACAATTTCCTATGGGTCGGTATAACAACTTGGTCTGTTTGTGGGTACAAACATAACGTTATACACAGTAAAACGAAGTCGAAAGTTCTTGTCTACTACATAGATTCTTTAAAAATTTAGACAAATAAAAACTAGTTTTTACATCAGTCGATGTAAAACCACAGAACGGGAAAGTTGATTAAAAATTCAATTTAGATTTAAAATTAATTTTTTATTTAGCCTTGCGAAAATGATATTATATATATATATATATATATATATATATAATATATATATATATATATATATATATATATATATATATTATATATTATATATATATATATATATATATATTATATATATATATATATATATATATATATATATATATATATATATATATATATATATATATATATATATATATATATATATATATATATATATATATATATATATATATATATATATATATATATATATATATATATATATATATATATATATGTATATATATATGTATATATATATATATATATATATATATATATATATATATATATATATATATATATATATATATATATATATATATATATATATATGTATATATATATATATATACATATATATATATATATATATATATGTTTATATATTTCAACAAAAAATACGAACATGTATATATATATATATATATATATATATATATATATATATGTATATATATATATATATATATATATATATATATATATATATATATATATATATATATATATATATATATATATATATATATATATATATATATATATATATATATATATATATATATATATATATATATATATATATATATATATATATATATATATATATATATATATATATATATTTGTTTATATATTTCAACAAAAAATACGAACAGTTGGTTAAAAAATTAAATAATTTACGATTTATTGAAATTTAACTAAATAACTAAATTTACGGCTTAAAACTCCACTTCCCGGTACAATTCCGAGTGCGAAATGTACTCGCACACAATGTGTTAAGCACAGTTAGGAGATTTACATTTGAACTCAGATAATAAAAAAGTAGGTGTGTTCCTATTTGTGAAATTATTTGAAGGAAATAAAATTTTTTGTGAGAATAAAAATTTTGACCATTTGTCATAAATAAAATTCTAAATACTTTAAATTTATATGTTACTGTGGGGAACAACTTCTTTCGCGTCACGAGCTCAAACTTCACATGTTCTCTGGGTAGTGCAAAGTGATAGACAATCTCAGGGACATACCACATTTAGATATATATAGCCTCCAAGCTCTCGGAGTTTACCTAAGTGATCTGGGTCTTCAGTTAGTAATGGAAGTCTCGAGCTGATTTCTGTAGAGTTTGCTCCATAAAGGGTTTGACAACATTAAATCGGACCACGACGATACTCTCATAACTCAGCACCAGCTCTATAGCTTTTGTGGTTACTATCCTGGTGTTCTGGTCTTCAGTTTTTATGCTGCTGTATGTCTTCGGATGGGTCAGGGTAAGAATTTACTTATATGGTACTATGGGAAAACGTCTCTCGCATTAGCGGTTTAAAGCCTTAAGCCGTACGTGTTACCTGGGTGATATTAAATGAGTGTGTTCAGTCTTCATAAAAGACTTAATATTTTAATTTGAATATTTAAATAATGCATAATAATTGTTTCATTTTTATTCTTTAATTTATTGTCTGTGGTTTCCCTTCTAACTGTTTTGTAGTCAACAGATGGCAACATAGTGTAACGGGTTTTATTTGTTTTGTTTGTTTTTAGAATTCACGGCAAGAAAAGATAGCTGTTGGCTTGGTATACGGTGTTTGTGTAATTCACTTCATTTTTTTTTGTGTAATCCATTTATATTCAGTGTTCAACATGTGTTTTGAAACCCAATCCTAAATTCTAAATTAATTTTATGTAACTTCAAATCTTCGTGATGTGTTTTATCTTTAAAGACAGTTTCATACAACAATAGATTTCTTTGATTTTTAGCTCATCATTCCGATTTCTAAGGATACTTCAAATTAAATTAAAAAGGATTAAAAAATAAAGGTAAGTAAATAATTCAATAATTACTTACCATTACTGTTGAACCTTTTTTCTAATTAATTGACTTCAAAGAAAACCAAAATTCAAGATTCATGGTTATTCAATGTAAAAGTCTTTGTATTCAAATCAGAGTGTAAACCTCAGGGGCATTTAACCTTTAGGTATATACAGGTGTCACAAGCCGAAGGGACTTTATTGAAACTTTCTCTCTCAATCCTTCATGGTCGTGAGCTTTCCTCTGTAGAGATTGTTCATTACTGGATTTGACAAAATAAAAATTGGATCATGACGGACAACTTGTCCGTCAGAAGACGTTTGGTAACCTCAATGGATCACTGTTGTAACTGTCTGGTCTTCAGTAGGAGTAATCTGTATGGGCATAATCCTGTGTTAGATCAGACTAATGCAATTATATGTTACACGAAATATCAAGTAATGTAAAATGATAAAAGCAAATTGTGAGAATGAACACTTATTAACTCCAACCATACAGTGGGAATGAACGTTTGACATAATTCAAAGATTTTCTTTATCAGCTTATCTTTAATATCTCTAAAACTGAAGGTCAAAATTGAAATTTTAAAAAAATCATGTCCCATTACCTACGACATCATACAGCCATAATACAGATTTGGTGCAAATATGTGGATTTGTGCAGCGTGATAAAGCAATCAAACGTCTTTCTTTGATTTGGTTTGGTTTAGAGCGCTGTGGTATACTGTTTTGTTCAAGAGGAATAATGAGACTGAGAACTACGTCCTTCTTTGAACTTTATTAAGAATGCTGAGGTTCAAAACGGAAAATTTATTTTTATTTTAATGGAATATAGCTTACAACAATTGGGACAATTTGCCTTTTTGTTGATGAAAACATTCATGTAAACGGTTTACGGGGGTTGGGACATTAATAGTGGCAACTAGTTCATTGCATGGAATATAAAAGTGATTCATGCCACCGTGTTTTACAGTCCTTCAATATAGTCGAACGCATTGTGTATAATCCGTTTGCAATGATGTGGAAGTCTCAGAAGACCTGTAGCAACGCCTGTTCTGTGGATAGTTCGAATGCACCGGTTATTGACACAAGAATCTCTGGAACAGTTCTGAAGCGATTGCCACGAAGTAGTTCCTTCATCTTAGGAATCAAGACGAAGTCACAAGGGCTTAGACTTGGAGAGCAAGGTGGATGGTAAAGCCTTAGATGACACTACCCTGTTGTACGACCTCTGGCACATTGAATTTTTATCCAACTACTTTGTTCTTGTTTTGAAAACATCCTGACAACACTTTAAAAAAGGATCAGTTCTTTGCTTCACTCCACATGCGCATGACATAGAAAGGACGTTTCTTTTTGCTGAGAGGTAAGGTAGGCATTAGCTCACGTGTAATATACCCGCTATTCTTTGGTTTTGTTATGTAAAGTTTTTACAGCATTGTCGATACTATTAAAGGTCCAACCCTGGTAGTATTACTCTACACGTAGAAGCAAATAAACAAATTCATAATAGAATAATAAAACAAATACAATACATTTATTCAAATCTACTTTGGCTATAATTTTATGTGTTCTTTGAAAATATAAATGTATAATAAACTATTAAGTCATTTATTTTAGTTATAAACTTCTATAGTAAACTAGATGGAAAATAAACTATTATTTTCATCATGAGATAACGTATAAAGTTTTAAAATGTAGGGATTTATTTAGCAGAAAACTGCTCCGTTTGTCTATCTTGATGAGTTAAATAAATCGTAAACCTCTACCCGCTAAGTGCATTCAAAACTTTTGAAAAGTAGAAATTGTTGTTAATCTTCTTTTCGAGTTCCGCTACTTAAGGGAGGGGATTCCCACTTTTAAAAAGTGCTGTTAAGGAGTATAAATTGCTCTCGGAACTGGGAAAGAAGTGAATCAATTTTTTTATTAATACTTTAATCTCCATAATGACAGGGAATTTAAGAACTGTCTTGCGGACTATGGAGAGTAATAATCCTGAGATGTACGTAAGAATGACTGAATGAAGAAAAATGAAAGAAGAAAGAAAAATATTAAACCAAGACGAAAGGGAAATATATGTGTTTTATGTTCAGTTACCGCTTAGCCATTCGGAAGTTTAAATAAATGGCAAGATAGAGACATTAAAATGCGTAAAATTACTGAATATTTGAATTTTTTTCGGAAATCTTTCAAAAAGTATATAGAAATTTATATCGGTAATATATTATATTGTTCCTTATATCGCTTTCTGACATCTAGCATATATTGAAATAATAATTCTTTTTTAAATATATGAGCTTAGATGAAAATTACACCCTTCTGATATCCATTATTAGAAATAATAAGAAATAATAATGTGTCATAAATTTAAGGCATTAGTTATCATAATATTATATGCATATGAGATCATTCCCATTTGATTGTAGAATTTTTATGATTCCTTAAAACTATTTTCAACCATTCGAACTGGTTCATAATTTTAAAAAGTCGAAAATTGCTAATTAAAAATGTATTTGAAAGTAATTAATATTTAAATAGACACATGTATTTATCTAGGGAATGTAATTAATTTTGATGCTTGGAGAAAGACATAATCTGGTAGATGAATGATAAGCATTATTTTGGTACAGTCTTTAGAGACAATAAATATAAAATTTCTCACAAACTCTTAATAATCATATTAGAATATTATGAGTCATGATACCAGAAAATTAAGTGTAAATATCAGTTATAAAAAATATAATTAAATTAATAAACTTCAAATTCATTAATCAGCATATTGTCTACATATTACTGAATAATTAGTGGTAAATATATGCTTTATTATGCCTCAAAACACTCTAGAACAAACGATGGCCGAATGGTTAGGGTGCTGGCCTTCGGAACCGGAGTTCGTGTGTTCCAATCCCACTATGGCATGAATGTTCGTAGCCGTTTGGAATCGGCTTTTAGCAGTAGGTCCCGTTCTCATTACCTCTCGCGTTGCAAAAAGTAGACAGTAAGGCTCCAAAACCAAACCAAAACACTATAGTTATAACTTAATATGTTTAGGATACCTGAAACATACAATTATATTTTTATACGCCTTATTTCTTAGCACATTGTTGGTGAGAAAATTAAAATTGTACAATTTTAAATAACTCTCTATAAAATATAGACATATTTTTATCACTAGAAGAACATATCTTGAAAATGACACGAAAATATCTGCCATATAGACAATCAAAAGGATTATCATGAAAATTACAATATTAATTCTAAAATGGTTATCTGGAAATCTTAAAACTATCTTATAAATATTTGAAAATGTATACGATAAAAATACAATTAAGTTCGGGAGAAATAAAAAAACTGCTATACTTTTTACTATATTTGACAATGTTATGCAGATAAAAAAATTAAAAATTAAATTAAGACCATGGTACCATGTGCTATATTGTTATTATATTTGATAATGTTATGCAAATAAAAAAAATTAAATGATGACCGTGGTACCATGTGCTATATTTTTATTACATTTGACAATGTTATGCAAATAAAAAAAATTAAAAATAAAATGCTGACCGTGGTACCATGCGCTATATTTTTAATTATATTCGTCAATGTTATGCAAATAATAAAAATTAAATGATGACCGTGGTACCATGTGCTATCTTTTTTAATATATTTGCCAATGTTATGCAAATAAAAAAATTAAAATTAAATGATGACCGTGGTACCATGTGCTATATTTTTATTACATTTGACAATGTTATGCAAATAAAAAAAATTAAAAATAAAATGCTGACCGTGGTACCATGTGCTATATTTTTAATTATATTTGACAATGTTATGCAAATAAAAAAAATTAAAAATAAAATGATGAACTTGGTATCACAATATCTGTAAATTAGTAAATGTATATTGATTAATAACAAGCAAAACGTATATGACTCTAATTTATACGGTGTAAATGAACCTATTTTGAATTTTGAAATGAGCTATTTTCTATGATTATAAATTTTAATCTCAATAACTGCAGACATTCTCAAAATGCATGTCTATATTTTAAAATAAAAATGATGAGATGAAATTTAGCACCTCACTCCACATTCATTTCAGCCGTTTTAAAGCTTTATTTGTATATCAAATCCACATTCGCCATTTTGTATTCAACAAGATACTGCATTTGATCAGCAGCCCATAAGATTTACCTATTCTCATCTGGAACTTGGCGCATTCTGTAGTAGTAAAGCTTTACCCTTATATTTTTACTAACTACAAATAGAAGTTCGTTCATTAATTCTTTTCATTAATTAATGTGTCAAATGTCATACGTATATATATATATATATATATATATATATATATATATATATATATATATGTAATCCATTTTTTATAACACTCCTTCACAAGGAGAAAGCTCAACAGTTATAAGTAATGAGAATGCAGTCGTGCTTCATATTTAAGAGAACTCAGAAGTCTAATTTTAAACTTTATTTCAGAGCAGCAACACCACACATCTATCCTTCTGGACAATATACAATCAAAAGCCCCAGAGTTCACTCTGCTCTGACACAAGTACACCCAAGAGCGCTGACAACAAGAATTTTCCCACAACAAAAACAATTTACTAAGCGAATTAAATGCAATATCAGCAAAACGCAAAAACATGTTCCGCCAACACCTGGGAAACTGCTGCATAGACAGAAAGTTTACAGTTTTAGGACAGAAAGGAATGTTAAGTGGAAAATACTCCGTTGATTAAGGGGTCAGGTACCTTTGATCGACAAAAATATTGGTAAAATTGTGTTCATCTTTTGATGTCAATATCTCTAAAAGTATTCTATATAATAACTAACTATTTTATACACATATTATACAATATTTCTTCTATCAGAAAAGTCTTTTAAAAAATTTCTAATAAATAAAATTTAAAATTATATCAAAATATTATATGCCTGTTTTTAACGAGAAAATGTTATGTACTGTCTTGCGCGCAACATTAGTACCCTATATTACATTATTTTGACCTGAATTTTTTTTACAAAGCAAGAGAAACATTATAAAATCAAAATGATGAATTCTGGAATGTATCAGTTATTTATTTTTATAAATAAATAAATTTTAATTCATATGATGAAAAATTAGCAGATTTTTCTCTGTATAATAAGTTATAATTTTTTTTATTTTGATTTTAGACTGATAAAAGTTCATTTTGAGCATTAGTATATTATTTATAAACTCTGAAAATTTCATAAAGTTCTATTAAACCATTCCTGAGATAAGTTGCGCGCAAGCTTCAAAATTACCATTTGGAGAAAAAGCAAGTTAAAGGTAAAATTTCCTTTTAAATACATATATACAAATACATTCAAATATTAACTGTAAAAAAAGAATAATTTACTTACCTCATTACACTAATAATATATTTTAATAAGCTGTCACATGTAAAAATAATGAATAATTGTGTTTAAAACATAAAATCTTCAAGCTTTAACAATAAAGATTTAGCACTTGACTTTGGTATATCACTGCTTCATTTTAATAATTGAGTGCAAAAAAATAAATAAATATGAATTTCAATTTTGTATATAATATATTTTAATTTACCATTTAGAGGCTAGAAAAGATATTTAAATGAAGTTAAATGGGAGAGAGGAGGCTTTTGAAGAAATATTGCACTTAAATAATTTTGATATATTACACACACACACACACACACACACACACACACACACACATATATATGTATATAAATATATATATATATATATATATATATATATATATATATATATTTGTGTGAGTGATACTGATAAATAAGGAAACAAATTTAACTAATTTTACACTAAAAGTCAAAAACAAATTTTTGTAAATGCACGGTAATACTCGCATAGTATTAAAAGTTGTTTTCTTTTATGTACCGGCTTATAAACTTAAGTTTTTAGCTTTTGTTGAAAGTGGTAGTCTAGAAATAAACGAAGTATTTAGTTTGGAATTGAATCCCGGGATTAAAAAGAAGGTATTTTTATGCTTCAAAGAACGGAAAAATTGCTTTGAGAACCCGTAAGCTGAGAGAACAGAATAATAGTGTGGGTTCTTTGCTTCCCGTTATTGTACAAGATAATATAAATTGCTATCAGGATTGAAATTTACATATTCGATAGGCGTAAGGGAATCGCTACTGGGTATTACAATACCCGGTCTTATATTCACTTTCTTGAAACTTTTAAATTATTTTTAGCGATTCAGTCACTATAATGGTAAAACAAGTCTAAATTTAGAATTGATTCTCTTTAAGTCTGAAAATTTAAATTTTATTTATTTCTTTTAATTGAACATAATACATTTAGACTAGACTAAATTTTCTTAAAAGTATTTTATTCCTTTTTGAAAAAAGAAAATGATTTTGTAATAAAATTGCCTTTTTCATAAGGCCTATTAAATTAGTTTTTTTTATTAAAAGTAATGTATATAAAATATGAGAAAAAGAATTACACATTTTTTTTAGATTTATTTTGAAACATATGTGTTTACATTAGAAACTAAATAATTTTACTCAATTTAATCTAAGGGCATACTTAATTCTACAAATTTTAGAAATCAAATTAAAAAAAAAGTATTACTTGTTTGATATACTAATAAAATTGCGCGTCATTTTAGATTAATTAAAACTGACATAAAATATATGTGTAGCTGCAAATTGATATAAAACACAATGTTTAATGTGTACATTTATATACTATGCAATTTGTAAGGAAAGGTCATAAATGTTAGGCTTGAAAGGTAACTAAGTATTCAAATTAAAATGAATTAATAGTTGTATGCCATACTAGTAAAATTGCTCGTCCTATTATATCAATTGGAATTGACAGTAAATAGATATATGGCTGTAAATTGATAGAAGACATAATGCCTAATTTATGTACATTTAGATAATATGCAATTTTTAAAGAAAAATCATTTATTTGTTATATATATATATAATATATATATATATATATATATATATATATATATATATATATATATATATATATATATATATATATATATATATATATATATATATATATATATATATATATATATATATATATATATATATATATATATATATATATATATATATATATATATATATATATATATACATATATATATATATATATATATATATATATATATATATATATATACATATATATATATATATATATATATATATATTATATATATATTATACATATATATATATATATATATATATATATATATATATATATATATATATATATATATATAATATATATATATATATATATATATATATATATATATATATATATATATATATAATATATATATATATATATATATATATATATATATATATATACTATATATATATATATATATATATATATATATATATATATATATATATATATAAATATATATATATATATATATATATATATTACATATATATATATGTTTATATTTCTAAAAGACAAAAAAAAAGAATTTTCTTAAATTTAGATCCCAGGTAATATGGACTGTTAAGGAGAAAACTTGTTGATTTTTATAGAGTACAATTAATTTGTAAATATCATATTATTTTCGGTTGAACTTCCTGAAGTATACAGAATAGTATAAACTTAAGTCAGACCCTTCAAGGAAAATCAACAGCTAAACACTTTTCAAACGTAACTATTTTTATTGTGAACACCTTATAAAATAAAGTGTTTTTTTAAGTGAAAAAGGTTGTAAAGTTTTTTCTACCTTAAAATAAAATGGAGACTGAGTATTGAAAAGAAAAACATTCACACATTAACTTTCCAGACTCTATATTTTTCACTTTAGTGTAAAGATAAAAGTGCTCTAAAGTTACTCTGATAGATATTCATTCATCCGGAGTGAAAATGTTCTGACATGAACTAAAGTATTTGATGACAGTGTGTATCTTCCAAAATTATTTTTAAGTTGAAATTCTTTCCCCTTTCTCCGGAAAGAGTGTAGACCAAGAGTGTAGATTTATAAATTATAAAAATACAGAATTGTAGAAAACTATTATTTAAAAGATATCTTTTTTAAATTATAAAATAAGTACATTTTAATTTATAAAAAAATTAATAGTCTTAACTATCTTAAAAATAGTGTAAAATAGAAAAAATCCTCACTGATCTGATACTAAGTGGTCAAAGATTTCAATATCATGAAATAGCTAAAGTTCCACTTTATATTTTTTAATAAATATCTTCTAAACGGCAGTAAATATTTTTAATGGTTTTGAGATGAACAATAAGATCATTATTCTAATATAAGATTCGATATTTCTGAATTCATAAAGAAATTTCGTTTTAGAAGTCACAGTGACGATATATTATTATGAATTTAGATTAAAGTTTGCATTATGTCCGGAGTTTGTAACATAGAATAACGCAAAAAAATCTATTGCCAAAGTGAATAGATGAATTAAATGCATTAACATAATCTAGGAAAATATGTGACAGTTTGTATAGTTTTTTTCTTTTAATATTAAGAATTGTTATTTTAGATTAGAGGTTAGATATCAATGCTCAGAAATCATTTATATTAATTTTTGCCCTAAATTAAGAACGACATTTATTTATATTCTAAAATTTTAGGTGACACTTTTGTTTAGAATTGAAACTGTGTAAAGATAATAATGTTTCGTTGGCCTAGTGTTTGAGTAAGAAAATAAAACTCAAGAAACACATGAATAATAGGTCTTGATTAAATTATTTATAATTGTATAAATGCCTAAGGAATACAAATGAATAAACTTATCATTTTGTTGATTGAAGACTGCTCTCAAGTCGGCGTCAATCCTGAAAAAAAAAATAAAATGGCTCTATCTTCCAAAGAGGTTCATCCACACGCCACGGATGCCAGCCGTTCACCTTCCTCCTTCTGGAAACCACCTTGTCCGTCCAAAAAAATTCCGACCCTCGCGGAGACAAAAAAAGAGTCCACTCCAGAACGGCGGGGGGAGAGGGTCAAAATTCCCCAAAACGAACGGACACCTCTATTGGCTGGGAGAAGTCCGAAGTCTCTTTGCATTCAAACCGGTCCTGCCCCGGCCTGTCACCTTCGAAGACACACGGGGACTTGAATTGAATGTAACTTATTGTTACAAACAGATTTATAAAACAATGTAACTGCGGTATTCACAGACGAAAACATTCAATTTAGTGATTATTAACATTGTACTTGATTGTCATATTAGGCATTATAACTCAGTTGCATTGAAAATACTTTTAGTTTTTATATTTAATCAAAACGTTTGAAAAGTGTAAATGTATTATGAAATCAAGCACATTATGAGTCATGCAAGATGTCATACATCATTGAAGAATGTATCTAGAAATGAGACATTAGATGGATATTGTAACCTAAAATGAGGTATTTACAAGTTCTAGGGAATGACTCTTACTATCTCTGCTATGCCTACCTCCGTTTTCATCTCTCAGACTGTTCTAACATTCTTGATCCTATACTTTTGGGGAACATTATGTTTTGATTTTAGGAGTCCTTTCAGACTGTCTCTGGGCTAGTACATATTGAGAATTATTTAGGTGGGTGGGTAATTGAAATCCACACCCTCTCATACATAGCATTAGTTCTTGTGAGTGCAATTACGATTATTATTTTCCACTCTGGTCTACGATTATAAGAATAGATTAGGATATATAGGCCCTGTCTTATAATAATCTTTTGACATTTCCTTTGTCAGTCACTAGCCTTTATTAACACTGCAAGTCATAATCAAAATTGTTCCATTTTTATAGCTGTTATATCCAGTTTATCTGTGCTATACTTTCTTTTCGTTCTCTACTGTTAACAATTTCATTTATTGACTTGTAGGGCAGAGTAACTTCATGACACAGATATAATGCATGAATTCACATTATGTTAAATCAATATATACACTTTTCCTGGTGCTAATCCAATCCTTACGTAATCAAAATTTTTAATAATTGTGTTACCTTCAAAAATGAGAGTTGTTTGTTCTGAAGAAGAATACACATTAAATAAACGATGAAAGACATGAACTTTGCACTTGAAGTGAGGTAAGGACAATAATTGGACTAAAAATTTTTTTCTCCAAACTGTAAAGAATATTCAATATATTAAAGCAAGCATTTATGTTATTAAAAATAGTGTATTTTAAAGTAAACAATGCAAAAAATTACTTAATCTAGCATTAATAGCTAATTATTATGTCTAGTTGCAATGGAACTTTGGACATAATATGATGCTCTTTTTCCATTTACTCTATGTTTATTTTACCATTATTTATTTGCCAACTCATAACATATGACCAAACATTTTACAGTCCTCTATTAAAAATGTATCAAAACCACAATAGTGGATTTTGTATTATTTGTCCAGTAGCTATCAATACTAATATTAAACTAAAGGAAAATTACTTAAAATTCTCTAAAGTTCAGATTTAAAACTACAACTAATGTTCAAATTTTCAGTTTCGTCACTATTTTTTGAATAACAGAAAGGATTTTAGTGAAATTTAGTTTTTACATATGTTGAAATTATACCAAAGATATAATCAATCAATATTTATAATACATATATATGATTGTGCGTAACAGGATTTTAGTGAGAACGTGTCAGGCAGTTATTACAGAAATTACCAAAGAATTATTTTAATAGAATGTATAGTCCACTTAACACATTGTATGCGGTTAAATTTTGCAGCGGAATTGTACCGGGACCGGGCAGTTTGAGCGTAAATTTATTTGTACAGTTAAATCTCAATAGATTGAAAATTATTTATTTTTTTAACCAACTTTTCGTATTTTATATTGAAATATATAAACAAATATATAAATAGAAATATATAAATAACAACCATAAGAGTTAAGTAAACAAAAATATATTTTTAGAGGATAAATTTATAATAGTATCGTAAATATGAAAAATCAAATAGAAATAGTAGTATATAGTTTAAATTAATTCGAATTATGTTATATATAAATATTTTTACATAATAAAAAATGAAAAGAGTAATCATAAAACTAATAATGTAAAAACTAGTTTTTATTTGTTCAATATTTTTCTATAATCTATATAGTAGACAAGAAAATTCGGCTTCGTTTTCCTGTATATACCGTTATTTTTGTGCACACAAACAAACCATATTGTTACACTAACCCGTACTAGTACTTGACCCGCTCTCAAGTGTCTGTCGTCAGAAAACGTACTAGTATGTATCCCACATGCAATGTGTTGTTATACAAGTCTCGACTATTTATTTCATAATACAAAACATAGTGATTTCATACCGGGGACTTTTAACTACATCTGTAAATAATCTTAATTTCAAACACCAATGTTCGTATAATTATATTATTTTTAAAGTATTACAGAATTTATCATCGAAAACACTCTTATTAGGTTGCTGCTATAAAATATAACACATACTTACAAAAATAAATTTAAATTTTTAAAACCTAAATTTGAATTACATTTGTTTACTACATGAAATCTAACAATCATTAAATGCATTCGCTGAATATTTATGAAGAAAAGTTCGTAGAAGTCTAAATATTTATATAATAAAATAAAGAATTTTTGCAATAAATTTTATTTGTTCATGAATGAAAAAAACCAAAAGCGATAAATTTATAGTATGCATTCTCGTAGAACACATAAACTAATAGTGAAATAAACGAAGACTTACTGTAATTTGCATTAATATATATGTTTATAAGTTTCCTTTTCTAAGAAAAAAGGCATCTGGCTCCAGAATTTCTAATAAAATACCAGAGATTGAATGACACTGACATAGCATACAATGAAATCAATATGACGATCGTGCCTGGAATGTAATGAATTTGTTTTAAATAAAACCTGGAATGCAATGAAATCATTTCTATGGCAAAGTCAAAAACAGTTTAATGAAATTCTGACATGAGAAAAGAAAAAGAATTGTTGCTTGTCCCCCCCCCAAAAAAAAGAAAATATTATTTTGCTCTTTATTCAATTTCAATTCACGTGGATAGTTTAATATTTTAATATAGAAAAAATACACCATAACAATGCAAACAAAATTTTGATATATTAATGCATGTTACGTTTCATACAATGGAATAATTTAGTATAATATTACTTTACTTACAAAGTATTCAAGTTTAAAGTATTAAAATACAGTAAATTTTCTTGTGAAATTAAATTTGTTAGGAAATAGTTTTAAAATATCATATATAAAACATTTATACATAAACACCCTTTCACCCTTACTGAAACAAAAAACTCATTTTTAAAGAGACGTGTATTCCAATATGATTAAATATTAATTTTTTTCAAAAGAAATTGTATACAAAATAGCACATTCTAATTTTTATATTTTTTAAATTTTGTTTATCATTTACAATTTTTTGAGGTACAAATTTCTATATTTTGTATTGTAGGTTGGTCGACTAAATAAAATTTTGACACAAAAATACACAAAGTGTTAGCAAGAAACAAGGTTACAAAAAAAAAAAAATAAAAATAAACAAGATTACAAAAAACAACTTCTCAACTTTTGAGGTCTCAGGAATACGTTCTGTTGATACATATAAGAAATAATTGGATATAAAAATAATTAAAATGATGCGCTTAACATTTATTACGTAAAATATTTTAGTACAAAAATCCACTTATAGGTGGCGCTGTAACTTATATGGTGCTTATTTAGTTTCATTAAGTTGAGCATTAGTTTCCTGTCTGCACATCATGCCGTGTTGCAAGAAATAGGACAAGATCTACCATCAAATACCAGCATAAATGCCAGATTTGCATGACAGCATTCGGAGCCATGTTCTTGACTCATTCCGGTCAAACGTAGAAAATATGGTTCTGCGATGTTGAACAGCATGTTGTTGAACATGAAGGGGAACGTATTGAGCATATTTAATGCTAATTTTGTATATTATTTATCATTTATAAAATATATTAAATATGTTTATCTGTACCACAGTGCTACCTATAGGCAAATTTTGTACTAACATTTTGTAATAAAAATTTGAGTATGCTCATCATTTGACTTATCTAAATTTTCAATACTATCTCATTATTATACAATTTAACTCATTCCAGAGTATATTATATTATATTTATATATATTTTTATTATATATATATATATGTATATATATATATATATATATATATATTATATATATATATATATATATATATATATATATATATATATATATATATATATATTATATATATATATATATATATATGACATGTCGTGATCCAGAGTTAAGGCGAATGGACAACAGTCTTCTTGATAATAAGTTTATTAAACCATCGTTAAAATA
>CM063505.1:93887508-93890008 GCA_032207245.1 Pardosa pseudoannulata | reverse complement strand
AATATAAATAAATAAGTTCAAATATATATGAATCGATAAAAAAAATATTGTGGATCTATCTCAATGAAGTTTAATAGAGATTTTAGGAAACATCAAAATATCATAATAAAAATGTTTTTATGATGCTTAAGGATTAAGCATATATTTCTTACTATTAAATGAAATATCAAGTAAAACAGACAATATAAATAAATAAGTTCAAATATATATGAATCGATTTAACAAAATATTGTGGATCTATCTCAGTGAAATATAATATAGATTGCAGGAAACATCAAAATATCATAATATAAAATGTATGATCTATATGATAGAAATTTCCTTTTTAAGAGTACTTTCCCTTATTATCCAATTCAATAAGATTGTTTTTTTATGATACTTAAGGACTAAACATATATTACTTTACATATAATTGGAATATCATTAGAATAAACAATATATAGAAAAAATTTCAAAGATACATGAATCAAATTAACAAAATATTGTGGATCTATATCAATGAAAGATAATAGGAATTGCAGGAACTATCAAAATATCTTAATACAATGTATGATCTATATGATAGAAATTTCACATTTAAGAGTACTTTCCATTATTATCCATTTCAATAATATGTTTTTATGATGTTTAAGAACTAAGCATATATTACTTACAATTAATTGTAATATCAAATAAAACAGATAAATAATAAAAGGCTAATAAATAAATAAATAATAATAAAAGGATAATAGGACAATATAAATAAAAAGTTCAAATATATATGAAGCGAATTAACAAAAAAAGTGGATCTATATCAATGAAAGATAATAAGGATTGTAGGAACCATCAAAATATAATATAAAATACATAATCTATATAATAGAAATTTCATTTTTAAGAGTACTTAACAATACTATCCAATTCAATAATATGTTTTTATTATTCTCAAGGACTAAGAATATATTACTTATTCTTATTTGGAATATCAAGTAGAATATACATTATAAATATAAAGTACAAATATATATAAAGTGAATTAACAAAATAATGTGGATCTATATCAATGATTAATAATAGGGATTGGAGGAACCCTCAAAATATCACAATATAAAATGTATGATCTATATGATAGAAATTTCATTTTTAAGAGTACTTTCCATTATAATTCAATTGAATAAATTTTTTTTATGATGTTTAAAGACTGAGCATATAATACTTTACAATTAATTGGAATAGGAGGTAGAACAAATAATATAAATAAAAAAGTTCAAATTTATTTGAGTCGAATTAACGAAATATTGTGCATCTATACCACTGAAGGAAAAGGGGTATTGAAGGACTCATCAAAATATCATAATATACAATTTATTATCTATATGATACAAATTTCAGCTTAGTACCTTCCTTTACTAACCTATCAGTAAGAATCTGTATGATGATTAAGGTCTAAACATATACTTCTTTACAATTAATTGGAATATCAAGTAGAACAAACAATATAAAGAAAGAAATTCAAAGATATATGAATCGAATTAACAAAATATTGGGGATCTATATCAATGAAGATAGTAGGAATTACAGGAACCATCAAAATATCATAATATACAATTTATTATCTATATGATACAAATTTCAGCTTAGTACCTTCCTTTACTAACCTATCAGTAAGAATCTGTATGATGATTAAGGTCTAAACATATATTAGTTTCAATTAAGTGAGTATTACTTTCAATGAGTACTTTCCATTACTATCCAACTCAATAAGATTTTTTATGATGCTTAAGGACTAAGCATATATTACTTACAATTAATTGGAATAAAGTAGAACAAACAATATAAAGAAAAAAGTTCAAATTTATATGAATTGAATTAACAAAATATTATGGATCTATATCAGTGAAGTGTACTAGGGATTGCAGGAACCATCAAAATATCACAATATAAAATGTATGATCTATATGATAGAAACTTTATTTTTAAGAGTACATTCTTTTGCTAAGCTATCATTAAGAATTTTTCATGACGATTAAGGACTAAACATATATTACTTATAATTACTGGTAATATCAAGTACAACAGACAAATAAATAAAAAAGTTCAAATAGATGCGAATCGAAGTAACAAAATATTGTGAATCTATAGCTATAAAGGATAATAGGGATTGCAGAAACCATCAAAATATCCTATTTTCAGTTTAATTTTATGTATAATTTTATTTACTTTATTTATTTATTACTAATATGACTATTAATAAACAAATTATATAATAATATTATTTATTAATAACATGTTAATAAAATGTATTAAAACTATATTTTGAATTTAATTTGTAATATTCAATTCACGGTTTGATTTTACAAACACCAACAAGTACATAAAATAAACATATACATAAACTTATACGTATTTATATGTGTATATGTGTTAGTGTGTACCTGTGCTTGATTTCCAAAGTGTGTATAGAGGAATGGAAGAAACTCATAACATTTAATATAATGTAATTAAATAAATATAATTTAAG
>CM063505.1:93855008-93882508 GCA_032207245.1 Pardosa pseudoannulata | reverse complement strand
GACATGCTTAAAGAAGTTTAGTTTTAATGTTCTTCGAAAATAATACATGCTATTATTACCTGCCAAATGGACAAGATACAGCAAATATCAGGACAGTATATGACATGTTTCCATAGCTTTTAACAATAAATACTTTTGAAAAAGTTTTAAGATATTTAATAGAAAGTTTTGAAACTCTATCTTGAAGAGACTTAAATTTGTTAGTTGATGAAATGTATTATATTTATAAAAACGAAAAACTTGTGTATTATAACTTTAAAAAAATTATGATTTTTTTACATAAATCTCATGTATATTTATTTCAGGTGCATTTTATTGCTTTAAATCTCAACTCCTCATGCCTAGATAAATTAACTGCCTAGATAGCATTTAAAATTATCATCAAATGCTTTAAAAATATTATCGTAGATATTACTGTAAAATATAAAAGTTTTCAGAAATTATCACAGAAAATTAATTTCTATTTTATATATTGAAATCGAACCGCATCTGGTTATTTATGTGCATCCATCTTAACAGCTCCTTTACAATTATATTTTACATAAATATATAAAATACTACATTTATAGTATATATCTACATTTTCTGTCAAATTTACTGTATAATATTTAATATAGGAATATTAATGACAAAGACAATATGTATATTTGAAACATATTACACACACACACACACACACACATATATATATATATATATTTGTATGTGTGTGTTTTAAATATATAATATGTCTATGAATTAGTTATATATCAAGTTTTACTTTTTATGAACATGATATATTATATCAACTAACAAATGAGTCTGTTTAAGATAGAGTTTCAAAACATTCTATTTAATGTTAAAAAACTTTCAAAGAATTATTAACTGTTGTTAACTTATGAAAAAGGTCAGGATTCACAATTTGTTGTAGGACTATTCATGAGAATGATGAGGATGGTGATATATATGTATATGTATATACACATACTTATATACGCTGTGTATGTGTTCTTATGTAGTAAAACAATACATCAAGGCAATGGCATCTGCTTAGAGTGTAAACAATTTATAAATATACTGTGCAATTATCATGAAATACCTTCGCAGTTCCCCAAAATGTCAGGTACTTGAGTCATTAAGATATTGTACTAGGTGTGCAAATCTATCTACAGTAGCCTAATTTCCTCTAGAATATAATTTATCCTTAAATCCGAAGCTCGTCTGATCGCGAAATGGAGGACTTAGAACAAACGTCTCTCAAGTTAGAACAGACGTCATAGTGATATAAAATTGAAACTTATTTATATATTTGCTATAATGTGAGTAATGTAAGAGATTTTAAAATTGCTTTAGATTCACGTAAAAACACTTGCATAAATACAAAACTCTAGATAAGTATACAGAGAACATTTATTTGCAAGTTTGGCCTGAAAACAGTTAATAAATGTATTACAGCTGTATTTTATTTATGTATGTATTATAATTATTATGTATGTATAATTATTATATATGAATAATATATGTTATATGTTATATGTTAATATGTGTATATTTTATGTTTTATATGTATATGCTATATGTTATATGTTATATGTTAATATATGTGTATGTATATGTTATTATATGTATAATTATTATATATGTATTATAGTTATTATGTATGTATTATTATGAAGAGCTGTATTTATGTGATCATATTATTATCTCGAGACTCATACTGTTTCTGTATGTTAGTGATGCAGTTTTTATTCAAAATAAAATAGGTAATATACTGTAAGCTAACAAGTAATTGTTTTATTTAATTTCTACCTGAATCAGAAATTGGAAAATATACAGTTTTTTATAACCCAAAATATATAAATCACTTGAATATGGCCAACATTGTGGTAAAGGAAATCTTGCTAAAATTTGATATACTTGTGCACGGCTTTCAACATTTGCATTATATGTGCATATACATATATATATATATATATATATATATATATATATATATATATATATATGTGTGTGGTGTGTGGTGTGTGTGTGTGTGTGTGTGTCAAAGCAGAGAACGCCATCCTAACCTTAATCTCCTCTGGCAAGTATCCATTTCCACATATGCACAATCTCATCCTAACGGATTAATACACAGAAAATCACACTGTGTCAAAGCAGAGAACGCCATCCTAACCTCCCTAATCTCCTCTGGCAAGTGATCCATTTCCACATATGCACAATCTCATCCTAACGGACTTAATACACAGAAAATCACACACAGACGAGGGAGCCGGCGAGAGAGTTGGTGATGTAAAGACGTACGCCTCGATGTCTCGAGACGCGGAACCAGATCTCAATTTATCTTCTGCTGTGAACCTTTAATTAACATGTGTATATACTTGTAAATATTAGTAACTTCAATTAAATCTTTTTAAAAAGGAAAGCTTAGCTCAACTCTTGAAGCTCGTTGAGTGTGCTGTCTCAACACACACACACACAGATATATATATATATATATATATATATATATATATATATATATATATATATATATATATATATATATATATATATATATATATATATATATATATATATATATATATATATATGTGTGTGTGTGTGTGTGTGTGTGTGTGTGTGTGTGTAGAATTATCAGACTTGTAATATCATAATTATCTCAAAAAGGCATACAATTCCAGTTTTGTATGCAGTTTTTAGCATTTCTAACAACAGCAATCATTACATTACTTATAGGTATTTTAAACATCCTTGTTTTAAAGCAATAAAAAGTGTTTTTTACTACAATGAGCATTTTTTCCATATTTAGTAAATGAGATTACATTTGTTCGTTTTAGCCAAGAAATCCTGTAATTACCAAATTGAAGAAAATGATGTGTTATATTGTTGAAAAAAAATTTGATTAAATAAAAAATCATGAGTTTGACACACAACGTCCGTTTTCATACATATTCTAAATCGTGTGACTGTTTAGAGTACTCTGTGACATGTTACACGAGGATGAAAGGATGTTTGGAGTTTTAGTTATTTATTAAATACGGAGCTATATATCTTAACAAATTTTCTTCAAATGAAATATCAATCCGATTTTATTTATTATTGGAAACTACTTAAATTTGCAAGGAATCAATAATTAAATCGAAATTATTTTAAAAAGCATGAATTATAATTTATGATGACATAATACTTTTTCAAGACTTACAACCTTCATTTTAAAACTTTCTTTTCTATTCATAAATATATAAAATTTTTCTTATGTAGAGAATATTCTTCATGGTCTTTAATACCACTGTAGCTATAAAAATTAGTTAATTTTGTCAATTCGAGTGATAAATTTATTTAAATAAATAAATGATTTAATCTTGATGGAAAGAAATAAATTTTATTACCACAAAATGTGTATTATCGACCTATATCGATGTAATAGATATAGCTACATTAAACATTCTTGTTTTAAAGCAATAAAAAGATTTTTTCCTACAATGAGCATTTTTTTCATATTTTCAGTATGATGCAAATGAGTTAAGAGTTGTTCATCTTAGCCAAGAAATCTCGCAATCACCGAATTCCGGAAAGTGCTTTGTTGTATTGTTGAAAGAAACTTTATTTAATAAAAAAATCATGTGTTTTACACAGAATGTCCGTGTTCATATATATTTTAAATCGTGTGACTGCTTAGAATAATATGCTCATATTACATGAAGATATAAAGATTTTAGGATTTTTAGTTGTTTATCAAATACGGAGCTATATATCTTAACAAATTTTCTTCAAGGGAAATATCAATTCGATTTTATGTATTATTGGAAACTACTTAAATTTGCAAGGAATCAATAATTAAATCAAAATTATTGAAAAAATCAAGAATTATAGTTTATGGGGACATAATACTTTTCAAGACTTTCAAACTTCATTTTAACACTTTCTTTTTAGATTAATATATATAAAATTTTGCTTATGAAGAGAATATTCTACATGTCCTTTAATACCACTTTAGCTATAAAAATTAGTTAATTTTGTCAATTCGAGTGATAAATTTATTTAATAAATAAATGACTTAATCTTGATGGAATGAAATAAATTTTATTACCATAAATGTGTATTATCGACCTATATCGATGTAATAGATATAGCTACATTAACATTCTTGTTTTAAAGCAATAAAAAGATTTTTTCCTACAATGAGCATTTTTTTTTATTTTCAGTATGATGCAAATGAGTTAAGAGTTGTTCATTTAGCAAGAAATCTCGCAATCACCGAATTCCGGAAAGTGCTTGTTGTATTTGTTGAAAGAAACTTTATTTAATAAAAAAATCATGTGTTTTACACAGAATGTGTTTATATATATTTTAAATCGTGTGACTGCTTAGAATAATGTGCTCATGTTACATGAAGATATAAAGATTTTAGGATTTTTAGTTGTTTATCAAATACGGAGCTATATTTCTTAACAAATTTTCTTCAAATGAAATATCAATCCGATTTTATTTATTATTGGAAACTACTTAAATTTGCAAGGAATCAATAATTAAATCGAAATTATTTTAAAAAGCATGAATTATAATTTATGATGACATAATACTTTTTCAAGACTTTCAAACTTCATTTTAACACTTTCTTTTAGATTAATAAATATAAATTTTGCTTATGAAGAGAATTTTTACATGTCCTTTAATACCACTGTAGCTATAAAAATTAGTTAATTTTGTCAATTCGAGTGATAAATTTATTTAAATAAATAAATGATTTAATCTTGATGGAAAGAAATAAATTTTATTACCACAAAATGTGTATTATCGACCTATATCGATGTAATAGATATAGCTACATTAAACATTCTTGTTTTAAAGCAATAAAAAGATTTTTTCCTACAATGAGCATTTTTTTCATATTTTCAGTATGATGCAAATGAGTTAAGAGTTGTTCATCTTAGCCAAGAAATCTCGCAATCACCGAATTCCGGAAAGTGCTTTGTTGTATTGTTGAAAGAAACTTTATTTAATAAAAAATCATGTGTTTTACACAGAATGTCCGTGTTCATATATATTTTAAATCGTGTGACTGCTTAGAATAATATGCTCATATTACATGAAGATATAAAGATTTTAGGATTTTTAGTTGTTTATCAAATACGGAGCTATATATCTTAACAAATTTTCTTCAAGGGAAATATCAATTCGATTTTATGTATTATTGGAAACTACTTAAATTTGCAAGGAATCAATAATTAAATCAAAATTATTGAAAAAATCAAGAATTATAGTTTATGGGGACATAATACTTTTCAAGACTTTCAAACTTCATTTTAACACTTTCTTTTTAGATTAATAAATATATAAAATTTTGCTTATGAAGAGAATATTCTACATGTCCTTTAATACCACTTTAGCTATAAAAATTAGTTAATTTTGTCAATTCGAGTGAAAAATTTATTTAAATAAATAAATGACTTAATCTTAATGTAAAAAAATTAATTTTATTACAGCAAAATGTGTATTATCGAAATAAATATTTTTAAATATGTATAAAAGAAACTAAACTTTAAAATCAGATTGAAGTAAAATATGTGTTTTATTGCGAATACTGTCAAACTATTTGCATTTGTTTGTATTGTAGTGTGAAATGGCAAGAGATCCAACACTCTAGAGTGTTAGAATTAATTGCACTAGGGCACTCTAGAAATAAAACTAATATATGTTCAGAAATTTTAGAAGAATAGTTCAGCTATGCAAAGATTAATTTTGGTGTTCTTGAATCCGTAAAAATTTACCATGATTAAAAATAAAACACAGACATCTTCTTAACAGTTGTAAGTTTTTGGTTAGAATTGCCAGAATTTATTTGAGAATAAAAATTATAATTAATTATACAAGGATCCAATTATATCCTAAGATATCCAAATATAATTCAGTTATTTAGATCATTTAAAATATCCCCTATGTAATAATAGACTAAGTTCTCTGCCCATCTGTCCGTCTGACCGCGAATTTATGAAACGTTTGAACCTGGAATGGATAGAGGCATCCATATTGAATTTTTGATGAGTTAGGGTTAGCAAAATCAAACCGAGTTCGAAAACGTTTGAAATCTACCCTTCCTTTTCGAGTTTTAATGCCATTATATCAAGCTCTGTTGCCCCGGCTAAGAGCAGAACATTAAATTTATCAATTTATCACATAATAAATAGGTAAAAGTAAAATTTTTTTCTAATCTTATGACGCCATTACTTTAACCATCTCCTTTAATCATTTCTTATTTTAAATTATTTAAATATCGTGGCATTATTTTCATACGCTTTATCACTGAACTTAGATATCATTTAAATAATTTTCTTTTATATTTGTATTAAATAATAGATTAGGTACTTATAGGATAATTTTAAATTTAATCATGGATTATTTTTTGTTGAAATTAAAATGTTATTACCGGTATTAACAACAAATTCTTTTCATAAATATCTTGGAGTCTATTTCACGAATTAATAAATATCTACATTTAAGTTATATATCTTTGAAAATTAAGAAATTCGTTCTTTTGTGTGTTTGTTTTTTATACATAACTACGCGGTTTGCAATCGATTCCTTAAATTTTTGGACATCACTCATATATACCACTAAATATTCTCTATCAATATTAAAAATTATCAATATTAAATATTAAAGTTGGCAAAAAACATTCTGTCACATGAACAAATTATTGAGAGTGTACTAGATATTTCTAAGCCAGAAATCAAACATTTTTTTTTACTTGCCTTATAGGGTACTTTACAATTCCAGAAAATTAAAAGTTTTATTGATCCCGTCATATAACGGGATATATGCTAGTCATTTTATAATGTGTGCCTGTGCATAATTGTGAGAAATTAAAATGGCTTTTTTAAAAAAATTTCTAAAAGTGTTTACTAAATTCATCATAATGGTTTTCGAAATAATGTTGATGGATGATTGGTATGATTTTTACTCGATTTATTCTACCACTTTTTCAGTGTGCTTCTTAAAGGGGATTTTTGTAGGTTCAGCGGACATTCCAAGGAGTGATATATTTTTCATTGCAATGTGCTATCTGTAAGGTGTCTAGGGTGACATTAATGTTCGATCAAAAGTATAAAAGTCGTATATCTATCAAATAGAAGATCAGTGACTTCTACCTCCTGTTTTTTGTCAGAAGAGGGAAGCAATTTTTATGGTCCATTAAAACGGAAAACAAAAATCCACATTTATTATTTAGGATATGTAACACCCCACATCTACTGTTTGTTACGCTCCCTAAGCATGATCAATATAAGAATATAGCGCTACTTAAAGTATCTTGGAGTGACCCTGCTTTTATATATATATATATATATATATATATATATATATTATATATATATATATATATATATATATATAATATATATATATATATATATATATATATTTTATATATATATATATATATATATATATATATATATATATATATATATATATATATATATATATATATATATATATATATATATATATATATATATATGTATATATATATATATATATATATATGTATATATATATATGTATATGTATATCTATATATATATGTATATGTATATATATAAATGTATATATATGTATATGTATATATATATGTATATATATATATATGTGTGTGTGTATATATATATGTATATATATACATATATATATACATATATATATATATATACATATATATACACATATATATACATATATATACATATATATAATATATATATATATATATATATATCTATATATATATATATATAAATATATATATATATATATATATATAGAATTACATATATCTATATGTATATATCTATATGTATATATGTATATATATAATATATATATATATATATATATATATATATATATATATAATATATATATATATATATATATATATATATATATATATATATATATATATATATATATATATATATATATATATATATATATATATATAGCTATATGTGGTGGTCGTGATAATTACCTTATTAGAAAAATAGAAAAAATTTATGACTAATATTTTTCAAAAGTCATTCATCTGTTCGTTATATATACTTCTCTATTTTAAAGCAGTACCCTTTATAACAGATAAGTACTAATAATCAATGTAACCAATTAGGCAGTTCGTGCAATTAAAAAACAGAAAAGATAGGATTATTTATTATTGCAATAAAATAAACAATAATGTTTGAAGAAATCTGACTGAAAATTCAATATATGTATAGAGTTTAATAGATTCCTACTGAATGTCTGGTCATTTGATGTAGTAAGTAATTGTCGTATATTTTCTTTATTTTCTATGCCTTTGCACTCCTGCATATCTGAAATTCAATAATACATTATGTTACATTTCTTTTCCTATATCTCTTTCTGAAAGCAGTTCAGGCATTACCCATTTGCTACTGTCTTTAAAAGGCTTTATTTGAAGCATTATAAACAGTGTTTGGTACAGAAAGCTAATTATATATGCTAAAAGACACTAAAAGTATTTCTCTAAAGAGCAACAAATGTTTATGCAATATATACGTCAAAGGCTCATTGTAAGAGAACACAACCATTACTTTGTATTACATAATAAATAATTGAGCATTTAAACAATTCATAAAATAGAAATATAGATATTTCTAGTGGTTTCTAGTGGGCATAATTTATTATTAGGATTGTAGGTGGTAGGCAGTGGCGTGCTGTAAGTTTTCATGCAAGGTGTACAGAGAACATGGATTTTTCAACAAATCTTTAATTATTGAGACATCCGAGTTCTCCATTCTGAAACGGGTTATTTATTATGAATATAAATTTAAAGATTACAATAAATAAAATATTTACCTACGAGTAGTCGAGTTATAACTATAAAAACAGCTAAACTTATGAGAATTCTAGTAGCACTGAAGCAAAAAACGTGTCTTTTGTTGTATTGTGTAATATAGTCGTGTAAAAAGCAACGCTTCGGGCTTCCAAGAAAAACTTATATGTTCAGCAAACGTGGCACCACATGGCGCCTGCAGCTGTGGTGCCTCATCAGGATGCTCATTGGTGTCGACAAACCGAAAGTCTATTCCACGTGCAGAGGATTTCGCTGCATGCTGGCACAATAGAGTGAACTGTTTCTTGTTCGGACAGTGGATTGAATTATATTTATTAACTGTTTTTAACATTTGGAAGTCGTATATTCTGCGAAAAACATCTTGACATTTTTTTTTAAAAACAAAACCAGGGGTATGGTCTTACAGATATAACTTATATACTGTCTATAAGACACAATGAATGGTACAATTTGGACTCTTCTGTTAAAATTCGTTTCTTTAAAAGAAAACAATGTTGTTTTTCAGCTATTTCAATAATTATAATACATTACCGAAATTATTTTACCACAGTAAAACATTTCACTGTATATTGATGAAATACTTTTATATTTCCATGGAAATAAAATTTTACAATATATATAAATTTAAACATTAACCGTCTGCAAAATCGTATAGCCAGTTAATCAATTAATAAAAAAAAAGTCGCCGCTCTAATACAACGCTTAATAAACTGTACCTTTGGATGATTCTGAATGCCAAGTGTAGAAAAAATAATTGCACTTGCCTCAGTGCCATAGTATGCTGTTCTTCTCCAGTAGCCCATACATATAAAGCGTGATTTTCAATTTAGTGCGCAGTGCGTACTCATCAAAACTTCCTATGTTCGTTTGCGTGCTACGTGGTGCAGCACCTAGTACCGCACGCACTACGGGAATACAAACAAGCAAATCAACATAATACTTGAATATATTATAAATAACATTTATTATATACCATATAAAGATAGGTAGGCATAGGTGCAGAAAATTATTGTCCCTCATAATTTTGCCAGGGTGTGCAGTGCACACCCTGCACATATGGATCGCAAGCCACTGGTGGTAGGGTTTAGTTTTGGAAGAGGGGCTTCAAACTCAACCAATTATATACTTCACTATTTTCTAAAAGAAATAAAATTTACTTGAAATTACCTAGTTATATATATATATATATATATATATATATATATATATATATATATAGCATTAAAATTTATATAAATCATATATATATATATATATATATAGATATATATATATATATATATATATATATATACATATGCATATATAAATCAGTGGGGCTATTATGTGTGTAGTACGTGTATTCACTGAGGTTCCTAAATTTCTAGGACATCCAAAACAATATCTACTATATGTACCAATTAATAAAGGATGGCTAAGTACTACCTTGCCAGTCGGTGGCTAATACCCCAGAACCGGCCTTGTATTTGTATCTGGAATGCGCAGGATATATATATATATATATATATATATATATATATATATATATATATATATATATATATATATATATATATATATAATATATATATATATATATATATATATATATATATATATATATATATATATATATATATATATATATATATATATATATATATATATATATATATATATATATATATATATATATAATATAAATATATATTATAATATATATATATATATATATATATATAATATAATATATATATATATATATATTATATATAAATATATATTATATATATATATTATATATATATATATATATATATATATATATATATATATATATATATATATATATATATATATATATATGTGTGTGTGTGTGTGTGTGTGTGTGTGTGTGTATGTTTGTGTGTATGTGTGTATGTATGTATGTAATATATCAAAATGATTTAAATTTAATAGTTCCTTATAAACCTTCTCTCCCCTATTCTAATTCATTAAACTCTTCTTCCCAGCCTCTAAATGGCTCATCGCAATCAAAGGAGCGACCTCTACGTAAAATTTTTCGATACATTTCCCAAAGCTTTCTGTCCTATAGATGTAAATTATCTGTGTATTCAACACGCTTTCCAGTTGTCGCCAGCAAATGGCTCAGCATTTATCCTGATCTTAACACTTAAATTCACTGAGTAAGTTTCTTGTCTTTTGGGAAAATTCTTTCTGTCTTTTCTCTTGAGTGAAGCTCTGTTCGAGCAGAGGGATGTTTGTGTCTTTCTCTTGTCTGTCGTTGACTAGTAAAGATGTCTCTTTTAGCAGCTCTAAAATAAAGTTTTAACTCGACTTGTGCAGTTATCTTTTATTGGCCTAACTGAATCGTTATTACTGTTAGATGTTTAGCTTTCTCCTTGCCCAGTAGCCCGAGCAAGTAAAACTAATAGGGGCTATAATGACCGGCGGGTATTATTTATTACATATATTATATATACTTTTATCCTGCAAAGTCTTTGTAATATCTTAAAGTAAAATTACAAAATATTTCGAGCAAAAATGTTTAAATCAAATATTTAAATATAAATTTTTAGAAACTAAATTCTTATCCAGAAATAAAAGTTTATCAATATATGTAATTTTTTAAAAAAGTGCTTGGATATGTATTTTGATTTCGGTGTAAAAATGAAATGCAGTAAACTCCAGAACATGTAGGAGGGGTGAAGTGAGAGTCCATTGAACACCCCTCCCGACTAAAGTGTTTTTTATTGCTGTAAAAATTGATAATTACTTGAAAATATAAATACGAAAAAAAGCTGAAATAGTAGCAATGTAAAAAAACAAAGAATGCTATGGTTAATGGAATTTTTAACTATGTATATTTGAAGAGCATAAAACTACAGTCTATATTATTAAAACAGTTTAAATTTGATATTCGAGATAAATTATGATTTTTAAATCGTTTGTTTAATGTTTTACGAGCATTAGTTGTTTAAAAGTGTTTACAATAAAATTATCTTTGTTCTAAATAATATTTTTAGAAACAGTAATTTTCACGAATTTTATCTTTTACATCTTCAACTCACAGAGATAAAAAGTATTTGAAACAGCATTATGTAATCTTACGAAACCTAAGAATTTAAAGCGTAAGATTGCTTTAAAGTATTTCTTTATTTTTATGCATGTTGCTGATTTTAAAGCTTTTTTTTTCTATAAAATCAAGTAAGTATAATATTTTTTACAGTAACAGAAATTTTAAAAACATATTTTCACTTAAGGGGAAAAGTATGTTTCATGATAAAATATTGTTTCGCATTCAAATGATTATTTCATTTTATTAAAACATTTTTTGCTTTACATCTTTTTTTTTTAAACCATGAAAATATATTTTCCTATTTGATGTATTCGAGATATTTGTGTTATAAATTATTTTAATTTCTTCCAAATTACCGGAATTTGTTAAAGTATTTGTTCTAAAATGCTTACATGTTTTACTTGATGTAAAATATTTTCCTGCGTTACAATTTGTAGAATACAACGGGGTATTCCAGAAAATAATAAAACATTCTACAAATTTAAACACAGTCGTCACTAGTTAGGACTAAAACGCTTAATCTTAAATTTCCTTAAGTCGGTGGAAATTGAGTCACTTTTCTTTTCAGGATTTATTGCAAAATATTAATAATTTCATAGTTTATTGTATATATGCAGTAAAGCTTCTACCGTTTAATATAGAGCAGATGTAGTGCAAAGTGTGAGATACGGTAAATCATTTTAGTCTTGAGCTTAGAAACTGGTTTATCACTTTTCCAGAATTCAAGAAGTTAGGATATCGTGCTTATTGTAGGATATTTGATATACCACTACGGCATATTGTATTCTTGACTATATGTGAGGGAATGTATGCTTCTGTATAGTGCTATTAGAAATATACATTTTTATATCAAATACTCATTAACTTCAAATATCCATAAAATAAATTTCTACAGATATCATTTAATTTAAGCGTTTATTTTTAAAGTCCTCTTATATGCACTTTGCTGCTGAAAAAGGTTTGATTGTAATTGTTTTATATAAGTTATATTAAACGCATAAAAGTTAGATACCATATTTTTTTTTTCATATAAACACTAAACACAGATTAAAGTATGAAGAAAATAGGATAATGTGGTCTGTACTAAGTTCTATTTCATATAATGAACGATTTAAATGTCATAAAAATGATTTCCCTTTTAATGTAAAATTTCTTTGCTCTCTATTTCTATAATACATGTTTATATTAAGGATTATTTTAGAAGTTTAACAGTTTAATACTCGAAATTTAAAGTCCCTTGTAACACAAAATAGAAATACCAGTTTTCTTTATTATGTTTGATATTCACGGATAAAATATAGGAATTACGATTTATTAAAAGATTGAATTTTAACGTACATCAACTAGGCCAATGATAAAGAACGTTTTTGAGAATTATTAACTTTTTATGGGATATTATCAGTGTGGAATTTAAATACGACACTAACAAAGCCTTGTCATCTGCATTTTAACACACAATAATAAAGAAACTAAATGATTTTGAGAAACTGTCCACTGTTTTGCAACAGAAGGGATAATGTGACCGGCACCTACTGCTTAAAGCTGAATTCGAACGGCTACGAACATCATTGCCTGAATTGGGATTCAAAACGGGAAACACAGGCACCAAAGAGCAGCGCATTACCATTCCATAGTTCATAGGTTATATGCACTAAATACATATGACAGATATATCGTTTCAGCTTACCAAAGCCACCTCAATGTGAGGTATATACAGCCAACAGGAAAGCTTAAAGACGAAATATTTTAGCTTATTAAAACCTAGACTATCAGTAAAAAAAATGTTCTGGTATATCTAACATAAAATTAGGCTTAAAAATATAGTTGGTTTCTTAACGCATTTTTTAAATATAGACAATTATTCAACTACGCATTTCCCCCAAACCTATGATGAATCTGATATACAATGTGTTCTTATCTGTAATAAAGATGAAAAATTATATGTTTGTTGAACTTGGAATCGAAAATATGCTGGAAATTTAAACTAAAACTAGTTTTAAATGGGATGGTTCATACAGGTACTTACCAATCTATGAGCCTCTTCTAATTGTGTAATAACAAATATATTAGAAAAAATCTAAATATTCATATGTAGTCTGAGTCTGACCGCCATTTTTTCGTTACATTGCAACAGAGACATGAAGTGACATAATTCCTAAAAATATCGAAACAAAGAAAATGTGGTATCACGAAGATATGCACATAGCAGTAAAGACACATAAAGCCTATATAATATATGCTTTTTTCCTTATGATTATTAAACAGATTTGTTACATTATAATAGTAGTTATTTTTCGTTTCAAGCTCTGACGCTCTTATTGTCTACAGTGATTTTCAACTACAGTAAATCTGCGGGTGATAGGTTTGATTTAGTTTGGAGCACTACGGTCTACTTTTTGCAACACGAGTGCTAAAGAGACAGGGACCTACTGCCTAAAGCCCATTCCGAACGCTACGAACGTGCATGTCACAGTGGGATTCGAACCCACGAACTCTGGTTCCAAAGGCCAGCATCCTAACAATTCGGCCATCGTTCGACCCAGGTGACAGGAAACGGAGCTGAAGTGAAATTTGGATCCCGTGTCCTGTAACGCCCGAACTCAGTTCGGGCAAACGCAAATTAGCCAATTTTGGAATTCCCAATCTTAGTTCGGACAAGAGAAAAAAGGTATTTCAATTGCGTGAAGCAACAAATAAGTTCGTCCAATGCATAGTATTTAACTTGTCATAGAGATACATTCCCGCAAAACGGTCGACAGTTTAGCCCTATTTGTCACTATTTCTCGATTGCAGAAAGGGATTTGTGAAATTCAAAGGAATCTGAGGGACATATAACTCAGTACAGCTGATATAGATAATTTTATTGTTGTATTATTAGTTAATGATATTTATCCAGAAAATTATGAGTTTTGATTTATTTTGCTGTACTTTAAGCCAAAATTAATGTAATGTATTAACATTTCCCATATAATAGAGAGTATTGAAAATAATTGTTATTTCGTTTATTTTTTTCAAAAATAATCTACTTTTAACATTTTGATAATAATGATGAATGAAATGAAAAATAAAAATAAAATGTTGCAATTGTGGCACATTTTGCTCAAATATATTCCAAGGCAAGAGGTTAGACCCTAATAAAAAGAACTCAGGAAATATATAAACATTACTTTTCTCTTACATTATTGTTTCAAAATATTTGTTGAATTGTTTACATACTTTATTTTTATGAGTTTCTGATAAGGAGAATTCTTACACTGACCCATCCGAAGACATACAGCCACTGATAAACAAGTCGCCACGACAGCAATCATGACAGTAATAAAACTGCAGCTGACTTACGCGAAACCCGTCATGGCTCGAGAATTAATTTGGTCAACTCCGGTAAGCAACAAGCGCTACTGAGCCAAGTTCTGCTCTACCAGAGAAGACACTAGAAAAAAAAATCACTCAGGTGAACCCCGGGCTCGTGACACCGGTGAATACCCAAAGGAGGTATACATCTGAGGTTGTCTCTCATTTAGCATTACCCAGAGGACACTTACGGATTGAAGCTCGTGGCCTTTGACGCGAGAGAAGTTTTCCATCAGATTTTGATAAAATAATTTGTCAGTAATATTTAATTTATACCTATAGTTATATTTAAGTATGAAAACTCGGTTTATGAACCGTGGTAACTCAGTCGGCAAAGGCAACAATCTCGTAACTGAGAGGTTGCGGGTTCCGAACTCGAGCCTACCTAAGATCTGCCGTGTTCGTTAAAGGTGACTGGGGCACTTAAAAAAGGTTCGTGGTCACAATGTCCTCCAAGTTCTCAATTAATACCTCTTAGGGTGACAGGACAAGTCTGTGGGTCTTCTGCTTGGTCCCTGCTTCAAAATTATGAGGACCCACTTGAGCGAAGTCGTTCTTTCACCTTAATGGTGCTTATTAAAACGAAAGGCGCACCCCTTCTCCTTAATACTAACAGCCTGTGGCTAAATCGTGCTTCGTTTGATTAAGTGGCATATGACAACAACAACAAGAACTCTGTTTATCCACTTTAATTTGTACAAAAATGTAAAATACCACTTGAGCAAAGTCGCTCTTTCACCTTAATGGTGCTCATTAAAACGAAAGTCGCATCCCTTCTCCTTAATACTAGCAGCCTGCGGCTAAATCGTGCTTGGTTTGATTAAGTGACACATGACAACAACAATAACAACAACTCTGTTTATCCAATTCAATTTGTACAAAAATGTAAAATGAAATAATAATTCCAACGTATTATAAGACTAAACCGTATATTTTAAATGCAGATTATTCCTTTAAATTACTTCTTTAAGTGTTATAAATATCACGCATGTTAATCTAACGTTGATAAAATCAACTCTATGCAAGATTAATTTGTTTGCAGCAACAATAATTTTTAAAAAAATAAAAATTTTCAGTTTAAACAAGAAATTCCCTCTTTATCTTACACGTTTCCCATTTTTCGTTTCGGCAGGGAGAAAATCTCCAATGAATTGGATGCCAGAGAAAAAGTGATTTTTCACATCTGACCAATGGTTGTTGAGGAACATTTTGAACTGTAGTATTTCTCATTTCGCGAAAAAGATAAAAGTCTTAAGTGGTTCAGATAGCGCTTATCTGATACTGTTAGCAAATTACTTGGAAAGAAGAAAGCCACTGAAAGCTTCTTTCCTTTAATATATCGTGAAATTGACAGGTGCTACATTGATTTTCGGTAACTTTTTTCCCCTTAATACTTCGTCCGAATAAATATGAATTCACCAGAAAAAGTACGATTTTAAGGTTTTTCTCCCTAAAAGAATTCTTTACTGTTGTTACTATTGGAACTGCTATTATTCGGGATTTTATTCGGGAATGTGTCCTTCATAAAATAGGTATAAGAAGTTGGAATATAGAAATATTGTTTTCAACGTTAAAGAAATTTTAAATATTTTATAACAGAAGTATAACTAAATTTTATGTCATTTTCATTTATTTTTTAAGATATTTCTTTTATTTTCATCTGTCGTTATATGTTTTATTTTCTGTTGGTAAAAATAAAAAAATGATACTAAAACAAAATAATATAATAGTAATAATACAACAATTATAATAAAAATATCAGTTTTATTTCTTATGCTTGCTATTCAACAGATAAAGTAAATAACAGTACTAATTATAAAATATTTAATTTTAACATACATTAAATGCTAAAATCATGTAAACTTATTTGAAAGTAGTTTTCTTTATATTGGATATGTTAGTGTACTGAATTCACGTATGACAATAATGAACCCTTTGTGGCATGCCATTAAAAAAATTATTTAAGAAGATAAAGGCAAAAGGCTGAAATTTTTAATGATATTTTTATTGAAAGTCGTGCGGTAGTAGACCTTATAAGTCTTATACTCAATTTAAAGTATAAAAAAATTCAAGAGCGAAAGATTGTATAAAAAAACAAACATCATGAGTTGAAAAAGAATTTCACAAACTAACTACCACTATTTTAAGACAGAAAAAATTTCCAAAATGTTGCAAGTCAATGCGTCTGGGTTTCCGCTATAGTGTAGCCATTAAAAGAGTAAATGAAAGTAAAAACAGAATTTATTCAATGCAAACTTAACAACAATGTACTTAGCAGTAATAGGGAATAAAACATGTTGTCGGCAGCTGCTACGATCAGGAGGTTCTATCGTAGGGCTCACCACGGGATGAGGTGACGGCTGACTCCTGAACAAGATCGCACAGGAAAAATTAACACCTGAACACCCTGGTGAAGCCCTCTAGTTTAGATGTTCCCAGTAATGGTGAATGCTAAAACTAATGACAATGATACTAATGAACTAATGGTGCTACCATATTACATTCGACATATGTCACGGGTGACTTCTGAGTCATAATGGTGTTAGAAAAGGAAATTTATGGTACTAAATTCCCATCTCTGGCTATTTCTGACGTCATTATGACCTAGAAGTCACCAGTGACATATGTCGACTGTAATATGGTAGCAGCCACTGAGTTGTCATGACATTCTCCTCCCTCCCGATCACTTGGCAGGAGGTCTATTTATACGTCAAGAAAGCGGAGAGGAGTGAAATTTGCATTTTGCGCTTCCACGCTGCTGCCACAAATCCTAACAAGAGTGCTAAAGAAATATAATATGATATGTATCATTTAACCATAACAGAATCAGATTTTCTTAAATTAGTAATGTTACTTACTAATGTTTCTTCAGTAGTTATTTGTGATTCCAATTAAGTTTTTATTTATAATTACAGGATGCAAGCATTTATTCTCTGTAACCAAGATTTTCAAACTAGATAATGGACCGCCGCAAGATTATGCTAAGTGTGCCGATCTAATAATCAAGAAAAATATCTTACCAATCAAAGAGTTCATAAGTATACTTAAAAGTAACAAGTTGTTGTCCCTTGCCACTGCTTCATTGTTCAAACGTACTTATATTGTTGATGTAGCTATTTCAAAGCCCGATCTACCTTCTTCTTCCGTCAATTTTAAACTGAGTTCCACAATATCCTGCGGTTATTTGATAATAAAAGTTTGAAAACCTTTAAACTATAATAATATTCTTTTACTTCTTTCTTTGTATACAGTAATTTTAAAGAAGCAGCAATTATATGCTTTGAGGGGAAAACTAAATATCAAAATTACATGGATAATAAATAAGTTCAGTTGCGTCAACTAAATCAAATTTGATGTTTCTAACACTGGATTATATTTCCTACATACAATCCAAAAATGATAAATACACTAACGTCACTAGTTTGCTAAAATATGATTAGTATGTCTTGCTTTATGTCAGTATAATTATTATCTTATTAAAGGATGATTAAATAAAATAATATTATAAACTAATATTCTCTAAATGCGCTTTTGATAACGAGCTAAATGATCTATTGAGAAATTGAGAACATCAAATTAAATGTTTTATAACAGTTTTATATTCTTAAGGAACGTATTGTATGGAAAACGGAATGTTTATGTACGTGGATTTATATTGTTGTATTGAAATATATTGTTTAAATTCATTGATTAATTATAATTATAATGCATTTCGGAATATTTATAGATAGGCAAAATTCAAGAGAAAGGGTTTGATAGATTTTAACATAATATGATTAAATTCAGTATACGAACCTTTCAGCTATATGTTTCTTAAATTTCACTTTGGAAAAAAGTCATAAGTCCACTCTTGTAATTTTCTTATTTTTTTAAAATGGATTTTTCCAATCTATACATATATGTAATACACAACATGTTTTTTCTGGCTCAAAGCTAAGGTCAATAGTCATTCAAAATTTGCCCAGTTCTCAGTCAATATATATTAAGCATTTTGTTCTGGATTAAAACTTTATATGAGTAATACAAATAATCGGTACCGTCCATCGTTCCTTAAAGGATTTCTCGTTCATTTCATTTCTACTATTAAACTGCATATAATATATATTAATGAAGTTTAATGAGTATATAAATTTCATATTTATTAGACTTATATAATTAATAATATACAATATCTTTAATTTCAGTTTATGTACTAGGTTACATATATATGTTAAGATTAAATACATAAACAGATTTGAATATTTGCAACGTTAGTTAAGATATATAATATTCTGTAGGACAAACTGCCGACTAAAATTATATTCCACATTTGGTAGTTTAATCATTCGAAATTAAAATATGCTTACATTTTTGAACTTTTTATTGAGTTTATTATTTTACTTGAAACTTAGCAATTCCTGTTTGTACATTCCATATTATACACACATCTAATGCTTTATATATTTGTATACTTCATGTTATACACAATGAACCGCATTTATATACAAACTTTAATATATCTCATATTTTATATCATTACATATTACATGTGATATATGTGCTTATAAAGCATTATATGTCTTCATATATCAGAGGTATAGGCAGGTAAAATGGTAATAACAATTGAGTGTTCTTTAATGCTTCTAAAAGGGTAAAATATAAATATCAAATGATCTTTATTTTTTTCACAATAACATTTTTACGATAAAAATTTACGTTTGCTGTAAAGTTATCCTTGGTACCTGAAAACCCCAACATTTATATCATTTTTTAAAAAAGCCGAAGGAATTTGAAGCATTCTGATTTCTTTACCATTGGTAAGAAAAGGAATATACTTCACTAAATTATGTTATCGTTAAAATGAATGATGTCGAAGTAAGTTTTATCAATAAATTTGACCGTAAGCCAACTGAAAAACTGCATCAAGTGCGCTGAAAACTTCCAGAAAACCTGCCAAAGGAAAAGGAAAATGTCAGCGTATGTTGATGAAGGCAATGATAAAAAGTATTCCTTTACGTGTGCGATATAAAAGCACCAGGACAATACCGTCGAGCACCCCAGGCTATAAAATAACCGACTATACGCTCTTCACTTTGTCTACGGCGACTAGGTAAAAGAAAAAGAAAAACTTAAATTCCCGATAGGGATGAAAATGCTGCCTGTCCCTCATGATAGCTTTCAAAAGGGAGTAACAAATGTTTTTATGCTCTTTGACGCACTTCGTTTAGCCCCAGGGTGCGACAAAGCGTTCAAAAATTTATTTCGAACAAATAATATAAACGAGAGATATGAAAAATAGCACATTAATGGAAGTAAGTCCATTTTGTGTATACCTTTAGAGAGAGTAGAGATTTGTTCAGACTCCTTATTCTCTTTCAGTATTTTATTTTTTCTTCTATTTTTCGAGTTTCCAGGCTAATGAAATGTATTTTCTTTCTGTGAAATATTCCTTTAGTGTCAGTGGTAACATATTTTGTATTGCTGCTTTTCGATATTAGAGATAAAAATGTTTCTCCTTAACAGTGCACTTATATTGTTTTTGCGATACATGTTAAAGCAATACGTAATCACTTTAAGCTATTCTTAAATTTATATCAAAGTTTTCGTTTCCAGTTATGTGTCATTTTTATTTAAGTATTCCTTTTTATTTGCTGCTTTGGTTTATTTTTTAAGTAGATATAAAATAAATCTCAATATACTTAATGGATATCTACATTTGAGAATGAAACTATGGAAAGAATGTAAGTAGTTTAGTCTAGTAACAACAGATGTCGTTTTTGCATAAAAGACGATGGACGGGGATTAAAAATACGTTAGGTATTTAATTTTATTGTTGTATTTTAATAATTCAAAAAAAATATATGTATGAGTCACGTCAAGAATATTACATATTCTCAAAACATCATGTGAAATGAGGTTAAGCATTGAAATTAAGTTTTGAAATAAACTTAATATATACAACTTCTTCATATATGATCTTTTATATTAATTTCCTATTAGCATTTTCACAGAGCTTTAACTCTAAAAAAAAGAAAAGCATTTTGTATGTTAGAGTTTGAAGATGTTAGTTTCCTTAATATGGGAATGTTATTGCCATCTTTCCATTAGATAAATATTATAAAATAGCTTAATGCTCAGTTGTGCAACCTAATTACCTCTGAAAGAGCAGAATCAGCTCAGAATGTAGTAATTGCTTCAATTTGCCAGTCATTTTTTCCTTTTGTAAAATATAATTAATATATGTTGACTATTATACTACATTTTGAAGTTCAGAGTATTAAGAGGCCAGACTAAAAATGCAAATCATTACTGTTTTACAACATAATACCTGTTTGGCATTTAATTAATTAACAGAATGTTGTATTATGTAATGTTCTTATATTGATAACTGTTGTACTTGTAATTTATTACATCTGTGAAATAGTGAAATTTCTTAACAATCACGTGATAAACATATATTTAATTAATTCAATCATTTTGTAAACGAGGATGAAATCAAGTTCTAAATTTTCCTACATTAACATTCAGAAAGTAAAATTTCATTGAAACTGTCATGAATCAATTATTATCATTTAGGACATGAACCTTTCCAAAATTAGACGTGAAATTTATGTATGAATAAATCGTTCTCGAAACACTATTTTTTAGGATCTGCCCACTACTTATTAAGCATAAAAAAGTTAAACGCTTAAGGCACTACTTTGTGCTATGGGATCAGTAATTTCGAAACCTCTTGCAAAGTGGACATACTTAGATTTTAAAAATTCATCTCCATCAGCAGTTACTCCTATAATTATAATTTATGAAATATATTTTTGGTATTTAAAGATAAATAATGCAGCATTAGAATTTAATCCCAAGATTGTTATTTTTACTGTCATTAACAATTTAATAGCATTGTTTATTTCGCTATTGAAAAAAGTGATTACGCTAAAAGAAAGAAAAAAATTTTATTTAAATATATTAGTACAAGGGTTCTGAAAATCAATATTTTAATTCGATAAAAGAAATAAAACAGCAGAAGACGAAAATGTATACTTACTACAGAAATATCACACACATATTTAGGAAATATTCAACTTCCATATACAGACTTCCAATATAAAGTTCATAATATATTTATATATACTTATATATATATACATATATATATACATATATATATATATATATATATATATATATTATATATATATGTATATATATATATGTATATATATGTATATATATATATATATATATGTATATATATATATATATGTATATATATATGTATATATTTATATATTTATATATATATATATGTATATATATATATGTATATATATATTTATAATTTATGTATATATATATATATATATATTATATATATACAGATATATATATATATATTATATATATATATAGTATATATATATATATATATATATATATATTTTATATATATATATATATTTGTATATATATATATATATATATATATATATATATATATATATATATATATAATATGTGTGTGTGTGTGTGTGTGTGTGTGTGTAATTTTAAACTTGAACTATGATAACAGAATGCTACAATTATTGTTGAAATAAATAAAAAATAAATAATAAAACTGAAAATAACTCGAACGAAATATTAAAGTCTGCAACAATGTGTAATTATACGTTTACAATTTTCTTAAAATTTTGAATTTGCAATCTTTATCTTTTCTTAGAGTAACTTTTTAAATAAACTAGTTTTAACATAAAATGAGCAATGTAAAAAAAACATTTTTACTTAAAACAAAAAACACGTAAGTTAAAAAGTATTTTTCTTTATACGCAAAAGTTTAAACTATGGTAGAATATATGTCATGCATTATAACTGAGAATTATACTGCTTGAATAACAGTCACCTACGAAAAAGTCGAATTAACCGTACATTATAGAGTGATGTATATATGAATCAATTACATAAATTTTATACAGTATTTATAAGCAAATAAATTGCATTTATTCCACCTTGGTTTGTTTATCAGTTAATCTAAAAAAGAATGATTGATATGAAGATTGATTGGAAAATAGCCTTAATACACTAAAAATTAAAACAATAAAATAGTCTTAACCTAGGTGAGCAATGAAAAAAAACTTTTACTAAAAAAAACAAGCAATCTAAAAGTATTTTCCTTATACGCAATATTTTAGAGTATGATAGAATAAATGTCATGCATTACAGCTGAAAATCCGCTTGAATAACAGTCACCTACGGAAACATCGAGCTAACCATACATTGTCGCGTGATGTATATATGAATCAATTAAATAATTTTTTATACTGTATTTAAAAACAAAGAACTTGCATTTATTCCACCTTGGTTTGTTTATCAATCAATCTAAAAAGAATGATTGATATGAAGATTGATTGATATGAACATAAAAATAATCTTTACAATCTTCGTCTCTAGATGCAGTAATCAAGCATTATAACTATAAGAAAAAATTTAATTTGGGAATTGCATTGTGTGCAACATTTTGCTTTAATTGCACTATACATGTTTTGTATTTTTAACGCTGGAGCCAAGAAATGATTTCCTTAATTAAACGAGTTTTAATTTTAAATAAATTATATTATACATTTATTAAAGGTATATAAAGCTGATATTGAATTCATATATACATTAAACAATTCATATATGCATTAGAATATTCCTTTTCATCATTATTCACGCCAATTTAATTCTTTTCTTGAAGTAAAGACGTAATCGTTTGTCATTTAATGATATCTAGATTTTTATTGAATTTTAAGTTTCAAATATTACTACATTAGCATTTTTATTCCTTCAGTTTACATTTAATGACAGTAATTAAGCTTAGATTAAATTTTCATTTATTTTATTAAAATTATCAACTTTATTTTCGAATCGTTTTATTTTTTATGTCAGTATAAACTAAAAGCTAGTTTTAAAATACATATATCTTTTATTTGGAAAATATAAATTGCCGGTTCTATAACTGGACGTGGAGAAGATATTTATAAATATTTCAAGTTACGTATTCTATACATTTAAAATTATTTCAAAATTTATTTCTAATGGGCTTGGATTTTTAATTGAAGCATACGTTTTAGCAATGGTAAAATGTACATACATTATCTTCCAGATTTTAGATATTTATATTTATTTCTGCTAGATGGTATATAATAAATAAATATAAACAAACAAGAATTTTTTATAAGGCCAATAAATGAATTAGTAGTAGTCTAATTTAAATTTTTATTACGTAATTTACATTTTATTTACGTCATCTTATAACTGTTTTACCTTTATATTAAAAATTATGCACATAATTTGCTCGAGTAAAAATGTATGGCTGGTTTTATAAGATTAAAAAATATACATATGTTAACATCTTTATTAAAATATGTTGCGTTATACATTAAATAACCGTAATATGGGAGATGTTAATTTAATTTTTTTAATTATATAAAAGAAATTCGGTAATTGAATCTCAGATTATCAAGGCTCTAACGGAATGTCTCAAAAATTATCCTTCTTTCTAGAAAATTGAATATTTATACGATAGGGATTTCAAGCAAATACCATTGCATACACTTTCTAATTTAAAATTATTATTTAACAGAAATAATTGTCAAATATACTTCATTTTTTAAAGAAATGCAGGTAATCAGGTAATTTTGAAAAAAAAAGTGTAAAGAGCTTTAGCAATGCTAAATTTACCCATACGAATTAATTAACTTATCTAGGTAAAAGAGATTAATGCAATGTTCTAATATGTAAAATGGTACCTAAAACTGGATTTGTCGTTAAAAAAAATGTATATCAAATAAGTATTAAAAATCCTGAAGCGTAAATTGTTCCTAAAAATTTGAATAATTAAAAATGTCTAATAACTAGAGTATTTTTTTCCATACCTATATATATGTTAACACATGAAATAACAGGCTATTAACAGTGGTAAACTTTCATTTTGTAAATAAAAAATATTTACTTGCTTTATTGTTTCTAAATCCATAAAGTATCAATGGAATAAATTATTGATATCTTAGGTCCTACCAATTCCAAATTTCGATAATTTAATGTATTTAAGAAAGTGTCCTCAGCTGAAATTCATTAGTCTTCTATGAATCAATAGAATTTTTTCTTTTTTTTTAAATTATATGACTCTACTTAATATTTAGGGAATTTTACGATGTACTGATAGGTGATCTACGGTACTGGAATTCTTGGTTTCGAATACATCTGATGCTATGGATATTTGTAATCTTTTAAAATAGGCTTTAATCAATAGGTCCCGGTACAATTAACCTTCATGTTGCAAAAAAAGGAGACTATAGTGTACTAAACCAGATAGAACATGGTGATATTTTATAAAATTTTCGATTAAAGCAATAAATGTGTAACTGTAGCTATCTAAATTTCTTCATTATTTTTTCATTTATCAATATATATATATATATATATATATATATATATATATATAATATATATATATATATATATATATATATATATATATATATATATATATATATATACACATATATATATATATATATATATATATTATATATATATATATATATATTTATATATATATATATATATATATATATTTATATATATATATATATATATATATATATATATATTATATATATATATATATATATATATATATATATATATATATATATATATATATATATATATATATATATATATATATATATATATATATATATATATATATTATATATATATATTTATATATATATATATATATATATATATATATATATATATATATATATATATATTATATATATATATTATATATATATATATATATATATATATATTATATATATATATATATATATATATTATATATATATATATATATATATAATATATATATATATATATATATATATATATATATATATATATATATATATATATAATCTTAAGTAAGTAGAAATAAAACTCAGGTCCAACACTGTTATACGTGTATATATATATATATATATATATATATATATATATATATATATATATATATATATATATATATATATATATATATATATATATATATATATATATAGTCTAGCTACTGGAAACTGAGAAAAATACTAAAAATACGATTTCTTTATAGTCATTAAATTTAAGCATGACTCTAAACAAAGAAACGTTTAAGATAATACACGTCTAACAGTGTTGGACCTGAGTTTTATTTCTGCTTACTTAAGATTAAATCAGTTTTTTAAGTGAATTGATACATTTTATTTAAATGCTAATTGCTCAGTATGCACAAACTGAGCATTATAAGGCAAATTGAACACTGAAATTAAATTTATAATCTATATTTAATGAGTCCAAGAAAAATATTCTGATTTAAATGTTCCCCGAAACCTTTCATCGTCCTTTAATATCTTTTCTCTCGATAAATGTCTGTTGACCATGTCATAACATAAACATATAGTTCTAGCTGAGATGGAAAATTTTATTGCATATATTTTATATTTTGAGAAAATGCTTAGTCGATATTGAACTAGACAGAACCTATTAAATGCCTCCTTTTACAATATTTCTTCCATGCAGTAGACATTTATAAAGGACATCTTACAAGGAATATTTCCTATTGAAATTTATTTTTGTTTAAATATACTAATAAAATACTCTTTTGTGTTTATAATTTATTTTTTAGTAAGTGTTGGGTGAAAAAATATCTTATAAAACTTATAAATACGGTTCTAAAAGATTTGCGATTATTTTTTCCTGAACGTAAAGAGAAAATGTGACTCAATTATTTTCAGATAATTTTGTTAGTTTAATTGTATTTCATGCCAACATATAAGTTCAAGAATTACACACTAACTTTTGATTCTGGAATGATACAAATGTATGTTTTAAATATATAATTATTTCAAATATAATTTTAAAGAGTACGAAAACTTTTTGGAACTTGATCCTTTCCATGATTTTAAGGGAGTTGTAAATATAATGGAGTGTTCTGCAAGGTAGATAAATTGAATGAGTTAAATATCCTCAAGCTCATCGTTAGGAAACGAACATTTTGCCAATGTTTCAATGATATAAGAAGAGTCAGTCCAAAAAGAATTCTTTTGCATACAATTTCTCAATTTTTCTCCTGCATACGAAATGTGCAGAGGTAAAAAGCACTGAGCTTAAGACTAGTACCAAAGAATTATTCGGACTTTAAAAAAATAGCTCTCCACGTTTCTTTCACTCTGGGAAATGTCAATT
>CM063505.1:93810008-93850008 GCA_032207245.1 Pardosa pseudoannulata | reverse complement strand
AATAAATTCGATTAAATTATTAAGATTTTTTGTATTATTTTCAGTTATTAAGGACCAACATTACCTCATACTCAGCACACATAAAAAATGTGTAAATTTATTTTCATATAATCCTAATTAATACTATAAATGTATTCTGGTTTATTTTTCTGAGAAATATTTCACAGCATTGAAAATAATTATTTATACTTTAATATACAATTTTAGGAATTGTATATTAAAAATTATTTTAGTTTCTCTTCACAAATATAACACATATGCCTAGCAGTATCAAAGCCAGTCTTCATTCTGGTAATTAATATTCTATAAATAGCTATTCAATCAATGAACCTCAAACGATGTACCTTATGTATATAGATAAACAATTTCGGTACCAGAGTATGGTTTTTGACTTCTTACTTGAAATTTTGTAATCGTTTAAAATCAGTTTTAAGCAATAGATACTGTTATCTTCAGCACTGGTATAGCAATATATTGCATATTCTTGCGAAACCAATTACTCAGCTGATAAAAGAATACCAAAATATGCTAAAAATATAGTTATAGCACTGATAAGACAAAAGTTAGTGGTTAGTATTATTAATATAAAAGGAAATATTTAGAAACTTTTGAAAATAGTTCTAAATATATTTATAAAATATTTTTTAAATATTCAATATAATAGCTATATGACTATAACTCGTTTAATATGATATATGTACTATAATTAACTATGTACTCGTTCCATTATTGTTTAAAATATTTAGCTATTATATTTTTAAAATATTTAGAATATTTTTTAAATATTTAATTTTAAAAAGGTATAACTGTACATTATTTAATATAATATATGTGCTTTAATTATCTAAGTGCTTCAATACACTTTAATTTATTTGTATTTTAATTTATAAGACTAACAGGTTTTTAATCTATTAATTAATTATTAACATCAAATATGCACAACAATTGTAAACTTAATCTAATTAATTTAATCTATTTCAACATTTTAATTTATAATTTTGCGTCAACAAATTATTTAAACTTTCATAAGTTTCGTTATGTTGATTGAGCTTTTCGTAATTTAGATTATGAACATCCTGCATAATAATTCAAAGATTTTTACTTCTTTCCCTTTTTAATTATTGCTTTCACAGCATTCGAGAGAGATAATTCTTTATAGCTGTGTTAGTAATCTCCTAAAACTAATTCCTTTCATAGTTATCAAATTGGGAATTATCCTGTTTCTATGTGATTTTCTTTGACTTTCTAAGGAGGTGATATAACGATAAATATTTAAATGCTCTTATCGCAGTAACTGTACTGATTGTATACATATGACATGACCATGCAAAACTTTAATATCTCCCTTGCAATTAATATAAAGATAATTAAAACTAATATGCACTAGAAAGTGCATATAAAATTTGATTAAATTATTATGCTGTTGTTATTATGATGTAATGTTTTCTGTTGTTAAGGACCAACATTAACTAATACCCAGCACACACAAAAAATGTGTAAATTCAATTTCATATCATCGTAATTAATACTATAAATGTATTCTGGTTTATTCTTTTCAGGAATATTTTCACAGCTTTGAAAATAATTATTTATTTGTTCCCCTTTCAATAATCCTCAAAAAAAGTGATTTATTTTCATGCTCATTTAATTACTCATTTTAACTCATTTTCATACTCAATTATAATTTAAATGTTATAACTATTCTAATATTTTATAATTTGGTTCATGGTAGGAATTATCTGAATGTGATGAACATACGTATATGTGATGTATATGCACAGAAAAACAACTGACTACAATTTAAGAAAAACTGGATTATTTATTCAAGTGATAGAGCTTCAGAAAGTGAAAAACTTAATAATGCGTTTGTCCACCTCTGGCCAATATGCAAGCAGTTGTTCGGATTTGCACTGATTGAAAGAGATGGCTGATATCCTTCTTAGGAATAGTCTGGCCAACTGGCGCGGTAGATCTTTAAAATCCCGATCTGGTGGGAGGAACCTACACATAATACTCCAAATTTTCTCAATAGGCGAGAGATCAGGTGAACTTTTCAGTAAAAAAGTAATTAGTTTTCATACTTTTACCATATTTTAAATATTATAATTATTCTACATAAAAATTATACTACATATAATTATTCTACATATATATATATATATATATATATATATATATTATATATATATATATATATATATATATATAATATATATATATATATATATATATAAATATATATATATATTTATATATATATATATATATATATATATATATATATATATATATATATATATATATATATATAATATATATATATATATATATATATATATATATATATATATATATATATATATATATATATATATATATATATATATATATATATATATATATATATATATATACATATATATTATACATATATATATATACATATATATATATACATATATATATATATATATATATATATATATATATATATATATATATATATATATATATATATATATATATAATATATATATATTCTATATATATATATATATATATATATATATATATATATATATATATATATATATATTATATATATATATATATATATATATATATATATATATATATATATATATATATATATATATATATATATATATATATATATATATATATATATATATATATATATATATATATATATATATATACATATATATATATATATATATATATATATATATATATATATATATATATATTATATATATATATATATATATATTATATATATATATATATATATATATATACATATATATATACATATATATATATACATATATATATACATATATATATATACATATATATATACATATATATATATATATATATATATATATATATATATATATATATATATATATATATATATATATATATATATATATATATATATATATATATATATATATAACTGTTTCTTTGAAAATCTTTATCATTTTATCATTTAGAAGAAAAGGAGTATATGGAACCTTATAAATAAAAATCATGACTTCTATATATTTTATTAAATATAGATTATAATCCCTCTATATAGATAATATTTTAACATTACATTTTAGCTAGAATTCTAATAATGTGTGTCAGTGGCACACTCTATTGAAGTGATTATAGTACATACTACATACATTCACTAGATTTTAGAATGTCACAGACGACTGTATTAGACAGCCCAAATAAATTTTGTGTTGAAGTAAACAGTATGTTGCATTGAAGTAATTGTGTTTTCTTATGCTTTGTAGCATGTTTTCACAGCATAAAAATTTCTGTATAGAAGACTATTATATATATTCTTTATATTTTATTATATAAAAATATTTATATATTAAATGCTAACATGGATATAGTATAATCTTAAAACATATCTTTTAATTTAAAAGTAATATTTTTAAAGTAATATCAGAATTTACGACAGTTATTATCAAATAAAACAGTGAAATGTATGTAACAAAATACTATCTTTAAAATAGTAATTTTTTTAATATGGATTGTATTTAAAATATATAATATTAAAAATAAACACATTTATTGAATATATTTCTGTTTTCATGATTCATATGAACCATATCTGTACAAATGACTTATGACATATTTTAAAATTTATGACTTTATAAATTAATTAGAGAATAACTATTATTTAGTATATTTGGTACAATATTTTTAGATATTATTTTTGAGGCCATTTGTTGCCTGCGAAATACTCTTTCTAATTAAAATATAAACTTATATTTTGAGTTAAAACAATCAAACGCTATTGCCTATAGAATCCTATAGAATATTTGTGGAATTTATTTATAAAAATTAACAGCATATACTAAATGCTGACATCGAATTATGAGTTAGGTAATCATAAAACATAAAAATTTAATATAAAAGTGCAATTTTTTAAAGTATGATATCAGTTTTATTTTCAATTTACGACAGTTATTATCAAATCGAAAACAGTGAATGTATGTAACAAAATACTAGTCTTTAAAACAGTACTGTAATTATTTTATATGGATTGTATTTAAAGAACATAAGATATTAAAAACTAAACGTATTACAGTGTAATATATTCCTGTTTTCATGATTCATATAAAAACCATATCTGTAACAAATGACAAAAAAATCGCACATATTTTAAAATTTATGACTTTATAAATTAATTATTTGAGAATAACGATTATTTAGTACAATATTTTTAGACATTATTTTTGAGGCCATTTGTTGCCTGTGAAATACTCTTTCTAATTAAAATATAAACTTATATTTTAATTTAAAATAATAAAATGATATTGCCTATAGAATCCTATAGAATATTCGTATATAGAATAATCCTATATTATATGTCTATAGAATATTTCCTATTGTCTATAGAATTCATAAACGACATAATAAATGGGACTGATATAAACTTTTTCAAAACAGAAAAAGTTTTGCTTGATTTGTAATTATATAAAGTATAGAAAACTTCAAAAAATATTACTTGTATATATTTCTTACCCAGCGAACAAACATATATCGAAATATGGAAATTCATTCATATTTATTATTATTAATATTTTAATTGCATGACTAGTGATGAAAACTATTGTTTTGTAGACAACAAATAATAAACTTGGGAAATCTATATAAACATTAATATACTCTACAAATAAATCAATAAATCAATTCTAGAGGAAATTTTCAATGTGGTTTATTATCATGTAGAGCTGTAGTTATTATGTAGAATTACAATGTAGAGCTGTAATTTTTCATTAGCTTTTCTTTCGGTTTAAGAGTTTAAAAAACTCTGAGAGCAATTAAATATGAAATTACAGTCTCTTAATTGAAGTAAACATCATGTTAACGCCATTACGCCTTATCAAGTTTTAAAAATAAAATATATTGTTAGCTGTATTTGTTTTCGTTTCCATTTAACAAAGTACGAATAAAATAAGTAATAACAATTAATAAAAATACATTCAAAGAAATGTGAATAATGTATGAAATAAATTTAAAAACGAAGTTTTGCTTTTGAAATATAAGCATGATAAAAAGAACACAACACAAGATAAAATAAATTTAATAAAATGCCATGAATACTATTAAAAAACGGAAAGCAAAAACCAAACGTATTTTCATTTTCCTAAAATATTCCTTTTAACTTAAAATACTTTGAAACATAAATAGAAATGACTGATGCCATTTGCTTTTTCAGATTTATTTTTATTTCCAAAACCTTCACTCTGAGTTAGTCATTTTAGTTAAATTGAAGATCAATAGCTTTTACTTCATGACCGTAGGCAGTCAGGTTCTCTCCTCTATTGATCTCTATAGTTGAAGGAACACACACACACACATACTCATACTATTTAGATACGAAGGGAGTTCAGGATCGTTAATCGGTGCCCCGAGAGGTTTTAGCATCTTGTTGAACTTCCAAAATTGCTTCTGACAGAAGGAGTAAGTAAAAGCATTGTTGCGTTGCTCTCCTCTCAGTTTAAAAGCATACCGTGGACTCAGAAAGGAGGAGAATGCACGAGAAATTTTTATTTACATTCATACAGCAAATAGATACAATATATTTCTTCGACTTGATGTGCATCTTTTCTGTTTTTTAGATAAACAAACATGAAATGTATTTCAGCTAAGGTTACAGGGAAGTAATTTACTTTTCTATCCAGTCTATAAAAAGAAAATATTTCATATCTCTTGGTATGAATGATGTATTTTACATATATGAATATAATATAGATATATTTATATATATATATATATATATACTCTTATATATATATATAAATATATATATATATATGTATATATTACATAGTATAGATATGTATATAGATATATATATATATATATGTGTTTATATATATATATATATATATTTAAATATATAATAGTATAATATAATTTTTATACAGTATCCGAATGTACGATATGTATGTATATATACAGGATGATTACAATTTGAGAAGTTATGATTTATTTATATGTATATAAAATAATATAATATTTGTATATCTGGCTCTATTATAAGCATTTATAATATATATATATATATGTATAGAATATCGTATATAATATATATTATATTTATATACTTATATATATATATTGTATATATTTATATTGTTATCTTATAATTACAATATTATTTTATTAAATATATAAAATACATTTTTATTTATACATATCAAAATGTATATATATATATATATATATATTATATATTATATATAATATATATATATATATATATATATATATATATATATATATATATATATTTCCTCCATGACATAACCATAATAGACATCTTTGGGAATATATGGGTGGTTGGATGAAAGAAATGTTTGCTTGTTGATTACAATAGAAGTCCTACATTCATTATGTCGTAAACAAAGAGCTTCTTTTCTGAATTGCTTCAAATTCGTATTAAATATAACGGAAGGAGTGGAAACGATATAATATAGGAAAACTCAATCTCATAAAACAATCATACGCAAGACACATTGCTTGTGTTATAAAAACACAGGCTATGTGTCATTTTTTTTCCTCAATCAATCAAAATACTTATTAACATTGAACAGTACGGTAGAATTAATTGACAATGCAGGCCAAAATCGTCGTATTTTGATGCAAACTGTGACTTGCATTCGAAGTCACTTCCGTTTTATCATTTACAATGCCACCTTTTAATATACTGTGGAACTTATACAATGTCCCTCTTCTTCCAGCATATAAATTTCAAATTTGGAGTCATTATGATCACTGGCTCTTTTTTACACTTTATTGAAAGGGAGATTTTAACTATAATCACCTTTTTTACTCACATATGTCAAACTACATGAATCCATTTGCAAATATATGGTGATTTTAATTAAACTTACAAATTCAAAAGGCTTAAAAAATAAAACTATTGGAGAGAATGACATGATATTCAAGCTAAATATGTGTGAGACACCCTAACGTGTCATCAGAATAGATATGCAGACCTATGACATAAGACCTATTTCTAAAACAAACACTATAAATAAACATCCTTTACTTGTAAGCCCGAAGATTTCCATTAAGTAAAGGTCTCCATTGAATAAAGAAGTTATTGTCTCGATGTACTGGAAGGCTAGATACATTATGTTTTAAACTCTCCGATACTTTTCATTAAGACGGTCAGTTATTTCTACTTCTATTGTTTTTAGCAGTTTTTTAAATGATGGAATGTATGACACTGTCATATTTGTATTATCTTAATATTAATTTTTTTATGCTATTTCTGTTCTATTTAAATTTTTTAATGCATGGAATATATTGTTTTTGAGTCTATATGGTTTTGATATTGTCAAATGTTATATACTTTTTAGTGGGTGGTCTGATGCAAATGGATTGAATTTCAATATATTGCCATACAAAACAATATGTGAATCAATTAAAAAGTTTCTGTCATAAGAAAATAAATAATTCAAAACGTTACCAATAGATGGTACTTTACTAGAGATTAGGGTGATTTCCAGATTAAACTTAATGAAATGTCTATTGTATATAAATCTTTTATCATTAGAACTTCCGTAATTTCGATTATCCTTAAAAGTCTGCCTGTATCATTTCGACAGCGCGATATAAAATTTATAAAATAATTTTAATAACAAAATAATTACAGAACTATTGTTCAGTAGGGTTTAGTTTTTAAGACATTTTTAATATTATTTCATGTATGTAACCATAAAAAACCGCAACGAAACAAATTACTTAATCTTGTAAGAGGAAATAAAACAATACTATTTATAAATATTAGTATAATAAACAAAATCGTAATTTTTGTGAGAATGCACATTTTTTAATCATTATTTATTGTTTCCTTATTTAGTATAATGTTTTGTTCATAACTCATTTGAAGTGTAGACAGTGATATTCATTTTTTCCTATACATTTTCTCACACCGTTTTCATGCTGCAAGAGGCACACATTTTATTCGTTGCATTTCATATATACTCTTGAGTTCCTACGAGCCATTGTTTCAGGGTTTCCTTCTTTGAACACAGTTCAAAAATTGAATGAATTTATTAGTAGATAAACAAATGCTTTGTAATGAAACATTAAAAAAATGTTTTAGTATAACTGATTCGTTTCTGCTGTGAAACCAATAACACTGTATTCAATGTACTACAAAATGTGGGATAGTACTTTATAAGTTTGTTTTACTAATGGTATCGTCCTCAGAGGCACATATTTTTTAGGTGTGTACAGGTTTCAAGCACCCGGGGTACCATAGTGATATTTCTCTAGCGTTTTTCTTGTAATCTGGAGCTTACCTTTCTGGAGTTTGCTCCTTAATGGGTTGGACCAAATTAATGTTTGAAACATGACGAACCTCTCGTAGATCCGCAGTGGCTTGGTAGCCATACTGGGTCTCTGTTGTGATGACTGGAATCAGTAGCAAGTTGATGCTGTTTGGCTACATAGGCTGGTTAAGCTTAAAACCAAATTCTCTTACTAATGGTACCTACTTAATTAACTATAATTTGTTTAATGACTGATATTTGTAATGATAAATTGCTTTGTTGTCATAAAGACACCAGCGGAGGTACATTTAGTCTCAGGTATATTTAGTTGAAAAATATCTTCTAAATAAACTAGACCCACAGCGCTTTTTCTATGTAATTACCATGGAAAAGGATTGAAAGTCGTGAAAATTTTTTCAATTCTTTACAAAATTGCTGAAAAGAGAGCAAATCAAACAGGCTCTGGTGCCAAATCGACACCGACTAACTATCTAGTGTTAACTGAGATAAAGAATGACTAAGAAATGAATATGATGACATTCTATGTCTCTTATTACCAAAGTCTAATAAAGTCAAATATCTTGTGCATATCAAAATGCATAAAAATAGATTAATTACTTTTATTTTTGCATCTTATTCTTACTAAAAGGCATATCATTGAATTACTGATGGTTTTATCAGTTTTAAACTTATTCAGGTAACATTTACAAATAAGGTAATTTATACAGGTTACCATCATATTATAGTACCCACCTTTGTCAAATGGAAAATGCATCTTTTCCACATAGAAAGTAGATAACAGTACGTTTAACACCCATATCTCACTTTGTTTTTAAATATACTCTTACCAAATTTTAGCGTAATATATATATATATATATATATATATATATATATATATATATATATATATATATATATATATATAATCTTGAATAACTCCAACACTGTTCTGAACAGAGGATTTTATTTCCTAAATATCTTACATGGTGTTTTACAACATATAAAAGTTACTAAACAAAAAACGACTCTTCTTCGAAAAGCCACCATCCGTTCCAATCCAAATATTCTGCTACTAGTTCTTGCACGTTCTCCGTTTAAATAAGCCAGCTCTCCCCATTTTCTTTGCACGTCAGAAAAGACTTTACTCTGTTTTTATTAGTTACACGAATTACATAATTTAAGCGTTTAATTTTCTAAATCTGACCTATATATTCACACATACTTACATACTGACACAGATACAGACGCACAAGTACATAAAACGCATATTTTTATTAAAACAGTTTCTTAGTAAAATAACACGCAGCTATTGATAAAAATTGCTTTAATGTCATTTAGCATGAGTGGATCATATACTAAAACACTCGGAAGAGAAAAACTTGTTCGCAGACATATTTGTGTCTTTTACTGGTATTTCTTTCGACTAGGTAAGCTATATTACTTTTTAGACATATTTATTATTGCTTTATCGCATTATTTAATGCCAAATGATGTGAAACATCGTTTGTGGTAACATCTGGTCAAATGATTGATTTTATTCATTGGTACTACTGAAGCGAATAAATAAATGTTTGCAGGTTAGATATATAGAATTCATAAATTTTTGTGATTTATACCTGTTCACATTTGAAAGAAACCAAAGAACGTGAAAATGGCAAAATAATATGGCCTATACGGTATTTCTTTTCTTCCGAATTAAGTTTGGAATACACTTCAGTAATAATATAAAACAATTGTAATCATATAATTATTCTATTCCATTAAAATTTTGTAGTTCTTACTTCCTTTTAATTTAGATATTTTTCCGATTTAATGACTTGATATTGATATCAATATGTTGATATTGAATTCCGGAATGTCTGATTACAATTTTTATTTGAATTGTTCTTTAAATTTAAGTAAATAAACATTTAAAATGTTTGTCACAAACCTTTAACCCTCTGACTGCTCATCCAGCGATTTTCGCGGACATGGGTTTTTCTTCCTTTTTTTAAGAACCACATTTCGCCTTTTCTCCGTTTAACCAGCTGAATAAATTATATACCAATATAAACATTTAATTAGGTAATAAATAGAATTAAATTACAAGAACTATAGTCATATTAGATAATAGAATTATAGATAGTATGCTTATATATATATATATATATATATATATATATATATATATATATATATATATATATATATATATATATATATATATATACTTAAACTATGCAACAAAAATACGCAATCGAGATCTCGGTTTACAAATTTGGCAGTCAGAGGGTTAAATGCTTCATAGTTCTTACTTGCATTCATAATATTTTTTTCCGGTTTAATGGTTAAAAATCTTTAAAAATATGAATTTCTTATAAGCAAAAGTACCCGTTATTGCTGAAACATTAAGAATGAATTTGCATCATTACGCAGAGTGAATTTTTGAAAAAGCAAAATAAAAAATCATAAATTGTTATATTTCATTAAGATTTCATTAATCGTTTGTAAAAATAATATTACTTGGGCCTAGTGTTTGAGAAAGAAGAAATATAAACTCATTAAAAAAACACATGGACAAATGTGTCTTGATTAAATAATTTTATATGTTTGACGCATAATGAATACAACTGGAATACAAATTATCATATGTAGATATCGATGACTCCTCTGGAATTGGCGTCGGTTTCCAGATATGGCGATGTTTTTCAATTTCTTATTTGGCTCCAAAAAATATTTATCCCGCAAGCAGCTGATACCAGTAGCGTTCAATCTCTTCCCTCCTCTCATAACAACCTTGTCCTCTAAAAAACCAGACCACTAAAAAAAGTGGCCCTTCAAGAACGGAGGGGTCAGATTCGCGCCAAACCAACGGGCCCTTCTATTGCTTGGGAGAAGCCTGAAGTCTCTTCTAGTTCAAACTGGCCCTGTACTGCATGTCATTGACGATGGATTACGGGAAGGGGTAAAAAAAAGCTGAACTGAATGTAACTTATTGTTACATGATTATAATTCCTTTAAGAAATTAGCTTATATCCTTTATATTTAAAATAAGGGAGATCGTCAGTTTAATATTATATAAAAGCAGAGTCTACTTTAAAAAAAGTTTAGGCGGTGGTTTCATACCTTGAACAAAGATGAATACAACCAACTTATACGTGATATTTCTTTTAATCTTGAGTGAATTCCGACATACACTTTGACAATGAAATCAAATAATTTAAGTTGAATGATAATTTTATTTTATTCAAGTTCGATTTTTGTAGTTCTTACTTGCTTTTATCACATTTTTTCGGGTCTAATAATGTTTAGCTGGTGAATTCCTTAAAGTTTTCTCGTGATATTTTCTTTCAAATTGTTTCTGTTTAGGAAACTTACAATTTAAAATGCCTTTCCCAAAACGTCAATTTTACACTCTCCGTAATTCTACAAAATTCTTAATATTTTAGAAATGAATTGCTAAAATATTAAGAATTTTGTAGCTCTACGGAGAGTGTGGAATTAAGGAATAGGAATAAGAAACTAATTTATTTATTTGTATTTAAGATAAGTGAGGTACTCACTTTATTACTATATATAAGAAAAGAAACCAACATTAAAAGAAATTTGGGTGGTTAGTTAATACAGAAGAGACTGGTAGAATGTTTATAGAGTGTGCTTGGATAAAGAATAATTTTTACGAAAAAGGTTTTCTATTTGAAGAAAAATCCTAATTCTGTAAATTTTAAGTATATAATTTATACAATATTCCCATATATGCTACATTACTGATAAATTATGTTAACCTTCTTAAAAATAGAATTTAGAGATTCCTTGTCACTTCAAAATTAGTGAAACTAGTGAAATTATAAAACAAAAATAGACAACAATTTAATTTAAAGCAGACATATATCCTATAAATAAAAATATAAATCATAACGTACAACATAATTTGTTAGTTTTTTTCGTTCACCATATACATTCTCTGTTCTTCATAAAATGAACTGTTAGTTTTTTAAAAACTTAAACTGTTAGATTTTTAAAGACTTAAAATTGTATATTTTGCATGAAACTGACGGACTTGCCATTACACTTCGACACGTGAGGCTTAATATTGATGTTGTTAAATGATTACAAGCTCAGTCAAATCAACACAAGTTCTGTGTAGGGCAAAATACAAAAACAGGATATTTGGATTTTTTTCTAGAGTAATAAAAATTTTTGTTCTTCACAAGGTGAAAAGCTTAAATCTTAAAGTCTTAAAATGGTATATTTTATATGCAACTAGCAGATATGCCTTTACGCTTGCCTCTGTATGTGAAGTTTAATACCCATATTGTTAAATGAAGATATTAGGTACATTACAAAGCGAGACATATCAATACATATTCAGGAGTCATAATTTATGAGTGCACATATCGCCCCATATTCAGAAACACATTAATATTTACAGATAGCTACTCATTCGAAATAGTTAGACAAAGGTACAGAGAGTAACTTTTAGTGAGATTAACGATTGAATAATTAGGAGACATCTGTATAGGAAACAGTTTATGAGATTTCATATTGGTTTAAACTGACTCTATCTGTAATAAATAACCTTGCTGTGAAAGTGAAAAGGGAATATTTAGATCTCTTTACAAACTGTTAGATCTGAAGGTAAAAAGTGAATTACAATCGAGCGTAGTTAGATGTGTGAATATTAGAATATCTATGAAGTTTATATAGGAATAAAGAGAGAATTTTTAGTGGATGGATTGTTATTATTACATCAGAATGTTAAAAGACATATTTGTGTCACTAAATATAATATGATTAGTTAAACAACCATTTGATGAATTTCAGCAACTGTATTATATAAAATGCTCATATGAGCACAATCTTTAAATAAAGTTTTCAAAGGTCAAAAAAAAAGAATTAAAACTTAATTATCTGGGGAAGATATACTGTAAAAGTACAGCAATTTTTCATCTATATCTCAACATGATATCCGTTGAAATTGTAAGACTTGTAATACAGTGGGATACGTTTTTGTAGATTACAGTCAAAGAAGTCAGCAACATTGCTGGAAATGAAGCCAGCATTCTGCAGTTGTATGCATATCTATATGTGGCCATCGAAGAGGAATTCATTAGGTGCAAAAAAAACTGGCGGAAGTCGGTGAAATGAAGATTAACAATAAAACGTTGGCGGCCTTCGTCGATCATGAATGACCCATCTCACTCTCTATACATTCTGTCTAGCTACATAAAACCCCAACAACGACGTTGAACCATCAGTTCTTTGACACATACTGTCTAGACACCAATACACTAAATACAATTGTTGATTATCTCAATAGACGTTAGTTTCTGAGGGTTTAAAGATTTCATTCTTCTGCTGTCGAAAGGATATATGAGAAACAGATTTCTGTGAGCTGCACAGTGACGTTAATTCGAGCAATCCTAAACAACTTATTGCATACATAGCCACATATATAATCTACACGGCTTGCAATTTTGAGTTTCGTTTCTTTTGTTGCGTCATCATTTAGCGATGAGAGAAACTTACTTTTTGGACTATCTATGTATGTCTTCCATACATACCATTTTATTATGTGATTGAGGATTTTAGATATAATAAAAGTTTGGGATTTCAGATTTTCTTAAAATTCATCTTTGATGTTTTGTAAGTATAATGACATAAAGAATATTATTAGTAACAATATATAAATATACAAATTAAAAATTTAGAAAGTAGACTCAATCATTTATTGTATTTTTAAAACAAACTACATTATATACAATACAAATTATATATTCCACATGATTTTGTATTGAATTTGAGTCTACAAAATGACAGGGGAAAATCAAGGTTATATGAAAATCCATACCATAAAATGTGTTGGAATTTATAATCATAAATCAAAATCAAAATCAAAATGTTTTTTCCTAATAGTATAAGAAAGTATTTCATTTCAGTTTCATTTCAGTCTTTGAATGAAAGACCTAACTTTGACGGATGTTTGACGCACTTCTGATTGGATTCCATTACTGTTCTAAATTATCTTATAATTTACATTACACCATTAAAACAAAATGTGTTGAGCTGTGAGTAAAGGGAAGGTGAAAAACAGATGGCAAAAAATGTTAGAAATTAATATTATTGTAAAGAGCGGATGATCTCTTGCGTTTGGGAACTTTATATTCTCAGTCCTTAATCTGAGTTCTATTCTGAACGGCTCCGTGTTAGATTCAGTTGTTTAGAATAAGCTTTTCAATATCATCTGTTATCGATGTTTATGCTTTAGTTTTGACCAAGAAATAAAATGGAAGATGTTTCCAGTTCGTGTCTATAGAGAACAGTGGTTTTCAGTTGAAATTTAATGTGAAAAACCTGTCGTAATGAAATATTACGGATGACAGTACGGGATGTGTTGTCATTCAAAGATCTATTGTTCATCTGACAAGCTCATGTACATTTCTACAACGAATTTGTTGTTCACTAGCAAGAATGGTTTTTGCTATTTTCAAATCATGAAATATTACAAATTACAGTACTGTATGTGTTGTCATTCAAATATCTGTTGTTCATCTGACAAGCTCATGTACATTTCTACAATGAATTTGTTGTTCACTAGCAAAAATTGTTTTTGGTATTTTCAAATTATGAAATATTACAAATTACAATACTGGATGTGTTGTCATTCAAAGATCTGTTGTTTATATTACATGCTCAAGTAAATTTCTACATCGAATTTGTTGTTCATTAGCAAGAATTGTTTTTGCTATCTTCAAATGATGAAATATTACAAATTACAGTACTGGATGTGTTGTCATACAAAGATCTGTTGTTTACCTTACAAGTTCAATTACATTTCTACAACGAATTTGTTGTTTGCTAGAAAGAATTGTTTTTACTATTTTCAAATCATGGAATATTACAAATTACAGTACTGGATGCGCTGTCAGTCTATGATTTGTCGTTTATCTTAAAAGCTCAAGTAAATTTCTACAACGAATTTGTTGTTTGCTAGCATGGATTGTTTTTGCTATTTTCAAGTCATGACATATTACAAATTACAGTACTGGATGTGTTGTTATTCAAAGATCTGTTGTTTACCTTATAAGCTTAAGTGAATTTCTACAACGAATTTTTGTTCACCAGCATGAATTGTTTTTGGTATTTTCAAGTCATGACATTTGCAAATTACAAACCTAGATGTGCTGTCATTCGTGGGTTTTACTTTTAAAAGTTAGCCACTTTGGCAAAAGTATATTTTTCATAAAACTTGTTTTGTTTTCCACATGCCTATTATCATAATGATATGGAAAACATGAGCATTTAGTAACTATGTTTATTTACTGAAAATGGAATTTTCCCTACATCGATGATAATCTTACAGTATCACAGATGATTTTTCAAATTTCAAGTCTGTTCATTTATATATAAATTTTAAAGATCATTATAACTTAATAAATGCTAAAGACCGAATTACACTTATATAATACTATTACGATAGCAATTAATGGGTGTTGAAAATTATGGATATATAATAAATCTGGATAACATCTCACACTGGAATATAATCTTGATCTGCTAGAGCTTTCCAGATATCTTTGGATTATCTCGTGTATTCATGGAAGTGAGATAACACCAGATGAGCGGAAAACGTGCTGCGTGTGTCAATCCTCTTTTACCCAAGAACTAGAGAATTGGGAAATATGATTTTATGGCTTCCCTGATAAAGCGAAAATTCCGAATGAGCCTAAAATCTGAATAAGAAATATCTTGTACATATAATTCAATAATTAAATGTTTCGTTTTATTTCTCAAAGGGTTTGTTAATTTTTGTGCTAAACTTGTAGCATGTTTCTCAAAACGTAAGAGAAAATTCTATCAATTATATAAGGATCCACACATTTCGAAAATTGAATTGTTATTAAATTCCCCAATTATTAAAACTTTTATGCTTATCTACAGTTCGGTATATTTAAATTAATTATATAAAAAAAATTTTAAATCTGGGTTTTCCTAATCTATTTCTTCAATCAATTATAAGAGATAACAATAAATGTTTACATTACGTGTATAAAATAAGGCATAATCAGGACAAAGAAGAATATTAAATACAGAAAATCAATAATTAAATTAAATAATTCAATAATTAATGATTTAATAATTCAATGTTTCGTTTCATCTCTGAAAGTGCTTGTTAAATTTTGTGCTAAACTTGTAGTATATTTCTCTAAACGTAAGAAAAAATTCTATCCATTCTGCGAGGGGCCACAAACTTCGAAAATTGAAGTGTTATTAAATTTCCCAATTATTAAAGTTTTTCTGCTTATTTACAATAAGGTATATTTCAATTAATTACATAAAAGTTTTTCAAATCTAGGTTTTCCTAATCTATTTGTTCAATCAAATTAAAAGAGAACTATGTATGTTTACATTTCGTGTATAAAATAAGGCATAATCAGGATAAAAAAGAATATTAAAATACAGAAAATCAATAATTAAATTCAATAATTAATGATTTAATAATTCAATGTTTCGTTTCATCTCTGAAAGTGCTTGTTAAATTTTGTGCTAAACTTGTAGTATATTTCTCTAAACGTAAGAAAAAATTCTATCCATTCTGCGAGGGGCCACAAACTTCGAAAATTGAAGTGTTATTAAATTTCCCAATTATTAAAGTTTTTCTGCTTATTTACAATAAGGTATATTTCAATTAATTACATAAAAGTTTTTCAAATCTAGGTTTTCCTAATCTATTTGTTCAATCAAATTAAAAGAGAACTATGTATGTTTACATTTCGTGTATAAAATAAGGCATAATCAGGATAAAAAAGAATATTAAAATACAGAAAATCAATAATTAAATTCAATAATTAATGATTTAATAATTCAATGTTTCGTTTCATCTCTGAAAGTGCTTGTTAAATTTTGTGCTAAACTTGTAGTATATTTCTCTAAACGTAAGAGAAAATTCTATCCATTCTGCGAGGGGCCATAAACGTCAAAAATTGAATTGTTGTTAAATTCACGAATTATTAAAATTTTTATTCTATATCTACAGTAAGGTATATTTCAATTAATTACAAACAATTTTTTTTAAATCTGGGTTTTTATAATTTATTTTTTAATTAATTATAAAAGTGAACTATATATGCTTAAATTACTTGAATAAAATAAGGCATAATCAAGATAAAAAAGAATATGAAAATACAGAAAATATTTTAAAAATTAAATCAATCACAAAATGTACCTAAAAATATTTTATATTTTAAATCTCGTGAGTATTACGAAGTTTTTGTAATTTAAATTATGTATGTACAATTTTTTATGTCTAAGTTAATATATGCTTACTCTTTCAAAAAAAAAATAAATGTAGAAAAATGTGTTCTGTCAAAGAGATGTCGAATATTCAAAACAAGAGATCTTGAATATTTTCTATCCTCAAAATTATAACGTAAGACTATGTATGATATAGTAATGAATTAAAATAGTTGCCTTTAAGTGATAATTTTATTCCAACAATATAGATTTTTTTGTACTTGCTCGATATATTTTTCTTTACAATTTTGTATTGTTACAATTATATTGTTATAATTGAAAATACTCTTTTTTCTGAACATTGTTCAAATTGGTTTCTATAAAATCTAGCACACTGATTTAAAAAGTTAAGTATTTTATCGAGTTATAGAACGTGACATAAATTGATACCAAATTTCAAACCATAATAAACATTTTAATACTTATTCTTTTCCACTTTTATGTGCTGTAAAAATAACTATCTCCATAAACAAATTTTTTTAAGATATAAAACAATGATACATATTTCTATAATATTATATTTATCTACGGAATACGGAGAAATTCGGATTTAATTTTATCCGTTCTTTTAGCGGTTACCACTTGCTGCAGAATATCAAGTAATAGTACATTTCATTGCAGTAGGTAAACTATAATTACGGGTTTACTCAATATTGTACCATACTTAAATTCCTTGTTTTGCTATTACGTACTTTCTCTTACAACCACTATATATCAATAGTTATCTATCTCTATATCTGGATACCTGTTAATAACTATCTGTCCCTTTCGTTTAATATCTACCAAATGAAATTCTCTAATTACGATCAAATTCCACCCCTGAAATTTTACTAAATGCCATCTCTCTATACCAATCAATCGTTATATGTCAATATCTGTTCTTATCTATGTGTCTATGCTTGCATATGTGTGGTGTATTCAGTATCTATATTTTCTTAAATCTGTATCCATATTTACCTACCAATCTATCAATGTATCTATATATATCCATCAATCGATCTGTCAATATCTAGTTATCTGTATATCAATCACTTTTTAGTCTCTTACAATATGTGTGATTTACTATATGGATTATGTAAATATACTGGGTAGACCAAAGTCAGGAAAAATTAAAAAAAAAAATAAGATAAATAATAAATGATGGGTTTGAATCAATCGGATGGAAAATTAGGTTCTATATTTTGCGAGAAAAGTAAATAAATGTTCTATAAGCTTTCGAAGATGATGCAGTAGTTCTTAATTTGACTAATGGATATCTGACACTTGACACTTGACAATTTGACACTTGATTTCCTGTTAACAAGAGTGCAACGTATTTTACATATTTCTGCAGCTTAGATGATGAATGAAGTTACAAACAGATCAAAGATCATTATCGTACAACTCACCACCGAGATTCATACATTTTTGCACGTTATATTATGAACCAGCAACTTTAAATTCCTTACTAAATTTGGTCTAGGCAAAACACCTCACCAGCACTAACACTTACCCCATTTCTGATGTACATTTGAATTGCTAGGTTTTTTTCTCTAAGGATAGGATTTCTAGGCATATAGGATCTACTACGGATGTCTAATGCTGATTTTCTTTTAAACTGTCTATTGTTTAGCAATTCTAAACTATAATCGCATCTCATAAAACCAGCAACAGTGTCCTTTAGCTGATAAAACTAATTTAAGGAGAGTTTTATGAAAGAAAAACCTTCCTTTATTTCGATCCGTTTTCTGTAAACTGGTCTTCAATTTAACAAACATTCCATTATCAAATAATTATTTTTTAAATATGTATATAATATATAGATAAATATTACTGTGACATATAAAAATTGTTGTTTTTATTTTTCTAATGCTATTTGGATAAGCCATGCACGAGGGACAGGCAAGATGAATTAAGACAAAGGGTGGGCCTTTCGTGTGACGAGAACTATTCGGGTGAAAGAACAACTTTGTTTAGTAGGTCCTCGTCATTTAGACGAAAGGCCCAAAGGCTTGGCCTGCCAGCCCCAGAGGTAAAGTTTGAAAACATGGAGGACATTATGACCCCGAATACTTTTTTGGCCACCATCTTTGGCCACCATTAATGGGCTATTTTACTTGCCTTAGACAACATTAACGATGACCCAGTCACCTTTAACAAACACAGCTGATCTTAGACAGACTCTACTCTCAAATCAGCAATCCACGAGATATGACATCCTTGCCTTTTCCGACGAAAGTACAGTTGTTCGCATCAAATTTTGAATGTATAATATGGTAACCTTGTTATATAGAAATATTTTATTACATAAAATTTAAATATTAGTAAAATAGCTTGTTTAGAAAGATTTCCCGTTTACAAAAATAGAGGACAAAATCAAATATTCATATTTTCTACATTTATTCTATGAAAGCAGCGTTTGTATTGAAATAAACACAACATTTTAATTCTATTACTTTCAACATCACTTTATTTAACAAGGTTCCCGTGATGTTACAGATACTTGCTCGATATATTTTTCTTTACAATTTTGTATTATAACAATTATATTGTTATAATTGAAAATACTCTTTTTCTGAACATTGTTCAAATTGGTTTCTATAAAATCTAGCACACTGATTTAAAAAGTTAAGTATTTTATCGAGTTATAGAACGTGACATAAATTGATACCACAGTTAAAAATTTTAAATCATAATAAACATTTTAATACTTATTCTTTGCCACTTTTATGTGCTGTAAAAATAACTATCTCCATAAACAAATTTTTTTAAGATATAAAACAATGATACATATTTCTATAATATTATATTTATCTACGGAATACGGGGAAATTCGGATTTAATTTTATTCGTTCTTTTAGCGGTTACCACTTGCTGCAGAATATCAAGTAATAGTACATTTCATTGCAGTAGGTAAACTATAATTACGGGTTTACTCAATATTGTACCATACTTAAATTCCTTGTTTTGCTATTACGTACTTTCTCTTACAACCACTATATATCAATAGTTATCTATCTCTATATCTGGATACCTGTTAATAACTATCTGTCCCTTTCGTTTAATATCTACCAAATGAAATTCTCTAATTACGATCAAATTCCATCCCTGAAATTTTACTAAATGCCATCTCTCTATACCAATCAATCGTTATATGTCAATATCTGTTCTTATCTATGTGTGTATGCGTGCATATGTGTGGTGTATTCAGTATCTATATTTTCCTAAATCTGTATCCATATTTACCTACCAATCTATCAATGTATCTATATATATCCATCAATCGATCTGTCAATATCTAGTTATCTGTATATCAATCACTTTTTAGTCTCTTACAATATGTGTGATTTACTATATGGATTAATTCCTCGTATGGCGTAAGCTTTGTCGGGTGTAAAAGTTACTTACTATATGGATTATGTAAATATACTGGGTAGACCAAAGTCAGGAAAAATTAAAAAAAAAATAATAAAAATAAGATAAATAATAAATGATTGGTTTGAATCAATCGGATGGAAAATTAGGTTCTATATTTTGCGAGAAAAGTAAATAAATGTTCTATAAGCTTTCGAAGATGATGCAGTAGTTCTTAATTTGACTAATGGATATCTGACACTTGACACTTGACAATTTGACACTTGATTTCCTGTTAACAAGAGTGCAACGTAATTTACATATTTCTGCAGCTTAGATGATGAATGAAGTTACAAACAGATCAAAGATCATTATCGTACAACTCACCACCGAGATTCATACATTTTTGCACGTTATATTATGAACCAGCAACTTTAAATTCCTTACTAAATTTGGTCTAGGCAAAACACCTCACCAGCACTAACACTTACCCCATTTCTGATGTACATTTGAATTGCTAGGTTTTTTTCTCTAAGGATAGGATTTCTAGGCATATAGGATCTACTACGGATGTCTAATGCTGATTTTCTTTTAAACTGTCTATTGTTTAGCAATTCTAAACTATAATCGCATCTCATAAAACCAGCAACAGTGTCCTTTAGCTGATAAAACTAATTTAAGGAGAGTTTTATGAAAGAAAAACCTTCCTTTATTTCGATCCGTTTTCTGTAAACTGGTCTTCAATTTAACAAACATTCATTATCAAATAATTATTTTTAAATATGTATATAAAGTATAGAGAAATATTACTGTGACATATAAAAATTGTTGTTTTTATTTTTCTAATGCTATTTGGACAAGCCATGCACGAGGGACAGGCAAGATGAATTAAGACAAAGGGTGGGCCTTTCGTGTGACGAGAACTACTCGGATGAAAGAACAACTTTGTTTAGTAGGTCCTCGTCATTTAGACGAAAGGCCCAAAGGCTTGGCCTGCCAGCCCCAGAGGTAAAGTTTGAAAACATGGAGGACATTATGACCCCGAATACTTTTTTGGCCACCATCTTTGGCCACCATTAATGGGCTATTTTACTTGCCTTAGACAACATTAACGATGTCCCAGTCACCTTTAACAAACACAGCTGATCTTAGACAGACTCTACTCTCAAATCAGCAATCCACGAGATATGACATCCTTGCCTTTTCCGACGAAAGTACAGTTGTTCGCATCAAATTTTGAATGTATAATATGGTAAACTTGTTATATAGAAATATTTTATTACATAAAATTTAAATATTAGTAAAATAGCTTGTTTAGAAAGATTTCCCGTTTACAAAAATAGAGGACAAAATCAAATATTCATATTTTCTACATTTATTCTATGAAAGCAGCGTTTGTATTGAAATAACACAACATTTTAATTCTATTACTTTCAACATCACTTTATTTAACAAGGTTCCCGTGATGTTACAGATACTTGCAAATAAAAATACTTTAAACGATGCTTAAATTTTATGTTCAAGAATGCAAAGCTTTCAATCTCTGTCTCTCAAAATCTATCGAATGCTATCTCGAAATAACAATCAAATGCTAATAAAGTACAAAGCTACATTAAAAAATTCGAAATTCATATAATGAAGAACAGAGGAGTATAAGAAGAATTTTTTTTACATCGCTACAGCTACAAATGGAAAACAATAGTAAAAAAACTTATCAATACTTAATATAAATTGCATTATGTAGGAAAAATACCATCCAAGTTTCATATTGTATCCTCTACTTCAGTTAATATGCTCTAAATAAATATTTTTTATTATGCTATTGTATCAATATTTTTGGTAGATTTAAATAATCTTGATATTTAAGATAAATTGCTTTAAATACGAATAAAATAAGTTCAATATTTCAGTTGTTTGCCCTTCTTATTTACATAAGTTATAATTTAAAACATATATATATATAATATATAATATTCCAATAATATTTGACTGGTTTGTAAACTGGATCTCGAGTTGATACTAACCTATTACTCTGATACTGACTAATCTTTTAATCAGAACAGTTATTAGAAATTTAAATATATCAGCGTATCAGCATGTATCCAACCCTTCGCCATACGATGGCCGAGTGTTCTGGGCTTTGACCTTCGGTATCGGAGTTCTTGGGTTCGAATCCCACTGGGGCATGGATGTTCGTAACATTCGGAATAAGCTTAAAGCAGTAAGTACAGGTCAAAATAGCCCTCGTGTTGCAAAGCATAAGACTGTATCGCCCCAAACCAAAGCAATCCTTAGTTTCCGGCAGTAAAAGATCGTATACTAAGCATTTGGCCATTGTCAAGCTTAAAATTACATAAAGAATAACTTAAATAGTATTTTATTAATTGGTATTCTAATAACACTTTTTAACTAGATAGTAAATTATAACCCCGTAAAAGAAACAAATAAACGATTCACTTGATCAAAACATAAGTTTTACATAACTTGAGTAATATAATTTGAATTTTCTTTATTAAGAAAAAGAAAAGAAGAAGATAGATTAAAAAATTGTCTTAATAAGTTTGGTATATAGAAAGTAACTTTTAAATATCGGATCTTCAAACAATCATAACTATTCTATCATAGTTAAAATTTCAACTACATTTTTATCTATTCACAATGAAAGAAAATACATTATTACGTTCAAATTTTGTCATCTATACTATCTGTTTTCTATTTAAAAAGGAATGGAGACATATTACAATTCTGTTCTATTTTTCTTCCGTTCTGTAGAAGGGAAGGATCATTACATCATACTTATACATCTTATTTTTATGTACTTCGCGTATACGCATTCTATTCAAGGCAACCTTTGCACGTGTCATGCAAAATTCATGATGCACAGATTGCAAATCTCTTTCAGATAAAAAAGACTAAAAACAACAGAAAAGCGCCCAAGAAAAAAAAATGTGCCCTGCCTGCAACTTTTTTTCATCTCATCGATCATTTGTGGTAATGTTCGGGGTAGAAATTGACTTCATCGATCCTACAGTCAGAATAGAATGATTCTCGAAACTCCTCCTCCCTGTCTAGTTTTTGCTACTTATTTTTCAGTTTGAATTATAGCTATATATTGTAGTCGCTTTAAGATTCTACTGCCTTTATGGAGCTTGAATATTCTTATTAAAACATATAAATGATATTGCAGTGAAACCTCGATCTATCGTTTTTCAAGCAGGAGGTATATCTACATATCTACATTTTTTTATACTTTTGCAGACAAATTCTGGAAAAGTATAAAAAATGTAGATATGTAGATATAAACTGTTTATAATAGAATTAATATATATAAACACCTTGTATGCGGGACGCGTACTAGTATTTTTTCTGATGATTGATACTTGAACGAGGGATACGTACTAGTACGTTTTCTGACGATTGATACTTGAGCTCGGGTCAGGTACTAGTACGGGTTAGTGTAACAACAGGGTTTGTATGTGGGTAGAAAAATAACGGTATGTACAGGAAAACGAAGCCGAATGTTTTTGTCTACTACATAGATTCTGAAAAACATTAGACAGAAAAAATTAGTTTTTACATCAGTCGAGGCGGAACCACAGAACGGGAAGTTTGATTAAAAAAATCAATTTATATTTAAAATTAACATTTTATTCATGCTTGAGAAAATGATATTGTATGTATGTATGTATATTTATATATTATATAAATATTTGTATTTATATATATATTTGTTTATTTGTCTATTTATATATTTGTTTATATATTTCAATATAAAATACGAAAAGGTGGTTAAAAAATTAAATAATTTTCGATATATTGACATTAACTGAATAACTAAATTTACGCGGTTTGTTTGTGGGTACAAAAATAACGGTATATACAGAAAAACGAAGCTGAATGTACTTGTCTACTACATAGATTCTGAAAATATTCAGACAAATAAAAACTAGTTTTTACATTATTAGTTTTATGATTGCTCTTTTCATTTTTTTATAATGTAAAAATATTTATATATAACATAATTCAAAACAATTAAAACTATATACTACTATTTCTATTTGATTTTTCATATTTACGATACTATTATAAATTTATCCACTAAAAAATAAATTTTTTGTTTACAAAAATCTTGTTTGTTATTTATACATTTCTATTTATTTATTGGTTTATATATTTTAATATAAAATACAAAAAGTTGGTTAAAAAATTAAATAATTTTCGATCTATTGAGATTTATCTGAATAACTAAATTTACATGCAAAACGCCCGCTCCCGGTACAATTCCACTGCTAAATGTATATGCACACAATGTGTTAACATTATTTTATATTTCAACCTGTTTCGTGTAAGTAATGTAAAAATATTTCTGAGTCTAAGTACACTAATCACTTGTATTAGATAAAAATATAAATTACTTTAATTTTGAAGAGTTTCGTACGATTTTGAAGACTTTATTCTGATACAAGTTCGTTTCAATTGTGTTAGTTTTGTTCCTAGTAATCTTCCTGCAGGTCTGTGCATGGGATTTTTATCCTTTGGGGAGGCACTAATTGCTGAGTTACTAACACTCCAGTTCAAAAGGAAGTCTCGTATAAACCAGAAATCTATTTGATGATTGCACAAAGCTGAAACATTCTTATCAATGCAAAAATGCACATTTCTCCTGTATTATTAAATTCGACTGAAACTATATTTCCTGGAAGAAAAAGCTACGTTACCTTTCTAGTAATCTTCCCACATCCTACAGTTCTGTGCAAGGTGTATAAATCTGAAATTTTATTGACTAGTTACTACTAAACGGAAAATAATAATAGCAGAATAGGTTAGGAAAATATTATTATTTACATTCTTCAAAATCCTAGTTTTATAAAAAAAATATTAATTAACAACTGAAATTTAAAAAAAAAAAATTAAAAGTAAGAAAATTGAAACGAAAGGAAAAATTTCAGTATTTAGATTATTGTTTTTCCTTATTTATAAGGAGTTACATCAATTTAAATTTTCAAACAGATTCCACGTGGAAATATGGGATTTAGAAACGTAACGTATTCTGTGGTTTACTTATAATTTTTTTTATAAATCCGCTCGAATAAAAATTATCTCTAACACTTTGAAAATTGGGGAAATCAATTTCATATTTCTTAAAAACGGCATTTAGAAATGTGTAATTGCCTTCCATTTTCAATCAGTCTGTTTCTCCAAAGTTAGTTAACGAGGAGGCACTGAAATTCATAACTAGAGAAAAATATAAATTACTTTAATTTTGAAGAGCTTCGTACGATTGTGAAAACTTTATTCTGATGCCGAATCATTTCAGGTGTGTTCTTTTCCTCTCTAGTAATTTTCCTACAGGTCTGTGCATGGGGTTTTTATTCTTTGGGGAGGCACTAATTGCCAAGTTACAAACACTCAGGGACAGTCAGAAAGAAAAGTCTCGTATAAACCAGAAATCTATTTGATGATTGCACAAAGCTGAAACATTCTTATCAATGCAAAAATGCACATTTCTCCTGTATTATTAAATTCGACTGAAACTATATTTCCTGGAAGAAAAAGCTACGTTACCTTTCTAGTAATCTTCCCACATCCTACAGTTCTGTGCAAGGTGTATAAATCTGAAATTTTATTGACTAGTTACTACTAAACGGAAAATAATAATAGCAGAATATCTTGGGAAAATGTTATTATTTACATTCTTTAAAACCTTAGTTTTATAAAAAATATTAATTTATAACGAAAATTAAAAAAAAAAAATATTACATGTAGGAATATTTGAAATCGAAGGAAAAATTTCAGTATTTAGATTATTGTTTTTCCTTATTTATAAGGAGTTACATCAATTTAAATTCTCAAGAAGATATCACGTGGATGTAACGGTGGTTTACATTGCTATTGTTACTTCAAAATCCATTATTCTACGTTAAATTAATAACCCAGTTCGTAATTAATTATTTTTAATTTTAATTGCATGTCACATGAAAGAAAAATTCCGAAGTCTCCCAGCAGGCTACAGAGGAAATGTGGGATTTAGAAACATATTCTGTGTTTTAGTTATAAATGCGCATGAATGAAAATTATCTTTAACACTTTGAAAATCGGGAAAACCAATTTCATAACTCTTAAAAACTGCATTTAGAAAGGTGTAAATTGCCTCCATTTTCAATCGATCTGTTTCTTCGTAGTTAGTTAACCAGGAAGCACTAAATTCCATAACTAGTGAAAAATATAAATTACTTTAATTTTGAAGAGCTTCGTACGATTGTGAAAACTTTATTCTGATACAGAATCATCTCAGTTTTGTTCTTTTCCTTCCTAGTAATTTTCCTACAGGTCTGTGCATGGGGTTTTTATCCTTTGTGTTGGCATTAATTGCTAAGTTAATAAAAACTCCAGTCAGAAAGGAAAGTCTCCGATAAAACAGAAGTCTATTTGCCGATTGCACAACTCTGAAACATTCTTATCAATTCAAAATACACATTTCCCATGTATTATTAAATTCGAAAAATCTGTATTTCCTGGAAGACAAAGCTATAGGACCTTTCTAGTAATCTTCCTACAGTTCTGTGCATAGTGTATAAATCTGAAATTTTATTGACTAGTTACTACTAAACGGAAAATAATAATAACAGAATTCCTAGAAAAATATTATTATTTACATTCGTTAAAATCCCAGTTTTATTAATTAACAACTGAAATTTAAAAAAAAAATTAAAAGTAAGAAAATTGAAACGAAAGGAAAAATTTCAGTATTTAGATTATTGTTTTTCCTTATTTATAAGGAGTTACATCAATTTAAATTTTCAAACAGATTCCACGTGGAAATATGGGATTTAGAAATGAATGCCGTGGTTTAGTTATAAATGCGCATGAATGAAAATTATCTTTAACACTTTGAAAATCGGGAAAACCAATTTCATAACTCTTAAAAACTGCATTTAGAAAGGTGTAAATTGCCTTCATTTTCAATCAGTCTGTTTCTCCGAAGTTAGTTAACGAGGAGGCACTGAAATTCATAACTAGAGAAAAATATAAATTACTTTGTAATTTGAAGAGCTTTTTAGGATTGGGAAAACTTTATTCTGATACAGAATCATCTCAGTTTTGTTCTTTTCCTTCCTAGTAATTTTCCTACAGGTCTGTGCATGGGGTTTTCACTCCAGTCAGAAAGGTTTGGTTTAAAGCACTATTGTCTACTGTTTTTCACATGAGGCCTAATGAGACCGGAACCTACAGTTTAAACCGATTCCGAACGGCTAAAACAGCGGGCATGCCCACAGCGCGTTTCGAACTAACGAAATCCGGTTCCGAAGAGCAGCGCTCTACCGTTAGACCATCATTCGGCCCAGTCAGAAAGGAAAAGATAAATTAAAGTGTATGTGCCTGTTACACAACACTGAAACATTCTTATCAATGCAATATGGACATTTCCCATGTATTTATAAATTCGACAAAAACTGTATTTCCTAGAAGACAAAGCTATGGGACATTTCTAGTAATTTTCCTACAGTTCTGTAAATGGTGCTCAAATGCCTGGTGTATAAAACTTTGCATGGTTTATAAATCTGAAATTTTATTGACTAGTTACTGCTAAATGGAAAATAATAATAGCAGAATATGTTAGGGAAATATTATTATTTACATTCTTCAAAATCCTAGTTTTATAAAAAAATATTAATTAAGAACTGAAATTTAAAAAAAACTAAAAGTAAGAAAATTAAAATGAAAAAACAAATTTCAGTATTTAGATTATTGTTTTTCCCTATTTACAGGAGTTATATTAGTTTAAATTTTAAAGCAGATTCCACGTGGAAATGTGGGATTTTGGAATATATGCCGTGGTTAATTAATAAATCCGCATGAATGAAAATTATCTCTAACACTTTGAAAATCGGGGAAAGCAATTTCATATCTCTTAAAAACCGCATTTAGAAAGGTGTAAATTGCCTCCATTTTCAATCAGTCTGTTTCTCCGCAGTTAGTTAACCAGGAGGCACTGAATTTCATAATTAGAGCACAGGGCCAGCTATTTATTGTTGTAAAGTAATTACCTCGGAAATAACTCATGATGAAGGAATGAAGATATCAAACGGAGGAAATTGATGAGTTCTGCTTAAATAAATGAATCTGATCCATTTCCCTTTATCGTTACTTCCTAGTTTGAGTTAAAATCGCTGTTATAGTTAAAATAAGCGAACTTTCTATCGTAATATTACAACTCTAAGGGCAGAGGGAACAGTAGTTGTAGCGATGTTGCCTCAGAAATGAAATTAGTTTTGCATCATTTGCAGTTATTTGCTCCCGCTAATTATTCATATTTAATAGGAAATGCGAATTCTTATTGAATTCGTCCTCCCGTGAATAATATATTTAATGAGATTTATTAATAATCTATTCACAACTTTCCTGATTGATAGATTTACGTGGATAAAATCACTGAAAATAAGGAATGTATAGATTAAAATTTAGTAATAATAGACTACTTTTTAGAAAAGCGTAAACTAAATTTATCAGATGGGTAGGATTATATAAAAAACTGTTTTCGAAATATCGTCATTGCCGGTACAGAATTAGAGAAATTGATAGAGAAAAAATATAAAAAATAATTGCATTTAAAAGTTATTAATTTTTCGTCGATTTTTCGTATTACATGTAAATTTTCCATTCTACTTTTATGAAACTTATAGAAAACATGTATTTCATAGCAAAAGCGATAAAAAAAATTGAAAATTTGAATTTGAAATTAAATTTTGAAATGAAGAATACAGTATTATTTTGCGACATTTAAAAATAAATGATATTTAACTATACTTGATATTTATATATATACCTGATATGTATATTACAACATTTTCATAAACAAATATACTTCAAGTATTAATATAAGTAAACCGATTTGTAAATGGTCTGAGGGAAGCATGACATATCCAGCAATAATATTAGCAATACTGGTGTAATATAAATTGGTATTTTAAAATAAAAACAATGCGAAAAATGACTAATTTAATTTTTTTCTGATACAAAGTTTGAAAAATGTGAAGTACCTAAATTGTATTACTAAAAAAAAACTGAACTCCTCGGCGCAACAGCCTATAGGGGGCCAAGAATTAATGTGCCAATCTCCGTTTACGAGACCAAGGGCTCTGCGGTGCGAACCATATGTTCCGGTTAGGTGGTCAATCTAACGCGTAACCCCCAGTGTTTAGTTCCCAAGCACGCTTGGTCCTCAGTTCATCAACCCACTGAAGGGATGAAAGGCTGAGTCAACCTTGCCCAGCCCGGGGATTCGAACCGCGGACCTGTGATAAGTGAAAATATTTTCTATACTGCCTAAAAGGGAAATATAGTACTGGTATATTTAATTTCTTAATAGGTGTCAAAATACTTTTACCTTTAAATCTGTAATCGATTATTAAGTAATGATTGGATGGTAAGATTATATATCTTCTAAACTGTATTTATTGAAACTCCTATAGTATGAACGCTTATTTCTTTCTTAATTCCAATAAATGTTAATTATCGTCTGAACGTAGGGAATATTAGTTGTAATTTAATTGGGAACATGAACATTGTAAATATTTTCCCCTCTTGTACAATGAACAAAGTATTTAAAATAACCGTCATGTATGCAATATTTGTCCTCTAAGTAATGATTGGACAAGTGTAATAAGGTAAGCAGGTAAGAACTTAAGGACTCTTGTGATAGGAGGAGAGCTATATTATTGTACTATTGATTGTAGGTTTTAATTCTATTTTTAAATTAATTAAAAATCATCTTTTAGCTGTCAATTAATATCGAATTTATCCCGTCTGTGGTCAAAGTTTAGAAACATTCTTTACAAGATGTTTTACGTTAAAGCCATCATGTGCTCCAGTTTCGTTCATGAACCACAAAAGAACTTTTCCAGACAATATACTGGTTGTTTTACATTGTATTTGTCCTTAGGGCTATGCAGCAATTTTTATGGGTTGTATGCACACATCTGGTAATTGTAAAAGAAAGTTCTTTCCGAGAAAAGTAGTGGAACTTCAAAGGTAACAGATTGCAAGATGTAAAAAATATAAATGAAATAGCTAGCAGAGAAAAATATCCCAGTAATACTCAAGATGCATTTTAAAACTAGCAAAAGTGAGTTAAATAATTGTACTTAATCTAATAGCGAATTCTTTGCAGGATATTAATTCGATGTTTTAACTAAATGTTAAGAACTTGATAAATAGATTACAATTTTTACAAAATAATGTATAAGGTGTTATGAATTATTTTATTTATTGAATATTATTTTTATTATTTAATTTTAAAATCAGTTTATTCTCTCTTATATTTATATATTAATTACGTAAATATAAATATATCTGCTTGGTAAAATTATTTATATTTAGAGTAGTAGTTATATTTTGTGTTAATTAAATTATGAAAATTTACCGCTATAAAAAAATCAAATAAATATATTAATATATGAAATATATTCCTTAGTAATGCATTTTATTTTGTTAATGATAAAAATGTAATAAAAATTATCTTCAAACTTTATGTCTCAATAATCTTAAATTCTAAGACAGAAAATATTTACTATATGCAATTACAAACATACAAGATAAAAATAATCCATTGTAATTGAGAGATAAATTACTTTATTAGGGTTTATAGTTGATATGTTATTAGCTTATTAGTTTATATGTTCTTTTTTATATTACTTCATTAAACTAGTAAAAAAATTAAATGATATTATTAGACAAGATGAAAGATTAAAATAATCCTTGACAAGAAATTAATTCTTTGGGTTAATAAGACTCACCTTGCCTTTAAAATATTTTTATTCTTTAAAATAGTTTAAACTTCTTGTTTATTTAAATATATACCTCTAGAAGTTAAGTTGTTGTGACTTATTCCTTTGTCTGTTCAAGAGCTTTGAGATCTAGTAAGTCACGAATCTCCAAAAATTTGTGAATGAGATAAAGTGAAGAAAGTAAATTCTTACACAGCCGCCCCATACATTTCAAAAGGTGTGCAGAAGAGGCCTGAGCAAACATACATTTTGAAAAAATAAGGAAAAGGGATTTGATCATTGGCATATGTTAGACTGTTGATTTGTCCATTGATGAGTCATTCTACTGATAGTGACCTGGGTATCGATATCACACGCAAAGGAAAGTTAGTGGAACTGAAGATCCTCAAAAATGTCAGTTTAAAATCTTTTTCTATTTCAGAAAAAGTCAGGCCAATTAAGGTCAGTTTGAATTAATTTGTTACAGGCAGCATCTTTATCATGAATGTCAACAGTCTTACTGCGGAAAGCAATATAGGACGGAACCCATTGAAAGTAAATCTTGTTTAACAGTGAAAAATCACTGAAACCATTCAATATCGTCAAAAGTATTCTAAATCCAATTTTTTCCAGCTTCTCAGGTACTGAAACATACTGTAGCTTTACTTCATGATCTAAATGTCCACAGGCGATATATCAGCCATCATATTCCCAAGTGCATCTTATTATAGTTATTACATAGATCTAATGTCTGAGCAGAAGGGGCTTCTTCCTTTGGTCTCATCTGTATAAGAGAGATACTTAATAAAATCTCACTGCTTGAGGCACCATTGTCATCTCTATTCTCATCCGTATAGATATGAAATCCTATAGAAGATATTTTATTAAGGATATCAAGTTCAAATTAAAAATAGGCTAGTCATGCTGTTAATAAGCAGCATGTCTAGGCTTTTTTATTTTTGAGTGCTCTTGGGGGAGACTAATAAGTCTCCACTCCAAAAGCAGTCTACAAATCTAAATTAGGTAAGCCTTCCAATGCGTTAATAAATTATCTTAAGCATTATTCATCATTTATATTTATTAAGTTCATATGATGTAGTAGGAGCATCAGTAGAAACTAGAGTACTAACTATATTTTTTCAATATCTGAGGAAAATTGTAGTTCTATATAATTTCCTTCAAGGTTAAAGACTACTATATTGAAATACTGAGTGAGGTTATAAGTCTTTTGAAGCCTAAACCCGCAAGTCATATTTATACATAACCGCATTTGAGGGGCAAGAATGTCTCATACCAGCAATTATATTGCTATGACAAACCTAAAAGGATCCTCTTTAATTTTGTCAAATTGGTAGTAGAAGCACACATACATATATATACCTCCAAGTCATTCTCCAAGATAGATTTTATCAGATAAATGTTTTAGCTCGAAAAGAAATGATATCAGGAGACTAGTTAAATTGGACAACTGATGAAGTAACCACTAATAAAAGATAAATTAGACAGGGCACAATAATTATATTAATAATTAAACTGTTTATCTGATCAGAGATTGTAGAAATCTATTTATCGGCAAAGAATGGATTCACGTATATCCTGAAGGATAATATACTCACGAGTACTGGGATCCAGCTTCTATCTGACTTCCCAGGCTGTACACGCTGTACATTGCCTTAGAGGTTATTGTAACAGTACTACTACGTCTGTTGCTTTTCTACATAAGGGTTAACGAAGAGACCTACTGCTTGAAGCTGATTATGAAAGCCAACAGGCATCCATTTCAGCAGCTAAAATCGAAACCTAAAAAATTGCTTATCAAATCGTTTAATCTTTAAATCAATGATGTCTATTACATTTGAGGGACTGTTGTGTAGATTCATTGGCGGAGACGGCTTTTGTTCATCGTCCTTACTCAGATGCTACACTCGGGATACTCTGCAGGGATAAGAAGAAAAGAGGACTGTAGAGGTTTGTGCATTGTCTGGCAGGAGTTTAATGATCAATTTTAGCATATTTCGGATATGCTAGACTCAAACTCTATGCGTTTATAAGGTAATAAAACTGTAAAAATTAATTCATAGCCTGAAAAGAAGCTGTTGCATTGATCGTAGGATATTTTATAAGGCAACGTAATTGCAAGGATCACTGCCTGAGAGAAGGTTCGTACATCGTTTGGAAGATCTTGTTAATTTAAAAGCTAGCATCAAACAATCTTTTAATTTCATAAGAAAACATGACCTTGAGTTCCAGGACATAGCCAAAGAGTAGGCTCATAGATGATCCATCAATGTAAGTGAATTAAATTTGGAGAAAATAGACTATCTTCTGGGTTCTAAGACATTTTTAAAATTTTTTCATTCTCTTATATCCCTTTTTCAAAACCTTCTCTTTTATCGTCTCACATGATAGGGGTAAACTCTACTCGTGTCAGCTACTTAATATTGGAAGCTTCTTTCTTTCATTGGCCTCGCAGAATGGAATTCAAATGAACTTTTCGGGTTGATTCTTTGGAGGTGATTTCATCTTGGAAAAATCCTTAGAAATATGCGAATCTATTACTTTTCATGAATATATTTTTGTACACATATATATTTGCTCAATTTCTTTTTTATCCCGTAAAGGAAGATTTAAAAATAAAAATTTACACCTTGAAATTTTAAAAAACCTAAAATATTTAAAGATAAAAAATAAAGTTTAATTATATGAATAAAGAAAATTATATATCAGTAAGCCAAATATTAAATCAGTAAAATATTGTCTTCCATAATTATTGAAACAAAACTAGTCTTATTTATATCTTAGTAAAAAATTGATTATTATATCTAATATTAGTTTTATTCACAAAATGAAACGTGTTTGATTAATTGATTTTATCAGGGGGAAACGAAAATTAATTCATTAATTTTAGATTAAGTAACAAGAAATATATAATTCATACAAAAAAACGAGAATGTATTTGACATATGATTAAGCTTATATGTATTTCTCTATAATAAACAGAAAAATAAGAAATACATAATACCTGCATTTGCATGAAAAGAAAGCAATATGTTTTGCGCAAAATTTCTCATTCGAGAAACACAGAAAAAAAAAGAAATTCTCATGAATACCGCAAAATATCAAAATTCTAGCTTTCGGATTTATTATTAAGGTTCATAAATAATGTATCATATCCACCGATATACGTTTCACATATATACATATATGTTTCTCATCGGTAAAAAAATTGTTTCACATCTAATTATATTCAAATCGTTTTCATGCAATTTAAATGTAAATTTGTCATAAAAATCAAATCTTTTATTCTACCTCGCGAGTTCTCTTCCTAGCGCGCAGCTCTATTCCCAAATTCTATAAAGTTTAAAGTATCGGGCATATATTTCGTATTCATGCTCCTTCCTCTTTTTTTTCTGACTCCATTTAGAAAAGAGTTTTACTTTTTTCCCCCTCTAAACCATGAATAATTCATCTTAGATAGGAAATCTGGGATACAAGAGTCTAAAACATATAAGTGAAAACAGAGAATAGAAATCAATAGCCTCAGTTTCAAATTACATCGATCACGTGCAAATGCTCCCCAAAGATACATGCATTACCCTTATCGCATTTTAACCCTTGTTGTTTAAGCTTTTATCGCGAGCAAATTGCATAGATATCCGGCCGTTTGTACGAACTTGAGAACACTCTGAAACACCGACACTTCCTAAATCAGAGTACAGTGTTTTACATTAAATGATGCAATCGTATAAAAAATAAAGATACAAAGATTGCGTACATCTTCTTACAGTATCAGACTAGCAATGTTGAAAGCTGTGAAAGCAAAGCTTAATATAAATCAAAATGCTTTCATAAAACTGTAAAACGTAACATTTAAAACTAAATGTGCTCTAACATTTCAATTAATCTGTAGAAAAATTATTAATATTGTTTCCAAATTTTAAAATAAAATATTTATATCTTATAGTTTTTAAGGCACTCGATTGTTTTAAAAGTATGTTTGTTTTAGATTTTCTTTTTACATAAATTTTCATTTATATATATATTTATTGGAAATACTCATTTTAAAGAATTACTTTATTTGATGATCATACAATAATTAAAATTGTATAATTTTTACAACACTTTCACTAGATTATATAGTTTTCAAATTACACAATTTTCTTTATTTCTAGTTGGAATATTTCAATGTACATTAAACTTTATACTTATAAATATTATATTTATTACAAATTAAAAATTTATAATTAGATATTTGCTGAAACTCGGATTTTTAAAGTATGAGTATAATTAACATGACCATTTATTTTTTGACTCAAAAGGGGACATTGGTTTATTTAGTATATATCATAGGTACTCAATGAAAAAAACAACACTTTTTTAAAGTTATTGATTCAGAAAAAGTTAGTTCGCTTAAAATTTACGAATCACAAAATATAGTTACCCAAAATATTTAGTTATATTTATATTTATCAGGAGAACAAATTTGTTTTAATATAGCTGGTGACGGTTTCAAATAAGAATGAAACTCTTGGCACGTTTTTTTTATATTCACCCGAATTATCAACATTGCCTTTAGAACTGAAATTTGTAACTTGGTTTTCTCAGATGTCCACAATTTTTGCATAATAGAAAATATTCTTTCTACTGGAGCATTTGTAGCAGAAACACATAAAATATATTCAATTACAATAGAAAAATTTTTATGCTGAGGATTGTTGGCGAGAAAGTGTTTGAATACTTCCACCCAACGGGTTTCCGTGGAAACATTTAAATTATTCCATTCCGTTATTTTTGTCATCGAATATAATTAGAAATTAATGAAAATTCGTCAAAAACTTCAGTATATTTATTACAGTCAATATATTGCCTTTCAATCAATACATCCAGAGATTTTTGAAAGTCTTCGCATGTATTGGCCTTTTTTAAATCTGCCCAATAAAATTTCTCCATTTCTTTGGTAAGAAAGCAAGCCAACTGTTCCAGAAATTCACGGCTTGTTTTATAAAATTCTGTAGCGGTCCATTTCACAAATTCTTCATCGATATCAGTACTACTATCTCTCAGTTATAACATTAATTGACGGACCATAAATGGAAGAAACTGATTGGTCTGTTTCTGAGTTAAATTGTCTTTGAATTGATTGATTTATTTTGCATCTTCAATTGCCGATACAGCCTGACCTTCAAGTTTTAAGACATCTTGATAAACCTTGCTGACTGAGAGTGTAAAATATAAAACCTCAATTCGAGGTTTCTGAAAGCGGGACAATTTTGAGTCCCGCAGTCCATTTCGGAGACACTGGGACTCGTAATTGTAAAAAGGGACAGTCCCGTTAAAAACGGGACGTTTGATCACGTTAAGTATAATCAGAAATCAATTTAACCCTTTAAAGATCACTTACATGAATTCTTTGGAATTTAATGAAATTAGCTTATAAATATTATCTATGAACCTTATAAATGCAAAATGTATTAAAGTTTTTCTTTGCAATTATTAGAGAGATTTGCTTTAGAGGATACCATAGTAGAAATTGAGGGGTGTTAACTGACAAACCCATCCCCTTGTACAGCGTGAACATAATGCTTTTTAAAATTTAAATATATTGGAAGAACAATAAATAAGTGCTCTTAAAAAAGTTAAATAAATAAATAGTTTAACTATTTATAAGTGTTGTTTGAATAGATACTTTTTTTGGGGTCATAAGTGAAAAACATTTGAATTACTAACTTTCCGGGTACAGCTAGTATAAATAGATATATTTCAAAAGAAAAAATAATTTAAAAGAAGTACTGTTTTTTACTGTACATTTTAAATATCAAAAATATAAAAAAATCGAAAAAAATTCATATTTCTCCAAAAATTTTAGAAAAAAAAAGGTTTAACAGGAAGTTTCGCTGCGAAACCACTGTCCACTAAAGGGTTAAAGGAGCTATCTTCTAACTTTAAAATACTTCATTGAATGATTTGATCAAATGTCTCTACGTTTGTAATAAACATTATTGAAACACAAATTTTGTCTCTTAGTAAAATTTTAATACAATTTTAGTTTTTAAATTTTAATTTATTTAACTAAGACTATGGCTATTTTAACATACTAGAAAATACAATAGTCGCTTTACAGCATTTATAATTTTCCATCTTCAGTAAGTTTCCGGTTACTTTTCAGAAGTATTTCATATGCGTTTAACATTAAACTCTTCCCAGATCTGTATAAATGGTAAGTATTAATTAGAAAATGCACCTAATCCTCAATAGTGTAAATATCAATGTTTGAAATGAACCATTTGCATGAGATGAAACAATGGTGGAACAAACCTATCCGAGGTGTACTGTTATTAGGAAGTAATCATATTTGAAAGTATTTCGATAGTTTTGAGATATTTTAATTGACTGTTTAGCTGGTTTAAAATAGCTGGTCTAGATTATTTGTCTGGTCAAAATTAGTCATATGGAATTCTACTGGGAATAGATTTTTCTGTCGGGCTTCATATAAACATGCGAAATGTACTTTTAGATAGTTTTATATTATTACCTTGTTTATAATTAACTCAGACAATATATGAATTGGTGAATTAGGTCTGTGATTAAAGTCATGTTATTTTGAATATTGAGTAGCCAAATTATGACAATAGAAATAAAAATTAGGGGATATTTTATTTTATCAATTCTCCACAAAAGGCAATTTAACCTTTTCATGTATTACATACTATGTATTATAGTTGTTATAAATTAATACCTTAACGAAAGAAAGTTTTTACTTTTACTCAATTAGAAAATAAGCAAAAATAACTACTTTTCATCTTCATATTTAGCCAAACAGCCGAGGGTGGGCCACTGCCTTCCTGTGAAATAAGTCCGTCCAAATAAAGTCACGTTATTTTGAATCTCGAGTAGCTAAATTATGACAATAGAAATAAAAATTAAGGGATATTTTATTTTAATAATTCTCCACAAAAAGTAATTTAACCATTTCACGTATTACATACTATGTATTATAATTGTTATAAATTAATACCTTAACGAAAGAAAGTTTTTACTTTTACTCAATTAGAAAATAAGCAAAAATAACTATTTTTCATCTTCATATTTAGCCAAACAGCCAAGGGTGGGCCACTGCCTTCCTGTGAATCCACCTCCTATTTTCCACTTGTGTGCCAAGAAGTAAATAAATTTTATAACCGTGATATTTGTATATAATATGTAAAATATTTATTGTATATATATTATACAATGTTAATAAATATATATAATCAGTATTATATGATATAATTCCAATATATATGACACGGTTCCAGTGATCAAGGAATGGGATAAACATATTGGTTCATGTAGAAAAAGTCTTTAATATTTTTCTTCTGTCTATGGCTAAGCCATTTAGATATCCTTTGTTCACATTTTTGGACGACAAGCATGGATTATGTTATCAGCCCAACCCTTCTCAGAATTGACTTTTGTCATTGCTTACCTAAACAAATTCTTCCTGTATACTTCCACGGCGTCAGTTTCTTTACACTGTATTGTTCCGCTCGAGGGTGTGTTTTTCTCCTATTACGTTATCATTAAAGAGTTCCAACTATCTTGAATTATGACTCGCTTAAATCTTAAACCCTCTTTTAAAGCCTGATACACACACACACACACACACACAACACACACACATATATATATAATATATATATGAATATATACATATACATATACTTTTATATATACATATATATATAAATATATATAATATATATATATATATATATATATATAATATATATATATATATATATATATATATATATATACTATTATATATAAATATATATATATACATATATATATATATATATATATATATATATATATATATATAATACATATATATATATACATATATATATATACATATTATATATATATATATATATATATATATATATATATATATATATATATATATATATATATATATATATATATATATATATATATATATAATACATATATATATAGTATATATATTGTAATATAATAATTGCAATTTATATAATTAATGCTATATAATTTTATTGTATATATTGTATATAATTTTATCTACATTAAGTATAATTAAGAAAAAAAAGCTTATTCAAACATAAAATCAAATGAAAATTATAAACAAATAATTAATTTTACCAAACACAGAAAGATGTTTCTAATACTCTCTCCAGTAATAATAATTCCTTGAAAAAAATTTTATTGGAATTTTGAAATAATTACTTCACTATAGTAAGGATAAATCAGCATATTTACACCCCAAATCATGTAA
>CM063505.1:93797508-93807508 GCA_032207245.1 Pardosa pseudoannulata | reverse complement strand
GTATGAACTTAATAAAACATAAAATACTTTCATGTTTTCTATGACTACTGTATGACAGTTTTATGCTTTTTTAAGTAAAATAAAATTGGTTCTATAATGATTTTTAAAATTATTTCATACATATATAATAGAAAATGATTTAGAAGACTTTTTTTTAATATTCTACAATTTGTGTTGCCATTAATAGAATTTGAATTTTTAATTATTTTTATTAGGTATGTGTCTCTTTATGTCAATTCCGTTTAAAATACTATTGTTAAACATTTTAAATCCCGTAGTAATTCAAGAATGATCAGTCCCTACTTTTAATATTGATTAAAGCATTATAAATTTGTTAAAATAATATTTTCTTCTACAATTTAGTTTTAGTTTTATATTGATTAAAATATTTTTACAAGCTTTACTCATAAAATATTTTCTAATATTAAATTTAATAATTCGGATTTATTTATCTAATTATTTATTTATCTAATATATAATTATATATTTATGTAGTGAGTTAAATTATTTATATTTTGGTATTGCTAATATAAAAGTCCTGATTTATGATTAGTTAAAAATTCGGGATGGTCCCACCTTCAAAAATGAAACAGTAAAAATATTAAAAAATAAATCCTATCATAAAAATTGATTTTTTGTTTTCCCTTTTATGCTTAATTAACTGCTTGGTTGATTATACAGAGTTTGGTAATTTCGGTTTTAAAATCATATTATGAGATTTTAAGCTTGTGTTTGTATTGAATCGGGAAAAGTAAATGTAATTTAAACTCCTTTATTTGGTGTTATATAAAAAATATTTTATTGTTTTAAATATATACTAACAATTACTTTTTTTGCAGAGAATTTATAACTTTTATGTATCAATATTATTTAATGAATAATATTCTGTACTATAACACATATTAATTAAATCTATACACATATTTGTTAAGTTTCAAATACCGTAAAAGTGATAACCCGGATAAGATAATGGAGGTTCTTGGTCAAGAAGAAATAATTAAAAGTAATAATAAAAATTATTTGTTCCTTGGTTATTGGTTTGAAGAGTATTCATTACTTAACCCTTTAACGGACAGTGGTTTTGTAGGAAAACCACCTATTAAACATCTGTTTTTTACAACTTTACTTTTTGGGTTACTTTACTTTATCTTTTTATAATTATTTACGGCTCCAATCTCATACATCTGTGATATATGGAAACCAATGATGTAGAATTAAAAAAAAACTTTTTGGAGACATGGATGAGTTTTTGATTATATATATATATATATATATATATATATATATATATATATATATATATATATATATATATATATATATATATGTATGTATGTATATATATATGTATATGTATGTATATATATATATATATATATATATGTATATGTATATATATATATATGTATGTATGTATATAATATATATATATATATATATATATATATGATATTTTAAATATATAACAGATGATATGCTCTACGTTTAACTTATTTATTTCTTTTTCTATTGAAATATATGTATTTAGACTTTCTGTACTTGAGAAGTCAGATTCAATTTATCTTACTTATGACCTCAAATAAAAGTATCTATACAAACAACACTTTTAAGTTGTTAAGTTGTTTATTTATTATACCAGTTTAAGGATTATCATTTATTGTTCTTCCAGTATAGTTAAACTTTTAAAAAAGGCATAATGTTCAAGCTGTACAAGGGTAAGGGTAGTCAACTAAACCACTTCTCAAACCCTAATTTGGTATCCTCTAAGGTAAACGCTTCTAAGAAATGTAAAGAAAATTTATATATTTTCCATATACAAGGCTTATAGATAACATTTATAAACAAATTACATTATATTCCCATGAATTTATTTTGGTGACCTTTAAAGGGTTAAAAGAATACTATTGCGGTAGAAATGTACCATTGTACTTAAGGCATTTCATTTTATTTTCAAAATTATTGTGATACAGTTATGGGAGTACACTATGACTTAACAGAAAAGTATATTTAAATTTAAATTAAAGTCAATAACTTAAAATCAATTTTTAAATTTTACAAGTGATGACATTTAAAATTTTTTGAATCGTTATTTTTTCCAACACAGAAGGTGATACAGACATTACCTTAACGCCTTAACAAGGCTGAAAATCTGTTACGCTTATAGCACCACCCGAGAAGCACGTGTAGCTTTAGGTATGCTATGGCAGCGAGTAACATTACCGCCGCTGAGTCCTCGTAATTTAGAAGCAGGTACCAAGCAGAAGACCCCCCCCAGACTTTGACTTGCCGCCCCCAGAGGTATCGTTTGAGAATGAATCATCGTTATGATGCATTATGTACGAATTTGACTGGAAATCTCTAAAATGAGGACTCAATTTGTACACGGTATTCAGTGAAAGGGAATTTTTTTAGTATTATTAATAAAAAGCGATAGTACACTAAGCATTTAGAATGTAATTTTAAATTACTTATCTCATCTATCCCAAGCTCTTTTTTTGCTTAAAACTAGGAAAAACTGCCCGTGTCATTTCCTGTTTTCTTAGCACCTTTTAAGATTAAGGTAATCTGAACAAGTAGTGTCTATGTTCAAAATTGTTTTTGTTTTTTAAATGAAATGTAAACTGAAATAAAAAAAACAGAGTGTGTAGTAACGTTTTCTCTTTTGTTTTCATTGTGAACATGTATACGATATGAGTAGCCTTGATCAAGAGTAGAGGAATTTATGTAATCATTTAGCAAATATCGAAACGAAACGTGGGGTTCATGGCTCGTAACTGAAAGATTATATTTCAGAAAGTGACCATAAAACTGGATCTGAGCTAGAAATTTATGACGCAGACGACAGAGGATCTAATATACTATCGCTATTTACAGTATCGGATTTATAATGATGTAAACCAATTTACAAAGAAAACAATGAAAATTTTTCTAAAAAAATTTATTTTTTAAAATAAACGGCATTTACGAAAAAATAAGGAATATCATCCTAATTAGTGCTCTACTTGTTTATCTCTAGAAATTGTCGTTTATTTTACATAATAGTTGAACGATACTGATTCTCATCCGTCCAATAACAATAATTAATAGTAATTAGTAATCCGTTTATTTTGCCTAGTAGTTCAATAATGTTCAAAACTTAATAATAAAAAAATGTTTCCGAAATTCACTATTAATATTGATAAAGATATTATAAATTTGTTAAAAAAAATATTCTTCTAAAATTTATTTTATTATTAATATGTTTTTACATGCTTTACTCATAAAATATTTGCTAATACTAAATTTAGTAATTCGAGTTTATTTATTTAATAAATATCTAATTATTTATTTATGTAGTGAGTTAAATTATTAATATTCATCATTATTTTAATTGTTATAAACAGAAAAAAAAATCTTATAAACCTCAGGGAAAAAATCCATGCAGGCATAACTTTGTCTACAATTTGTACAGCACATGTAGTTGGGCATGGCGTTTGTGACGAAAGGTTAACTCAAAAAAATTAATTTAATAAAACCTCAATTTAAAACATTTTGTCATACTGCTGATTTTCTTGGTTTTTCAAATAAATAATTTACAAATCAAATATCAAATTTTAGCAAATTAAAAGGCAACATCTTTTAAAACTATTAATAACGTAAAAAACGTTTTTTACGGAAGCTAAATCCTGTCTTTTAATTCAAATATATTTTGAAAATTACTCGTTTTTAAGGCTTTTACCAGTCTTAGATACACTTCAAGCTTCATTTTATGTTCATTTTCCCAGATTTTGAAATTTTCGTATGATTTGATATCACATTTTCTTTTTATTTATTGGATAATAGTTGATTATTTTAGATATTTGATCAGGCTAAACTAAAAGTAATATTCACAATATACATAGCTCTTCATAGCTGGACTAAATGTTGTTAACTGGTAGGGAAAGTAACAGGTAGAAAAACTTCCCAAACTTGCTATTTGCTATATGCTGCCATGTTTTAGAGATTTTCATCTCTGTAGCCTAGTAGAAGTAATTTTATTTTAAAAATCTCAACTGTCCAATACGAATTCGGAGACATAAATTTAACTTGTGGGATGGAGGGCATTTAGAGAAAATGGTGAGTAATATAAGAAAATAGGTGTCAAGTTTAGACTCAAAATGTCATTTTGCATATGAATCAGCAAGAATGGTTTTGGTTAGGTTTGGTTTGGTTTTGGAGCACTACGGTCTATTTTTGCAACACGAGAGCTAATGAGAGCGGGACCTACTGTTTAAAGCCGACTCCGAACGGCTACGAACATCCATGCCGTAGTGTTATTCGAACACACAAACTCCGTTTCCGAATGCCAGCACCCTAACCATTTGGCCATCGTTCGCCTATTTTAGTTAGGATTTTCACACAGAGTAGTATAACCATACAGACAAGTTCGTTAAAAGATGAGGTAATTAATTTATGAAGCTTCACGAATGAACATGGACTTTTCGTCATAATAACTAACATGAAGAAGATTCGAATAATTATTTTATTCAGGCGATTAATACATTATTCTAAAGCCTATACAAGGCTACTGAGCTGTTACCCATTTAGCACAACCCGAGAAGCCCGTGTAGCTTAAGTTTTGCTATGGGCGCGAGTAACATTACCTCATCTGGGTCCTCCTAATTTAGAAACAGGGACCAAGCAAAAGACCCCAAGTCTTAGCCTGACAAACCCAAAGGTACTGAATGAGAACTTGGAGGGCATTGTGACCACGAACATTATTTTACGTGCCCCAATCACCTTTAACCAACACGAAGGATCTTAGGTCGTCTCGAGCCCCGAACCCGCAATCTCTCAGTTACGAAATCTCTGCCTTTGCCGACTGACCTACAGTGGCTTATGATCGGAATAATTTTACGAACCACAACATTAATTCTAAACATTTACTTTAAACATAGGAAAACAATATTTTTCTAAGAACAATGGATACAAAAGTCTATTTGTGAGTTTCTGTTTGTTTTAGTATAATATTTGTTACATAAGTCACAAATACCTTTCATCTCTCATTTTCAAGTTAGAAATATTATATAAGTATAAAAATGAGCATATCTTTTTAAAATTCCCTTTTTAAATTTCCCTTAGTCTTGTTATTCTGTGTTAAAATGGAAGGACATGTTAAAATACATTAGCTTCCTTGGAAATATTAAACATACGTATTTTTAAATGCCTTTATTCTAAAGACATTTTAACTATTCTAACTGAAAGGTAATCTAAAGAATTCTGAACTGCATTCCAAGAAGTTATAACTGTAAGTACTATATTTATATTTATTCCGGTTTATATTTATATCGTTACATAAGAGAAGAAATGCTTTGTAAACTGTCTTACATTGCAGAAGAATGACAAGAAACATAAAGTTCAATGTTTAACCACCTACATACTTTCTATTTGAAAGCATATTTAATATTTCTTGAATTGTTTATATATTGTACAGTAAAACAGTTTAGTTTATAAGTTGCATTTGAAAAATATCTATGTATAAGAGAAATCGCAATCAATTTATTTTATTTTTTTTTGTTCAAACCAGATCCATAATTATTGTTCATATAAGATTTTTTCTCTCTAACCAACTCTATCCAGCAATAAATTAAAATAACTAATTCATACTAAATAAATGACTAAAATTCTTATTTTTAAATACGTATTGTATTAGAGCATTAATGCAAAAATCTATGCAGCATATATTTCAAATAGAGAGTACAAACTATACCGCTAATTTTAACATCTGTTTTACAAGAAGACTGTTATATACGACGGCCCTGGTTTTAGCACCTATTTCACTAGCAGACAGCAATAAACTAGGGCACTGAAATTCGGGACTAAACGCCTGTGTCAATTTCATAACACCACAAGTATATTCGAAGTCATTTATAATTTATTTTAAGATCAGAACCGAGGTGTACTTCCCAGTGTCCGGTCTTGATCTAAACAGCGGTAAGGATAAAGCACTATATGCTTGTCAAATAATAATTGTTCCAAAAAATTCAAATTCTTCGGTGAAACCTAACCATTTTTTGCTTTCACTCCTGGGGGACTACATGTGTTTCTTTACTTGCTTTTTTGTATTTTGGGATCATATATTCTTCTCAGGTACAACCTTTTTTTTAAATTTAAGGTACATAAATGTAAACATAGTGTGTAAATAATTTTACCATTTTAAATAAAATTTTATTTCTAAACTCTATTTTGAGGACTCTTGGTAAAGTTTGTCAAAACATTTTTTGGAAATTACATTTTTAAACAAATCAATGCTTAAATCCTTAACAATTGATTTTCAATATTTAGTTTAGAGTTTTTACAATAAAATAATATCCAACGTTTTAATTAATTTTTTTCGGGATTCTGTCATATTCTGGATTAATGTTTGTCAGTGTTGTACTGCTGTTTGACTTTCTCTAAAATCCTTGAACAATGATAACTGCGTGCAATTTACTTTTCATATAAGAGTTTTAATAAAAATTTCTGTACAGCAGTTACTTTCTTCAAATTGCATATGACGTACATACGTGATTCTCTTCAAAGTACTTGCAAAAGACCCACTAACTGTATGCAATGCATTTGAAAATTTACAGACTATACTTAGCAAAGACCAAAGAGATTGTTTGCTATTAAAAATTATTGGAGTTTGTGGGTAAAGGACGATTTTTTTTAGTATAAAGAGACATAAAACTGTTCAATGAGAAAATTCTTCGCTGCAATAGCTTAATATTGACTCTTTTTAAAATTGAAAAAATTGTGCTCTGTTTAGAAAAAGAGTTTTCCTATATTATAAATAAGGTTCTAACTTTATAAAAATTATTTATATTTGTTAGACGAAGTAATATAAAAAAACAATGTACATATTTATGTATCAAGTAAAAAAAAATAGAATCCTAATTACCTGTAAAATAACTTTTAACAGGAAATACGAATAAATTATGAGTTTTAAAATATGTGACCTAAAGTAAATTATTACGAGCAAAATATTTTATTTTATAACATAATAAATTATATTAAGTATTTAATATCTTGGTACTACTGAAGAATAGGGTGCCCCTTGGCAAATTTGGTGAAATTATTGGCGATGTTTACTAAAGCACAAAGATATTTTATCCAAACAACATTGTATCGCTTGCTACTTAGGCGACTTTAATTGATGTAGATTATGCCACTGTAAAATAATTATATACGTTTTCTTAATTAACCAAAACCATTGAGAAAGGGTACATTTACATATATGGGCAATTAATCCCTTAACAGTTTACAAAGCAGACATGTCCAAATTATTAAAAATTAGCCATAGTGAAACTTTGATGGTTCATTATATCTAATATTTTTAAGCTATACGCACATTTAATATATAAGAAATGGGTTCCACAAGAAAAATTGGATACAAATATAGTATAAATTAAAATATAGATATATACTGTTTGCACACGGCGACATCAGGAGAAAATGTTAGGCTATGATGCTCAAAGTTTTATCGCCAAGTTGGCGGGGGCACCTTGTTCTTCAATCAAGCCAATATCTTAACAGCTTTAAGTTTTTAAAGAATCAAAATGCCACATTTAGTTTGCAAAAAGAAAGTACCATTAGAGGTTATTAGAAACACCTTTCATTTTTCAATTTCATATAAAAAATTATTTTGTAATACACATTATTCGAAATTTAATTTGAAAGTAAATAAATTTTAATTTTCATTTGGCTTACATTTCTTGTGTTATAAAAAATAAATGACTTACGTGTTCTAACAATAATATGCAATTTTTAAAAGTTGGCGCTTGTTGCTAATGGTCCTTTGGATGAGCCAATCAAGTGACTCAGAGGCCTCAAGAATTACCCTTTCACGCAATGGAGCGATTTCACTTTTATCAGCAAAGTGTCTCTTCCACACGAAGAGCTCTGTTAGATATTGAGAGACCAGCGTCTGCATAATCGAAGATCGGAATGTTTTATTTTAATTTTTAAATGCTAGTTTTAATTACTAGATGTTAAACGGCAACGATCTTCACAACGGTCGACTCCAATAGCATTTACATGCTAGTCCTCAAAGGGTTAAGGCAAAGGGTTGCACCTTTCTTTTTACTGGCACTATTAGGGTGAAAGATTCTCTCATCTGAAGATTGTCCTCGTAATTTGGAAGCAGGAACAAGGCATAAAATCATCCAGGTTTGTTCTGCCACTGCTAAAGGTATCCTTTGAGAACCTGGGGAACATTGTGACCACGAATATATTTTATGTCACCATTAGTCACCATTAACGAACACTTTGGCTGACTTGAGCTCCAAACATCTAACCGTCGAGTAATGAGAATGTTGCCTTTACTTAGTGAGTTGCCGTGACTCACTTAAAAGATGGAGTTTTGTTAAACAATTTGTGAACACTTCCATAAGTACAAAAGAATTTATAATATGATGAACAGCTTCAATCTCAAAGGGTACAATGTGTTATTAACCTAAATTCTGTACTGGTATTTAAGCCTAACGATGGCCGAATGGGTAGTGCTCTGCTTTTCGAAATTTCAGAATTCGATTCCCTCTGATAGTATGGATGATAATATTTGTTTGGTATCGACTTCAAGCAGTAGGTCTAAGTCTCAATAACATTCATGTAGACCATCGAGCTCCAAAACAAATAGATACAAACCTTTATTGTAATTTCAACTTTCCCTTTTAAGCATGCATATAAACAGTAGTTCATGTTCAGAGGCATTTATAGCAGTAGTTCAAGAATAAGATTACAAGACTTCATATTAAAGCAATAAACAGTTTAGCTTTGGCTGCGTAATCCAAATTAAACCCTAATATCCATTTAGACATATAATTTTAGTAATGCTTTCTATTGTGTATTGTATTTATTTTGTATCATTCTAAAATTAAAATAGGAGAACTTACTTTATCGGAAAACTATTCTTTTTGTTAAAAGGGCTTGCATAGAAAGTTGTATCAGTTAATATAAATGTTGCTTTTTTTTCGTATATTTCAATATATGTGCTCCAATATGGCAACGGGATTCATAAAATGAAAAAAAATGAATAAAATCAGAAAAAAAATATTTCAAAATGTATAGTTCAATTTAGATGTGAAAACTTATATAAAAGAATAATAGGGAAGTTAGATTAATGCAATTTTTCTGTTTTGCTTTACGAAGTATATATAACTATAATTTTATAAATCAACATACTGCTGCAAGTCTAAATTTTCCTGAGTGTATTAAAGTTGCACTAGGTTTTTCCTTGAAATGGTAAATTAGAAGATACAAGGTGCCAACACGGAGCTATTCGGATTAAAAGAATTGCCTGATACGTCAGAATGTCAGAAGAATCCTAAACAACATCTCCATGAACCTAATGCAATAGAGGAATATTACTGCAGGCGCTATTTAACAAGTCTTACCACTATCTACTTGGACAGACTTCGGCGAAGAAGATAAAGAAAAAAAACAATATAAATGCCTGCGCCCCCGGCCACAAAGTATCTGTTTATCTATCGATCCAGTCGATAGGGAGAATTTCAAGGGAAAAAAATATTTGCTGGCATAAGAAAAATATTCCGAAAAGTTAGCGATTTCATAGATTTTCATTTCATTTGAATACCTGTAATGGATTTCAAATAAAACTTATTGACTTTGCCGAGAATCAACAGAATATTTTTAACTTCAGATAAAAAAAATAGAAGGCAAGAAAAAATGTCAGAAAATAAGAATAAACACATTTGTTCAGAAGAGTTGTTTGTACTCCCCTTTTACATGCATATGAATCAAAAGAAAATAGGAACATATTTATCTGTGAATTGATTTCTGTTGAACGGAAATTCTAATGGAATGATAGGAGGTACTGCTTTAAGCTTTCCTTGATTTGGAAAAAAAAGAAGAATGTTGACATGCATAAAAATTTAAATAGTTTTGTTGATACATTGGAAGTTAAATGTTGAATTCAAAAGTAATTTCCGTTCTTTTAATGTGAATAAATGCTTGTTAATTTTTAAAAAGGTTATTGTGGATG